>OX155654.1:1800000-2317500 GCA_944567765.1 Carterocephalus palaemon | reverse complement strand
GAGCTCGCGCGCCAGCGTGCCGGGAGACGTCCTGCTAGCCAGTGTGACGTACTTGACAGAGGTGTTGTGCTTCAGCCTCTGCTGCTGCAGGAACTCGGCCAGCTCGTCGCCCTCGAGCCGCACGCGCCGCCCCACGCTCAGCTCGAGCGTGCGCCCGCCGCCGCGCTCCACGAGCTCGCGCGCCAGCGTGCCGGGGGACGTTCTGAAAGATGATTCAGCTTCATTTATTTTCACTAGCTTTTACCCGCGGCTCCGCCCGCGTGGTCAAAGGGAATTGATAACAATGAGTTGTTTATCATATTTGTGGTGGATGAATAATGACAGTTAAAGATACTTAGAGGAACCAGAGGTAATGCTGACCGCAGATAAAGTGTACCTACGTAAGGTACGCCATCTATTAACAACATCCAGAACTAAATATCTAGCAAATAACAAAACATCGATATCTTTCCATGGGGATGTTTTACCGCGGTAAAAAGTAGCCTACGTCACTCTCCACCCTCCTCACTATCTCCACACACAAAAATCATACCATATAATAGCCTCGTTGCGACGTGAAAGCCAGACAAACAAACAAACACACTTTCACATTTATAATATTAGTATGGATGGATTATATATGGTAATGAATTAGACATAATAATATATGTTTATATTACACCATCAAGCTCAAGGGTAAAATTTTTATAAACTTTGAATGCCATATTTATTTATATCTAATCAACAGCCTATTGTTACGAAGGCACAGGGAAGCTAGCGCCATCTAGCGCCGCTGGTGGAATCACTCAGTGAACGCACAGACAACGTGATATCCCGACTCGATACTAGATGGCGTTAGTGGGCCTATATTCTCGCGTGTTCGGGAACACGCGGTATCTTTCCAGAATCGTCTGGTACTCGCGACGGCACGTATAAATAGTCGCGGGGAGAGCCGCGAGGGCAGTTCAGTTCGAGCTTTCGAGGCGACTTCGAAGTGAAAACAAGTGATACCGGAGTGAAACAAGTGAAACCTACGACTTGGCTTACGACCTAGGACATCGTTAGTGCTTTGTGTTTGGACCTAGTGCATTGTGTTGGACCTAGTGTTTAGTGTTTGACCTAGTGCTTTGTGTTAGTGCTAGTGAATAAAGTCTTCATTGAGTCAGCAGGTCTTTCTCTCCAAATCCTTCGAACCCTAACACGTAACAACTGGTGTCGGAAGTGAGATTTGGAGATGCCATTGACTCCGAGAGAGGACTTACAGGAGGGCGTCAGGACAAGGGCACAACGAGCTGCGGAGGCCACAACTGGGGACCAAGCTCCGCTCACTGTGGGCCAAGCCCCGCCCAGTGGCCCCGCCTACCAGGCCCCGCCCACTGAACAGGCCACGCCCACCAGTGACACCGAAGCTTCTACAGCCCCTCTTCAATTAGGGAGTTTGTTTGTATTAATTCGGGAAATGAAGGAATCACAAGATCGCAAGCTCGGTGCTTTACAAGAGTCACAAGAACGCAAGCTCGGTGCTTTGCAAGAGTCACAAGAACACAAGCTCGGTGCTTTGCAAGAGTCACAAGAACGCAAGCTCGGTGCTTTGCAGGAGTCACAAGAGCGCAAGCTCGGCGCTTTACAAGAGCAACAAAAAGACCTCCAAGAAAAAGTGCTTGGGGCTATAAATGATGTTAGTGACACGGTGATTAAGCTTCGAAAGGATTTTGACGTAGTGGAGCAACGAGTTACCGGGTTGGGATTGGATGTGGAAAATATGAGAACCGGCCTCACTGAATTACAGAAGAAAGTAGTGCGCCTTGAAACCACGGGAGTTGCGATGTCTAGTGGAACTACCGTAGTGGCGCAAGGACCAAGAGTGAAAGTGCCACCATACGACGGCACTACATCTTGGAACGCTTATCGTCAGCAATTCCAGACTGTTGCTGCTGCCAACGGATGGACGGAAGAACAATGCCTGACCGCTCTCACTGTTGCGCTCAGAGGACAAGCTTTGTCGGTCCTGGAAGCACATACAGGAAATGGGTTCCAAGACCTGATGGAGGCACTGGAATCCAGATACGGGGAGCGACACCTGGAGCACGTGTTCCGTGCCCAACTGCGTGACAGAGTCCAACGCTCAGGAGAAGGACTACAGCAATGGGCGTTGGAAATTGAAAAACTAGTCAGGAAGGCACACCCAGGAGCCGACACCAAGATGGTGGACACGAATATTGTTCAAGCATTTGTCGACGGAATCAAAGACCTGGAGGTCAGAGCTGCAGTGAGGCTTCGTCACCATACCTCGCTAAAGGAAGCATTGGCGCATGCCTTGGAGGTCGAGGCGGTTCGCCATGATATACGGCAGACCCATAAGATCCGCGAGGTCTCTGAGGAAGTCAAGGAGGTTAAGGCTCCTACGAAGAGAGCTTTTGGAGCCATGTGCTACAAGTGTGGCGAGAGGGGCCATCTTCAGCTCAACTGCCCGCAGAAGGAGACCCAGATGGCATGGAAGAAAAGGATCGAGGAACAAATAGAGGAGCTGAAGAAGCAAGGGGCTTCGTCCCCTGCCCAGGATCAGGGAAACGAATAAAAGCCAGGACTAAGGGGCGAGTGCTGGCTGACGCGGAGGAAGCCCCGATAACTGTTATCTCCCAGGCATGCAGCGGGAATAGTCTTGTGATTCAGGGGACTATTAACGGGACGGATTGCAAAATGACTCTAGACACAGGAGCCTCTAGAACAATAGTGAACCCAAATCTGGTAAAAGCCGCAAGGGGACACAAGAGGAGAATTAACTGTCGGCTTCTTACTGCCTCCGGTCAGCCAATTCCCGTCCTCGGAGAAATGTCAGTCACGATGTATGTAGGGGAGTCCTCATACTCTCATAACGTGATCGTGGCTGAGATTATGGATGATTGCATCTTGGGTTTGGATTTCATGAAGAAACACAACTGCAGAATTAATGTCGCTGAGGGAGTTTTCAAGTGCGGTGAAGAAGAAATCTTCATTCTTGGAGGCACCCGCGGGAAGGTCGCATGTGTAAAGAAAATCACTATACCTGGACGAGCGGAAGCTCGGGTGCTGGTGAAACTGCCGCCTGCTGGAAAGAAAAAGTCAAACAGATGCGTGTTGATCGAAGACACACCTACCAAGACATCAGCGCAAAAACTGATGACGGCGAGAACCCTTGTTAGTGGAAGCAGTAACGCTGTGGTCAAGGTTTTGAACCTTAGTGATCGCGAGATCTGCTTGAACGAAGGTGACGTCATTGGAAAGTGCGAGGAAGTTGTCTGGATGAAAAAGTGTAATTCGATGACAGGCGCAGACTCAGCAAACAGCAACAATTATGGACTAGTGACTGAGCTACTCGATGACTGCAAGAGTAACCTGACTTATTCGCAGAGCATGAAAGCAAAGAAGTTTTTACAACGCTACGCGAATATCTTCTCCAGTCAAGAAGGGGACCTTGGAAGAACGTCGATGGTTCAGCACAGGATAGATACCGGAAGCGAGAGACCAATTCGTCAACGAGCAAGACGGATACCAATTGCGAAGGAAAAAGAAGTTGAAGGCCTTTTGGAGGACATGAGAAAGAATAAGATCATTGAACCGTCTGCAAGTCCGTGGTGCTCACCTGTGGTATTAGTGAAGAAGAAAGATGGTAGCACGAGATTTTGTGTGGACTATAGGCGTCTCAATGATGTCACTAAGAAGTACAGTTACCCGTTACCTCGCATCGACGACACTTTGGATACCTTGAGTGGCATGAAATGGTTCTCGACCCTAGACCTGAAATCTGGATACTGGCAGGTGGAAATTCATCCAAAAGACAAGGAGAAGACAGCTTTCTCGACCGGAAAAGGTTTATGGCAATTTAACGTCATGCCCTTCGGATTGTGCAACGCACCTGCCACATTTGAGCGACTCATGGAGTGTGTACTGGCAGGCTTAGTTGGAGAGGCTTGCTTAGTCTACTTAGATGACGTCATAATTGTCGGCCGTGACTTCGAGGACCATTTGCGAAACTTGGAGCGAGTTTTCGCAAAAATAGAGGGAGCCAAATTAAAGCTGAATCTGAAAAAGTGTCGTTTATTCAGGAGTAAGGTCAATTATCTCGGCCATGTTATCTCCAGTGATGGAATCCAGACAGACCCGGAGAAACTGGAAGCAGTTCAAAAATGGCCTACCCCTAAGGACAAAACCGAAGTGCGGGCATTCCTCGGCCTATGCTCATACTACAGGCGTTTTGTTCAGGGATTCTCAGAGATAGCCAAGCCATTACATCGGCTGACAGAAGATAAACGACAATTTAGTTGGGATGAGACTTGTGAAGATTCTTTTCAGAAACTGAAGAAACATCTGTGTGAAACACCAATCCTGGGGTATCCACAACCGGAGGGTCGGTTTATAGTCGACACGGATGCAAGCAACACGGCCATTGGAGGGGTGTTATCGCAGAAACAGGGTGAAAGAGAAGTTGTTATTGCATATTTCAGCAAATCTTTATCCAGGCCAGAGAGAAACTACTGGGTGACAAGAAGAGAACTCTTGGCTGTTGTAAAGACGCTACAACACTTCAATAAATATCTCCTCGGCAAACCGTTCTTACTGCGAACGGATCACGCAGCCTTGAAGTGGCTACTGCAATTCAAGAACCCAGAAGGTCAAGTAGCTCGATGGATTGAACAGCTCCAGGAGTATGACTTCGAGACGGAACACCGCAGCGGAAAGACGCATGGGAATGCCGATGCACTCTCACGAAGGCCGTGTTCGGAAGACTGCAAACATTGTGTTAAGCAGGAATCTCATGAAGTAACATTAAAATTAACGAGAACAAGTCCTTTGGGTCTCTGGGAGAATGATGCTATGAGGGAGGCTCAAGAAAGAGATGACGACCTTCGGCACATCATCACATGGAAGAAACTGGGTGACGTAAAACCAATCTGGAGCGAGGTTGCACCCACTGGCGCTGTCACTAAGGCGTACTGGGCGCAATGGGACAGTCTGATACTTCAAAACGGAATACTCTACCGGAAATGGGAGAAGACTAACGGCAGAGAGTTCCATCTTCAGATAATTGTCCCACGAACGAGAGTACCAGATGTTCTCCGTGAAATACATGATGGCGTATCAGGAGGTCATCTAGGTGTCAAGAGGACGTTAACAAAGGTACGAGAACGATTCTACTGGTTGCATTGTCGAGATGATGTACAGGATTGGTGCCGCAAATGTACGACTTGCGCTGCTGTAAAAGGACCACAGACCAGGAGCCGTGGGAACCTGCGGTTGTATAATGTCGGTGCACCGTGGGAACGAATAGCAGTTGACGTAGCTGGGCCATTTCCTGTAACGGAATCGGGAAACAAGTATTTTATGGTCGTCATGGACTACTTCACCAAATGGCCCGAAGTGTTCGCCATACCAAACCAAGAAGCTACAACAGTCGCTTCTAAGTTAGTCGAAGAAGTGATATGTCGCTTTGGTGTGCCTCTAGAAATCCATTCTGATCAGGGCAGGAACTTCGAATCGCAAGTATTCCAGGAAGTGTGCAAAATTTTGGGCATGCATAAGACGAGGACCACCGCGTACCATCCACAGTCTGATGGAATGGTTGAGAGGTTTAACCAGACTCTGGAGAGGCATTTGGCGAAAGTGGTAGACGACAAACAAAAGGATTGGGACAAGTATATACCACTCTTCCTTCTGTCGTACCGAACCGCCGAGCATGAG
Organism: Carterocephalus palaemon; assembly: GCA_944567765.1. Taxonomy (NCBI): domain Eukaryota; kingdom Metazoa; phylum Arthropoda; class Insecta; order Lepidoptera; family Hesperiidae; genus Carterocephalus; species Carterocephalus palaemon. Next base: position 2,311,803 of record OX155654.1, on the reverse strand, counting down.
AGCATAAAAGCTACCCCGGCGTATGTCAATTACGGTAGAGAACTACGAATACCAGTAGATCTATTGACAGGAGGGTCACCGGAGGGACCAGAGACCGTACAAGACTATGTCTGCAATTTAAGGGAAAAAATGCGCTATATACACGCCTTGGTACGGGAAAATGGGTTACAGTCAAGTGAGAACATGAAAACCAGATACGACCGGAAATCGAACACGAGCGGCTTCGAGGAAGGGTCACTGGTGTGGCTGCATAACCCAACTCGCCGGAAAGGAAAATCTCCAAAGTTGCAGACCAAGTGGGACGGTCCATACAAAGTGGTTACCCGACTGAATGATGTGACTTATAGGATTCAAAAGCAACCAAGAGGAGCATTCAAAGTGGTACACATAGACCGTCTGGCGCGTTACCATGGCAGTAACAACGATGCTCGGGACGAGCATCGCTAAGAGGGGAGTGATGTTACGAAGGCACAGGGAAGCTAGCGCCATCTAGCGCCGCTGGTGGAATCACTCAGTGAACGCACAGACAACGTGATATCCCGACTCGATACTAGATGGCGTTAGTGGGCCTATATTCTCGCGTGTTCGGGAACACGCGGTATCTTTCCAGAATCGTCTGGTACTCGCGACGGCACGTATAAATAGTCGCGGGGAGAGCCGCGAGGGCAGTTCAGTTCGAGCTTTCGAGGCGACTTCGAAGTGAAAACAAGTGATACCGGAGTGAAACAAGTGAAACCTACGACTTGGCTTACGACCTAGGACATCGTTAGTGCTTTGTGTTTGGACCTAGTGCATTGTGTTGGACCTAGTGTTTAGTGTTTGACCTAGTGCTTTGTGTTAGTGCTAGTGAATAAAGTCTTCATTGAGTCAGCAGGTCTTTCTCTCCAAATCCTTCGAACCCTAACACGTAACACTATTATATTAATTTTATGCATCTAGCTCTGAAAATGACAAAACTTTCATACAACTTTTCAACCCTTTACTACACTTTTTTCCAATTAAAAAGTAGCCTATGTCCTTTCTCAGGCTCTAGACTATCTATGTATCAAATTTCATTTAAATCGGTTCAGTAGTTTTGGCGTGAAATAAAAATAGTTCTTCCCAAAAAAAAAAAAAACAGTAATAAAGCAGCCTCCCACAGTGGCAAAGCATACAAACCTGGCAGTGAGTATGATTGAGTTCTGCGGGTGCGGCGCCCACAGCATGAACAGGTCCCGCGCGAAGCCCACCTCCAGGTCGGGGAAGGAGGCCAGGACCACCTTGGGCCCGGGCGTGCGCGTGACCTCCGCCACGGAGTGGCACAGCTGCAGGTGCCGCAGCGCGAACGGGTTCGAGCGTGCGCCCTCGAACGCGCGCGTCAGCTTGTCGCTCATCCACTCGATCTGGAAGTAGTTGGGGCCTAGCATTTATTTAGTCTTTAGGGCTTAAAATAAAATAAAATAAAATAAAAATAAAATAAAAAAAGCCTTTTATTTCTTGCATGAATTTCACATTACATTATAAATTTTTTATATTTATTTAATGAACTAATTTAATAACATCTTTGGGGCTTAAAAAAATATTATTGTATTGTGCACCTCTACCCTGTCTCTTTTACAAAATTATATTTAAGACATTACTGAAATGGTTGTCTGGAAGAGTTCGCTTTTTAGAAGTCTGCCTATCCGCACTCAGCCAGCGTGGTGGACTAAGGCCTAATACCTCCCATCCCGAAAGGAGACCCGTGCCCAACAGTGGGACAAAGAAAGGGTTGTGATGATGATAAATATAAAAAAAGATACCCCGACCGTATCGTCCAGGTAGCCAATGACCCACCTGCGACTTGGCGAACTCGACCACGTTGTAGCTGACGTTGGAGAGCAGCAGCAGCGAGTAGGCGACGAGCCCCGAGTCCTTGTTGCGCCACAGCTGGTCCAGCATGTGCGCCAGCTCGAGCACGCGGCCCGCCGTGTCCGAGCACACCAGCACCGACCCGCCGCCGCGGAGAGTGCTCAGGATCGTCGCTGATGTACAGAAGTATCATGATCCTACTAACTTGTCAACTCACCTGCGACTTGGCGAACTCGACCACGTTGTAGCTGACGTTGGAGAGCAGCAGCAGCGAGTAGGCGACGAGCCCCGAGTCCTTGTTGCGCCACAGCTGGTCCAGCATGTGCGCCAGCTCGAGCACGCGGCCCGCCGTGTCCGAGCACACCAGCACCGACCCGCCGCCGCGGAGAGTGCTCAGGATCGTCGCTGATGTACAGAAGTATCATGATCCTACTAACTTGTCAACTCACCTGCGACTTGGCGAACTCGACCACGTTGTAGCTGACGTTGGAGAGCAGCAGCAGCGAGTAGGCGACGAGCCCCGAGTCCTTGTTGCGCCACAGCTGGTCCAGCATGTGCGCCAGCTCGAGCACGCGGCCCGCCGTGTCCGAGCACACCAGCACCGACCCGCCGCCGCGGAGAGTGCTCAGGATCGTCGCTGATGTACAGAAGTATCATGATCCTACTAACTTGTCAACTCACCTGCGACTTGGCGAACTCGACGACGTTGTAGCTGACGTTGGAGAGCAGCAGCAGCGAGTAGGCGACAAGCCCCGAGTCCTTGTTGCGCCACAGCTGGTCCAGCATGTGCGCCAGCTCGAGCACGCGGCCCGCCGTGTCCGAGCACACCAGCACCGACCCGCCGCCGCGGAGAGTGCTCAGGATCGTCGCTGTAGTACAGAAGTATCATGATCCTACTAACTTGTCAACCCACCTGCGACTTGGCGAACTCGACCACGTTGTAGCTGACGTTGGAGAGCAGCAGCAGCGAGTAGGCGACGAGCCCCGAGTCCTTGTTGCGCCACAGCTGGTCCAGCATGTGCGCCAGCTCGAGCACGCGGCCCGCCGTGTCCGAGCACACCAGCACCGACCCGCCGCCGCGGAGAGTGCTCAGGATCGTCGCTGATGTACAGAAGTATCATGATCCTACTAACTTGTCAACTCACCTGCGACTTGGCGAACTCGACCACGTTGTAGCTGACGTTGGAGAGCAGCAGCAGCGAGTAGGCGACGAGCCCCGAGTCCTTGTTGCGCCACAGCTGGTCCAGCATGTGCGCCAGCTCGAGCACGCGGCCCGCCGTGTCCGAGCACACCAGCACCGACCCGCCGCCGCGGAGAGTGCTCAGGATCGTCGCTGTAGTACAGAAGTATCATGATCCTACTAACTTGTCAACTCACCTGCGACTTGGCGAACTCGACCACGTTGTAGCTGACGTTGGAGAGCAGCAGCAGCGAGTAGGCGACGAGCCCCGAGTCCTTGTTGCGCCACAGCTGGTCCAGCATGTGCGCCAGCTCGAGCACGCGGCCCGCCGTGTCCGAGCACACCAGCACCGACCCGCCGCCGCGGAGAGTGCTCAGGATCGTCGCTGATGTACAGAAGTATCATGATCCTACTAACTTGTCAACTCACCTGCGACTTGGCGAACTCGACCACGTTGTAGCTGACGTTGGAGAGCAGCAGCAGCGAGTAGGCGACGAGCCCCGAGTCCTTGTTGCGCCACAGCTGGTCCAGCATGTGCGCCAGCTCGAGCACGCGGCCCGCCGTGTCCGAGCACACCAGCACCGACCCGCCGCCGCGGAGAGTGCTCAGGATCGTCGCTGATGTACAGAAGTATCATGATCCTACTAACTTGTCAACTCACCTGCGACTTGGCGAACTCGACCACGTTGTAGCTGACGTTGGAGAGCAGCAGCAGCGAGTAGGCGACGAGCCCCGAGTCCTTGTTGCGCCACAGCTGGTCCAGCATGTGCGCCAGCTCGAGCACGCGGCCCGCCGTGTCCGAGCACACCAGCACCGACCCGCCGCCGCGGAGAGTGCTCAGGATCGTCGCTGTAGTACAGAAGTATCATGATCCTACTAACTTGTCAACTCACCTGCGACTTGGCGAACTCGACCACGTTGTAGCTGACGTTGGAGAGCAGCAGCAGCGAGTAGGCGACGAGCCCCGAGTCCTTGTTGCGCCACAGCTGGTCCAGCATGTGCGCCAGCTCGAGCACGCGGCCCGCCGTGTCCGAGCACACCAGCACCGACCCGCCGCCGCGGAGAGTGCTCAGGATCGTCGCTGATGTACAGAAGTATCATGATCCTACTAACTTGTCAACTCACCTGCGACTTGGCGAACTCGACCACGTTGTAGCTGACGTTGGAGAGCAGCAGCAGCGAGTAGGCGACGAGCCCCGAGTCCTTGTTGCGCCACAGCTGGTCCAGCATGTGCGCCAGCTCGAGCACGCGGCCCGCCGTGTCCGAGCACACCAGCACCGACCCGCCGCCGCGGAGCGTGCTCAGGATCGTCGCTGAAGGAATGAATGAATGAATGAATGAATGAATGAATGAATGCATTTATTTGTTCAAGGATGTGTACATATTAGGTGTTATAAAAGTATGTTTGGAAGTGCATACGTTACTGTTTATACCAGTGTACAAATATTTAATATTAATTAAGCTTTCTTTCATGAAGTAAATTTATCAAGATTCTACAAACTTGTCACAAGTTTGTACTATCCATCCATCCTTTCAAAGTTCACTAGGACATAGGCCTCCCTCAATCGGTGCCACCCCTCTTGGTCCTGAGCTTGGAGGGCTGCCTGTGCTTCCTTTCCTCAGTCATGGTCTCCAGTAGTGGAACTCTTTTACCCATCATTGCCATTTTAATTTGCTCACTCGATGACCCATGTCGGCGCCCTCGTTAGTTTACCAATTTCATCATTATAAATCCTGTCTCGTAGCCGAGAATAGCTCTTTCCATAGCTCGATGAGCGACTCTGAGCTTATGAAGGAGGCCGACGATACGGGACCACGTATCAGATTCATAAGCCATCACTGGCAACCACCCACTGTTTGCAATAATTTATAAGCCTAATAAAATTAGTATAGTAAAAATGATCGGCCTTTGTGTGGTAAGCGCAAAACGCAAGTATATAATATAGGTACCTACTTTTCATCAGTTTTGTTTAGGTACCATGTAATAGGTGGTAGCTTATTGCCCTAAACCGGGCACAAATCCAGACTCCGAGCTACAACTAGTAATTTGAAATTAGAAATACCCAATATCAAAAACTTTGCTTCCTTCCTTCCAGTGCCTTAAACTTAACTTAAACCCAAAACTAATACGACTACTATACTAAAATATACTAAAATATACTATACTAAAATTATGACTTACTCATTAGTTTCTCATCTCTCAATCTTCTCCTTTGCTGAACATAATCAGCATTCATTGCGCCGAGCAGCAGGAGGGAGGGCCTCATTATCTTTTCAATTTCACATCTGTAAGGAACATTACATGTAGAGTCCATAGCCCAATGGCTGGCGTCAATTCAATGCGATCGACAGAGTTAATCAACGACGGGCGCGGTCGGTTTGTGGATGGGTGACAGCTGGTGGCAAAATTTTATGGACGATACTGTGCTTCAGAGGGCACGTTGAGCTGTCGGTCCTGGTTGTTTTCAATGGTGAAAACAATCACTAAGCCTTGTCGAAGACCATTTACTAGCTACAGGCTGCACTGAAAATCAGTGTTGCAGTTTGAGCATCTGCATCTGAGTGCATCTATGCTGAGTGTAGACCTATTTGCTGAGTGGTCACTGCAACATAGAACTTTTTATAATTGTGTAGGTAACCTTTGTTAAACATAACATGTACTTGATATAGTTTTCTGTGTTACATGATTGTGGCAAAGAAAAGATTCTTTCTTTCTAATTTTTGATGAATGAAGCTTCAGAAAGCTACTTAATGTAACAGTTGACCTACTTATATTCATTATATATTATAATGGTGCTAACTGGCGCATACAGATGCACATACAGATGATAACTCATTAGATTATATTCGCAAGATTGATAGTTTTGGATGAGCTCACCCATTGAGATGTCTTTCCTTCTTGTGGTTAAAGTCTGGAGCATAGACAATATCTTCTTCACCAGGGGCCGCGATCCGCCACACGGTGCCGCCTAGCGAGTGCCCCGCTGGTAGTGGAGTTATGCGGATGCCTAGGCCCTTACCTGAAATTTAGAACATTTTTCTATGGATATAATTAAATAATTTAATAATCAATATATAAAATAGTATATGACATATACTATTTATGTATTTATTTTATTTTTTTCTATCCTTTCTACCAATTTTCACCTAGTTAAGTAAATTATTCAATTCTGGTATTTTATTGGAATTCCAATATTTAGATTGAATATTGGAATTCAATATCAGACTTGAAAACCTTTTGATGTAAACCATCATAACCATGAGCACTTTTACTGTCTAAATGATGCAAATCTCACCTTTCATATCTATACTTTGATTATACTTCAACTGTGTTATCTTATCAAATGCTGCGTCTACATCATCCAGGGTGAATAGATCAAATTCTGACACATTTCTATGTGATTGATACAAGTCATACATGAACATTTGACCCATCTTGTAAATAGGTAGTGTGGCATAGATAGGGCAGTTTAATCCCAGTTTCCCCACTGCGTATGGTAGAGCTCCGAGATGCAAGGGATCTGAGTGAGATAGAAGTACTGCATCAATGCTGTTTACATGTCTGGAAAAGAAGAATTTTTATATTGCTTAAAAATATTTATAATGGCTCCTAGATGAGACTAGGCAAATAGGTCAGAGAAAATATTTAAGCAGCAGTCTAGCTTTTAAATATGTACCATTAAACATATACATATAGCTATAGTAATAAATAATATAAGACAAACAGGAGTATTGGTCATTTTAAAATCAACAAAGCCACTTAAATTTTTCATAAACAAGAAACTTAAAGTTTATAACTCCGGTTAGATATATTATATTCCTGGCATCACCCATTTTTGAAAGTATTTGAGCAGTTCATTTCAATAAGAACCGCACGCTTAAAATTAACGTTCCAATGCGAATCAATATGAGATCTAGCTGTACTTATTCCTAAGACCTTTACAATACATAACCTCAAAACTAACCTTTTCAGCTGATTTATGAACTCCATATTAAACTTCTCATCCCATCCGCAATCTAACAGGAACCTGAATTCGTCTACTTGCAGCACGTAGCATGGCGGGCTCTCATCACCAGCGCCCGAGATGCAGTGCAACTTAATAATTGAAGTCATCTTCTATCAATCTATCGATTTATTCGAATTCACTGTAGGGTCATAATCAAATTTACTCGACGGTTTACCTATGTAACCAACAAGGTTGATTAAAATAGTTTATTCAAGTTAATAGCTCTTTTGCATTTTATATTCCCGGTAAAATATTTTGCTTTGGCTTGCTTTTCTTGTTGATAAAGTTATTTAGAATGTACTCTGTGAGTACTACTACAGATTAAATCATGACATTCATGACATCAAACGTCAACATCACCGAAAAGCACAGAGCCGCAAAGCCGCAAAGCAACAGCAAGCATGGCTCCAACGCTCCAACGATCTTTAGTGGCTCAGGCTTGAGGACACGCTACAACGTCAGAAGGCGCAAGGGTGTATGCATAGAGGTTTTACATAGGTTACTTTTTATCTCGGATAATTGCACGGTTCCCTTGGAATAGGCAAAACACATTAATAATTGTTCGATTTTGAATCGACAATGCATTATTCGATTGATCTCGGATTATGATCGGCTGGACTGCGGATGAAGCTAGTTAATGAACTTTGGTTTAGCTTGCCGTTGTTAAAGGCTATACTCTTTATACTTATTTTAAGTTCCTTTAGGTTGTTAGCAATAGTGATTGGGTAATCGGGGTCTTTTAGCTCCTAATTCCGGGACGTAATCAACTGATTTTAAATGGCTGGCAGACTTATCAAAGTTTAGCAGACAATTAAGGAGAGTGCTGCTTCATGAATTGAACTATATTTGGTAGTTTCTTGTAGATCTTTATAGCATGGACAGCCACGGGCTATCCATGGAATGTGCGCAATTTTATCCATTGAAATATAATGTACTTAGTACAGCTACTTGTACTATTATTCTGTGGTACAGTAACAAAACTGCAACCCATAGACGTCCCACTTATGGCATGGGCACGGGTTTTCACCACAGACAGCGGCGGGAGGTCTAGACTAGAGCATACTCCACCACGCTGCTCCAATGCGGATTGATAAAGAAGTACGGTGGAGTGGTGCGGTGGTACATTACACTTCTTAAATTACCTATTTTAACCAAAAATGCGTTTGTACGTAAGAATGTGCAGTGACCAAAAAAACTGTAGATATTTAATCAATATTTTTTAATTATAAGCTTATATACACGTACTCGTATCATGAGTTATTCTCATAATATTCGTACAGTTTTCATGTCCATAATTTTCTTAAAACGCTCCTGTTATCGTTATCGCAAATTCGCATCGGGCGCCCCTGATTTTTCGCTTATTTCTTTTGAATGGCGCAGGTCTGTGTAAATAGCCCCAAGGAAATTGAGTTTAGAATTAGCCGCATCTACATTTGATTGTGATGGCAAATTAGATTCCTTGGGTTGATTAGTATCAGATTTCCAGGGCGCATTATTAAGATTATCTTCTTTATTATAAACGAAGGACACTCGGGGGCCGCAACCTGGACTTTGTGTATTGACACTGTCCCCTTCGGTCAACTCACTTGGTATGGAATCTTGGACTTGCGTTTGTTGTGTACAACAATACCTGGATGCCTTTTCTTCCAGCCTAGAAAACCTTTCGTTCAGACGCGCATCTGAAAATGATTTTTATCTTTAGCTAGAAATATTGGTTTCATTCGGCTAGTAAAATAAAAATAATATATCTGACAATATTTCTTGAGATATCTACCGTTTATTTTTTTCACAATAAAATTTAACAAGAGACAGAACAAGAAGACACCAAATGCCATCAGCATGTAAGCCCACCACTCCAGTCTCAACGACTAAAATTGTAAAAAAATATTAATTAGTCAGGTAGGTGGTTATTACAGTTCGTCCCTGTAGCTCGGGACCAGAACAGTGCTAAGGTAGGCCCTGAACGTAAGGTAGGAGTGAGAGTTCAACTGTCCAACAAGTGACCCTAGGAAAGATGACGCTTTGAAAGACGATTCTTGTGACTGCAGAATATTGTAGTTATACGTATGTGTTGATGATCTCACGTCTCTTCCACGAGGAGTCTGCCATGGGCACATCTCATGGAGTTGTTCGAGAGATGAGTGCTTTCTTACAGATATTTTTATATTTTTATGTCCTCAGCAAGCTCTGAGGGAGACCACCGAGGGGGTTTTCGTAAGTAGAAACCCCACATAAAGCGATGTTGTTCCTAGGAACACGGTAACTTTCAAAGATTTCCCACTCGTAACAAAAAATTAAACTTCATTTCTTTATGGATAGGCAAGGCAATAAAAAACATCAAAAGAAATTAGAGGACTTTGAAGAACTTAGCCCAAGCAATTGCTTGTTTTTTCACGATAAAGGTACCCTACGAACCATTAGATAGTGGTTGATATATATTTTTATTATAAGTAAAATCACAGCAGAGACTTTAACAGACAGTCAACATTTATTTATATTTGAAAAAATATCACGTTGTTATTTTCATATTTTTGTTATCATTATTGACAGAACTAACTGAAGTACCTATTTTGTCAAAAAGATTTATACTTTTCTTCTACGATTCACGTTGGTAAAATATTAAGCAATGATTTTTAATATGACAGTTTCTTTAGATTAATGGCTAGAAATGGTCTAGAATAGATCTAGGTTTAGAATTAGGTATGCTCATACTAAACATAAATATGATTACCTACCAAGTTTGACTCAAACATACAAACATAACAAATTAAATAAAAACTGGCTGAAACCTTTTTTGATGGGATTAACTCTAAAATGTACTTTGAGTTCACAAGTAAATTTTTTAGTAAGATGTTCAAATTGCTGTTAAGTTTGGAAAATAAACTTTGGACCTCTTTGCTTTTAACGTTATTTTTCTGAGTTGCAGTTATAAAGTGCTCTCTGGTTAAATTCAATTGTTCTAAAAAGTATTAAAAACTAAGCACTGTTTAGAGTATTTTAGGTACCCTAGGTTTGCCAGTATAGTTCCTGAAGCTTGGGACCAGAATAGTGCTATTCTATGCCTGTCGTCAGAAGCGACTAAACTGGGGTCTCGAGCTTTAACTGTCCATCCGGTGACCCCGGGAAAGACGACGTTGTGTGTGGCTGCACGACGTTGTAGAGGGGTGTCGACGTCATTGGAGCTCTCATCTGAGACGAGCCTGTCACAGGCACAGCGCTGGAGGGCACCGGTGTGTTCTAAGAGATTCCAGAGACCACCACAAGTGCTGAGGAAGGACCGACGGGGTTTTAGTGGTTGGAAATCCCACATAACCCAGCATCGTTCCTACGATGTCCGATAACCTACCTTTAAAAGGTTCCCCACTAGTAAAAATAAAAGGTTTCCCATTGTATTCCAAAGTTTTCAATTTTATTTTAATTAGGACCCGGTAAAGTTTCAAAACAGCGATATGCGCTAATGCTAAGTACCTACTCCAAGCTGCAAAGCTCCGGGATTGCTTGATAATGACTTCTAAGCGAATTTGAGTGTTAACAGCTTATGCAAAAGCGTTGAACTGAAATAACTGTTACTATTAAGCGTGTGTTGTGAACTACTTCATAGGGATTACAACTACGGACAACAAGCTATGATGTGCATGATAAATTATAAACTATTTATATAGGTATGTGATTGTTCTACTTTAAATAAATATATTTGAAGAATTATTAACAATCTCAAAAAGTACTTACAAAATTCGATCCATAAGCAAACCGCGAGTTGTGACTATTCAAACAACAAACTTGATAGAAACAGTTTGTAGCTGAGCATCTGTAGACGAACTCGAACCTGAAACGTCCAACTTTCTGGGCACTATTGTCGCATGTATTGAATGATTTGTAAAGCATTTATTGAACATGCTTTACAAACCAGATAAAAAACATTGTAAAGTAAATCTAGAGCATAAGCATTACTTAATAAAAATAATCTAGAATTCTTCTAGAAGAAAAAATCCGCAAGTCAACAACATGAAAGCAGATTTTAATTTCACTAAACACGATATTTTGAGTGATGACTTTAATAATATAATATTTTGTAAACATTGGAGGTGAAGTTTATTGTAAGGAATAAAAAAATAAAAAAAATAAATTAAATTACATAAGCAGTAGTTTTTTTTAATTGAAAAAAAAAACGTTACATACGTGTTGGCAACGATAAAATTCAACTAAATTTGCCTTGCAATTTGTTTTTTGTTTGACTCTTTTGTAACTAACTTGCATCTCACTGACGGGGTGTGGGTTCATATCCATACATACATACATACATACACTCCTGTTTCACTAACATACTTGGCGGGGGACATTTTAATTTTTCGCGAATCAACTTCCAGAACGTTCTAAAGAGAAGCTTTTGTTCGAGTCGTGATTTCACAAATGACGGCACCTCGTCTGGTTTTCAGGGATTTCAAAGGACGCCATTACTACGGGCGCTGGGAGGTGCTTCCCGCTTTACGACGGGACATTGTTCTGGATTGTTCCTTGCTCCTAGTACTAGTATCGACATGTTTGCCTACAAAACTTAGATTGAGAATTTCAGTTTTTTTTTGTTTCAGTAATTTTGTTTGTTTATGTGTCTCTATGTTTCAGTTATACGTTAAAATTGAGTCAAAAAGTTCGTGTTACAGAATTTGATTCACATGATTAGCATATGGTTGACTGTACTTAGTCCCCACACTAGATACCCATCACAGCAATGAGGGGTTTGTTCCGGACGAGGAGATAGCCACTGGGCTGTCACCCAACCCTTTCATTGTCCCACTGTTGGGCACGGGTTTCCTCTCAGAATGAGAGGGATTAGGCCTTAGTACACCACGCTGGTCAAGTGCGGATTGGCAGACTTACATATTGTATTCGGGAACATTATGATAAACTCTCAGACATGCAGGTATCCTCACGATGTGTCCTTCACCGTTATGACATTGATGTTTAATTTCTTAAGTCGCACATAACTTAGAAAAGTCATTGGTGCGTGGCGCTTTGGTTTGAACCCGGACCGCTCGAGTGAGAGGCGAGTTCGATAGCCACTGGGCTGTCACAGCTTGTACCTACGCACTAAACTAGGTTGGAACCTGTTAGAACCAAGTTTTCATAGTGGCCAATAACAGTGAATTACCAAGTTTAGCCAAGTACCAAGCATCGTGTTACGTGAATGATGTGTAACACGTGTTAAACTTGGCGATCAATGTTTTTGCATGAAGATACACTTTGGATGAGTCATGGCTTACACCGCAACACTGAACTTCGAAGTGGCTTTAAGTTGGCAATGTCGCATCAAAGCGGGTTTTATCCGACTTTTCAGTAAATCCTTATAATATTCGTCATTTATATCAACTTTCATATCACACATAACATAATGTTCTCGAAGGCATGTGATTGTGAAGTCTTCCAATCCGCACTTGAATAGCGTGGTGGACTAAGGCCTAATCCCTCCCATTCTGAGACCGTGCCCAACAGTGGGACAAAGAAAGGGTTGTGACGATGGTGATTCACGGTCTTAGCGGAATTTCACATAAGGGTTCTATAACATTTTATTTTATAATAATGACGGACAAATAGACAATTACATCTGCGTTGCCAGCTTTGAAGGATGCGATTTACTCTCTTCTTCAAGCGCTCCATGTCGTAGCCAAAAGAAATACAGGAAGCCCATTTCACAGGTGGTTCGTTCGCCAGAAAAAGTACCGCGAGAAACGGACGGTGGTCGATGATCAGGTGTGTATGGAGAAGTTTCGCCTCTCTTGGTGACCCTGCACATCGCTGGAGACGTCGACGCCCAAAATTCCAATTGATGTTTTATTCATAAGTTATGGTGGAACCACTTTTAGTACATACATTTATGTACTTTGACCGGTTAGTAGGTGTGTAGACACCTACCATGTAGATGCTTCGGATTTTACTCTGAACCTTCTACAAGCTTCTGGCATCGTCGAATATTATGAATGTGTAATATTGAACGTATTTATTTACGATAACTTACGAAACGAAAGCACATAAAAATGTAATTTGTAATGAATATTTTCCACCCTAATATTATCATATTTATTGCCATTTGAACGAAATTAATGAGTCTTGTTTTACGTAACCATTTCTTACAGATACACGCAACAAACAACTATACAAAGTGTTTATAGCCCGGCCGCCCAGACAGAACATTCTCGTTTCACAATCACGAGACACCGAATAAATTACTGGAGGGGCGTAAATATTTTCGCAGATGAAATTACGAGAATACTTCATTATATGAGCAAAGAGATAAATCAGATAGACCATTCTATTTCGTGAAACAGGCCAGCAAACGAAGACGAACGAAATGAGATACTACGTAGAGCCACGGCAAAGTTTTAACGAGAAATATTATTGAATAGATATAAGTATAGCGGCGAAGCTTAGTTGCTTCAAATTAGTTCCACTACGTACTTCTTATGAAGACTTAAGACTCAAGAACAACTTGTGTGTTAGTAGAATGGCGGTGGTGTGAGCGCGTCTAATTTCAAGAGACTTCCGACTCATTACTGTGGAAACTGAGAAACAAAGAGCCATGCATAAAGAACGTGAGGCAAGAAACTTCGGTGAAGGATGGCGACGTGCGTCCATTATAAACTGACACCGCGACTCCTGCAGGGACGCGAGGCGCCCAGGGGGAGAGGCAGACCTATTTACTTTGGAAGGATAACCACACCACGCGTTCGGATGCAGATAAGGCGGTGCAGCACGGCGCGCTCGCAATCAACGTAATGTTGCCAGCGTCAGGTGCGTTCCGTGGCGGCGCGGCGGCCCGCGAATTTATAACGGCAACACCTGACAAGTTGATTTACGCGCGGGAAACATTTTCGTTCATTTCAACAGAACACAGAGACAAGTTCGTTTGGTTGCGTTGTGAAATATTCAACGCAGGCAAATGTTGTATGGCCAACTATTTTTCGAGTTTTTATTGGTTTCGGTATATTTTCTACTGAACAGTTTCATTGTTTAATATCGGGGCCGATGTTTCCGCGCGGCGGACGTAAATGGCATGCTCATGTTTTTGTCTTTCGTCAATATTTTATAAGTATTAAAGGCTTTTCGAGCGCCATTATCTCTTTTATTGACGCAATACATTGTTCCGTATATAAATAAATGGAGCACCGTTACGAATATTCTTGCGTTGTGTTACATATCGGCGGCAGGCAGGGTGATATTAGGTAGACGAGACAATTTTTACTACAATTTTATTACTTATACTATTTTGAATCTACTATCAATAGAAATTACATATAAGAACATAAAATTAACCTAAGTAATCTAGGGTGGTGAGAGCCATCCGATGTTAGGTAGGTGTTTCACGTGGGAACCGCTACGCGACCGTATCTTGCGATCCACAGTCAGCACAACACTTTTTGTATAATAAGGTCTAATCGAATTGTCCGTACGTAAACACGTTCAGCCAATTTTAATCTTAAAATTATAAAATCCAAATATTGATAGAAACTTTGAAGGAATTTCATATTGGAGACGACTTTTCATCTTCAATAAAATTGTCTACTCAGGTTTAAAAATTGTTGCCGTAAACTTTGAAAATCGATTCGTGAGTAGGTACATTACTGAAAGTTTTTAAATTAAGGCGCTGGCCGTCAGCGCCAGCGTTTGTCAGCCATTGAAATATGGTGACGGCTTTGGGGCTCTGCACACTTGTTGTGGTGCAAACATTTTTCTAACTCCGTGATCTGTAATCGGCGACCGGAGAAAAACAATGATGTTAATTTAGATGTCTACATGCTTTATTATTAGGGGCAGTGGCACTGTCAATTAAGTTCGAGGCAAGAAGGTTTCCACCTATGCTTTAGCCTTAGCCTACCTCCTTATTCCGGACTAATCCCAGAAACAACTTTACAGATTTTTATAAAGTTTTAACAATCATATTTAGTTTAAATTGAGCCATTTTTTGAATACCCGTGCAAGCTGTTGCGGCTCACTAAGTTAAGCTGCAACCCATAGACCACTGCTGACAACGGGTATTCTACACAGACAAATTTGCGAAAGGTCTAGAGCATATTCCACCACAATGCGTATTGGTGGAGGGATTAGTGGCCAACCCAGTATGGAATGTTCTCAAGTCACCCGAATTTCGATAAGGCTTAACGACTGTTTCTACCATTGAAAACAACCAGGACCGACGACTTAACACGCCCTCCGAAGCACGGTAGCGTCCATGAAATTTTGCCACTAGCGGTCACCACTCTACAAACCGACCGCATCCGTCGTTGCTTAACTCTTTAAATTGAATCGACGCGAGCCATTGGGCTATGGATTCTATATTGCGAGTCACACAAGATGAGTAATTAAAGTTAACTGGAAATAGCAAATCAGTTAAAGGTACTGAATTATGATCAAATCAAAAAGGAGAAGGATAGGATTAAAGTCAAATCTGTTTATTAATTCTCACCTAAAATTTTAAAGAAAGAAAAGAAAGAAGAAAGAAAGAAAGAAAAACTTTATTTGTGCAGCATTATTGCAACAAAGATAACACTAGACACACTAACACAGACTAGGCAGCTAGGTTACTCTGTAAATTAAACCCACTCTAAATAACCCTCACATGAGGGCCTGCTTAGCAGGAAAGTGGAATGCAAGATATCTAGCAAGCCGGATAAGTGTGAAGCACCCCTCAGCCTGTAAGTTCAAAAACAGTTTTGTCATCAAAACCGGGGGCCGTTCGTTTGGGCGTTTGTTTCCCGATATCCCTTTGTCCTGAGATTGATTGTCGTAAATAAACTAGCTGGGCCTGTTATTTTAGGCTTCAGGATTATGCCTCGGTCGTGTCCTATAAATCTTTTGTTAAAAGTCCATGTATTTTTTGGCTACCTGAACAATGAAGTGTCGGGGTCAATAGGATCGTACACGTTCAGCGGTGAATTGATTTTCGCGTACTTTCATACACTGCTCTCCAGTTCGTGTTAGTTGGCCTGATAAAAGGATTTTATATAGGTCGCTGCAATGAAATTTTCTTATTTAAAAAAAAATCATACATCTATGGTGCGTTGGGTCTTTTTTAATTGTAAATGGATAGCAGAGTAAGTAGGTACCTATCTACCTGCTTGGGCCAGTAAAAATCATTTTTAAGCAGAAATATTAATATACCTCCAGTTTTGGATCTTACCTAGACTAGTATAAACATATTCTAATGAAGAATAATTATAATAATATTATGCAAAAATATATGACTTGAATTAAAAAATGAAAAATTAAAAAATACAGTGATAGATAAAAATAATATCTGCATATGAAGAATAAGGTATGTTGTAAATAAAAAAAAAAATCATAAACTATGTATAAAAGATGCTGTAAACAATAATTATATTATATTTTTCTAGTTCACAAAACGCTAGCACAGAACGCTGGCAGCATCACCTTACTTTGTCCTGGCTGAAAAGAATGGTAAAAAAAAAGAAAAAAAAAAAAGAATAATGTATACGATCTCTACGGATATAATAGTGAAGTTGATTCTGTATTCTGATATAGTGAAGAGGTCTGCTAATTAGTTTAAATTGAAGCTTAGCTTTGAAAACAAATGAAATTGAAGTGCATACTAAAACTTAAATATGATCATAACAATATTGACAGATTTCGATTTTGAAAATCCTTATCATTACTAGTCAGATCGAGCAGTAGTACGAGCACCCTCGTCTCAGCTGTCGGAGCCACTAAACGGTGTCTTGTCAGCGCTAATTAATTCGCATTTCATAGTCAAGCAGCTATTGATGAATCGCGAACAACTTTTGTTGGAATGATGAATGAGTCCGTATTTCGTGGCGTCAGCCTAAATGAATGACGTATCGCTCGATCTGGCTGGGACACCTCCCCTAGTGTTATTGTTGTGGGTTGTGGGTTGTGGGTGCTGCCTTGGTATGCAATCGGGTTTTTAGATTACTACTTTTAAAACAGTTTATGTTACAAAATTTACTGCCATTGTCGTAATTTAGTCGCTGCGACCCATAGACGTCCCACTGCTGGGCACGGGTCTCCCCCACACACTTCTGCGGGAGGTCTAGAGCATACTCCACCACGCTGCTCCAATGCGGATTGGTGGAGGGGTTAGTGGCCAACCCAGTGTCGAATGTTCTCAAGCCACCTGAAGGACTTCGACAAGGCTTAACGACTGTTTCCAGCATTGAAAACAACCGGGACCGACGGCTTTACGTGCCCTCCGAAGTACGGTAGCGTCCATGAAATTTTTACTACTAGCGGTCACCCATCCACAAACCGACCGCGCCCGTCGTTGCTTAACACTTTCGATCACATTGTATCGACGCGAGCCACTGGGCTATGGACGCTACAACTTAGTTACTAAAGTAACTTAGTAATGTACTAAAAGTACGCGTTTGTTAATAAATCTTGGAACATACTTTGTTATAACACTTATTCAGTAGGTGGCCTATAGGCCTATGGTAGAGCCTATAGGGAACCAAATAGGTTTTATATGAAAGCTAATTGGTTCCATAATATAGAGTTCGTCCGGGGCAGTACCACCGCCCGCCACGGTACCTAGTACTGTGGTTTCCGGTTACACTTTTTAGAGGCGACCATCTTAGTCCTCAAGGGTAGCAACACATCTGTGACTGACTTAGAACGAGACTCCTACTAACAAGTACTAACTGGACTATTACTTACACCAACTAACAGGACTAACTATCACTAACAGTCCCCAGTCCTCATACCTACTAACGAACTGACCAACTAATGTTATTATAATTAACTTCCTCAACGAATTGGACGAACCATCCCAGTCCCTAATCGAGTCTTGTTCAAAGTCAGTCACAGTTGTCATGGGCGGCAGCGGATGGGTGGTGCTCACAAGCTCGTTTGCTATTCTGTATCCATAAAAAAAAAAGAGCAGAAACAAGATTAAATTCAATGAGAGCTTTTTGAAAGTAATGCGTGAACTTAAATAGGTATAACTGTTAGGTGAAAATGCATTTTTTTTTCTAACCCTAAATTTCAGAACTAGTGATAGGCTTATTAACCAATCATCATTTGTTGCGCCGTGTGACAATATACCTAACAGACCAATCGCAAAATTCATAGGACAGCGTGTGTTGAAACCTAACGATTCGCAGCATTAGTAGCATATTGATTGCTGTAACTCTATTTTTCAATGTCAGATGATGGCAGTGTCCATAAAATTTTACCACTAGCGGTCACCTATACACAAACCGTCCGCATCCGTCGTTGCTTAATACTGTCAATCACATTGAATCGACGCTAACCATTGTTTTAGTTCTGCCTAAGCTGATCTAAAGACGGATAAGGATGTCACCGCGCTGGTGATTCTAACAGCGGTGTGAGGTTATGTGTGTATACTTGGCAGACTATACTAGTTCGTAAGGGAGGGGTGGAACTGTATATATAATATGACGGACGCGACGGTGACCTCACTTTGCGATTAACCGTCGTGGAGTCTACTTACCCTGAGTATTCCTTGTTTTGAGGCGAAACACGTGTTGGTTTGTGTGCTAGTGTATATTTTCACTAGTCGCGTGTGCATGCTTCTTGTGTGGGAGGGAGGGAGGTGCTGCGCGCATGAAGGTATACACCACCATACGTCTTTGTTCGCGGATTGTTGCACAGTAGATTAATCCTTGGTTTGTAATAATGGAGTTCCGCAAAGTAACGCCTGATACAATTATTATATGTGTCTTGTGTTTGTCTATCTATCGGAAGGAACAGCCAATCCAACTTAAAATAGAAAGAGCTTATACATTATCTGACTGCGGAAAGACTTAAACCAACATTTAGACAGCTAGAGCCTGCGTTTACCCAGATCCGCCGGAGACGGTAATACGGCAGCTCAGTAATGTTAAGTGGCGCCCGGCTTTGCGTGACGCGAGGCTTTGCGTCGACACTGCAGTGCAGTGCTCATGTCCTGGATAAAGGAAGGGGACGTGGAATAGTCAAATGTTCGTATATGCATCGTTGGTCTAGTGCAGAGGTCGGCAACCTTTTGAGTCGGAATAGTCAAAAATTACAATTTACAAAATTTTAAAGCGTTTAAAGAGCCACAAAAAATGTCGTGCCGACAGTAAATAGTACTTGCATAAATAAGGTTTTTTGAAATAAAAAATAACAATCTATTTATTCGTAGAAAAAATGTATACTTGCGTATAGAACTAAAGAGCTGCAGGTTAACATCCAAAGAGCCGCATGTGGCTCGCGAGCCGCAGCTTGCCGACCCCTGGTCTAGTGGTTGCGAGTGACTGCTAGAGGTCCTGGGATTCAGCCCCGTCAGGCGAAGTTTTATTTAGTTTTTCTAACTTGATTCCTTATAGTAAGATTACTAATCCGTCCCCAAGATCAAGAGACGTGAGCCGACTTGATTCTTCACTCAAGTACTTTCTCAAGCTTGAGTCAGGTTTATAACGACGGGCCTATGGGTGGAGGTTGTATTTCTCCGGGTATAGGTTCTACATGTTAACAAGGTCAAAACCAGAATTAATCAACGTACGAAGGATGTTAAGGGCTTAAGATGGAGCTACGGAGCAGTATCATTCCGAGAAAAGAATAAATGAATCCTTTCATTTTCGCTGAATAACATTTTATTGCTACACTCGTAACAGTTCTCAAATCTTCACCCTGTGTAAGGGGCTTGTTTGACCTCGAGCGAATAAAGTATAAACTTTGATCTTTGCTTCAGGTAACTGGAGGCTGTAGCGTCCATCCATAGCCCAATGGCTCGCGTCGATTCAATGGGATCGAAAGAGTTAAGCAAAGACGGGCGCGGTCGGTTTGTGGATGACCGCTAGTGGCAAAATTTCATGGTCGCTACCGTGCTTCGGAGGGCACGTAAAGCCGACGGTCCCGGTTGTTTTCAATTGTGGAAACAGTCGTTAAGCCTTGTCGAAGACCTTCGGGTGGCTTGAGAACATTCGACACTGGGTTGGCCACTAACCCTTCCACCAATCCGCATTGGAGCAGCGTGGTGGAGTATGCTCTAGACCTCCCGCAGCTATGTCTGTGGGGGAGACCCGTGCCCAGCAGTGGAACGTCTATGTTCTGGGCTCTATGCCACATGGGCATTGGATAACATTTTTTTTAATGGATGGATAGCAAACGAGCTTGCAGCACCACCCATCCGCTGCCACCCGTGACAACTGTGACTTACTTTAAACAAGACTCAAATAGGGACTGGAATCCTGTTAGCTGAGAGAGTTAATTATAACATTAGTTGGTCAGTTTGTTAGTGGGTATGAGGACTGTTAGTGATAGTCAGACCTGTTAGTTGGTGTTAGTAATAGTCCAGTTAGTAATTATTAGAGTCTCGTTTCAAGTCAGTCACAGATGTGGTGCTACCCTTAAGGACTAAGATGGTCGTCTCTTAAGAAGTGAAACCGGAAACCCCTTTCAACCGGACCACAACTGTTTTAAAAACAATTACTACACGGTAGAAATAATACTAGGTACCGTGGTGGGCGGTGGTGCTGCCCCGGGTGAACTCTATATGGAACAAAATAGGCTTCATATAAAACCTATTAGGTTCCGTATAGGCTCTACCATCTAAAATACATATACATCGTCATATTTACTTTAAATATTTATATTAAAGTATAAAAAAAATATGTTATTGTGAAGTGAACTGTGAAAAAACAAATGGGATCTATCCCATAAATTACGTTTCAAGAGATTTTATTTGGCAGTTTTCTAGCTCTTACGGATGCCTAATCTCCGAAGACTGACACAGACTATCCTATTTCTACACAAAACGGTTCAACATAACATAGATCACGCATTTTATATAGGAACGAAATCATTCGTATGAGAACTAAAGTCACCGACATAGCTCTGAAAGCTAGCAAGCTGAAGTGGCAATGGGCGGGCCACATCTGCCGGAGGACCGTCAATCGTTGGAGTAAACGACTGCTCGAGTGGAGACCGCGAATAGGCATACGTAGTGTGGGACGACCTCCTGCTAGGTGGCGCGACGATCTGCGCAGGGCGGCGGGGAGCGAGTGGATGAGGAGAGCCGAAGATAGGGCTCAGTGGCGTGCCTTGGGAGAGGCCTGTGTCCAGCAGTGGACTAATGTGGGCTGAAGAGAGAGAGAGAGAGACGCCTTTTATACGCCAGTTATATAGTTATTCTTTATTTTATTACCTACCAGTATTTAATAAAGGCAAAAATTGAGCTATTGTCAGTAAATTCATCGGGGCATAACGCAATGGAAGATACGAGTACTGTCGGGTCGTAAAAACCCCGTAACGCAGAAGGGGGAAGTTTTAAAAAATCTTAGCTTATGGTGTTAAAACGCTAGTCGACATCTGCTCTCGGTGTGTGATTAGGAAACTCAATAAAACGAATGCCGACCGGGAAATTGTAAAAAGGCAGTAAGGTGCGTTAGCTCACCTCGTTACCGGCCGGATAATGAGCGTCGGGCGATCTGGATATATGAGTATGTTAATGTTATTCGGCGATAAAAAGCCCATATAGTATCAGTGGCGGCGCCGTGCTTCCATGGTTGACCGTGCCCAATCATTATTATTTTTTTATTCTATTAAAAAATACAAAAAAAGGCCTTTGTCGGATACGCGAAAATGCCACCCTGGTTGGAGAAAATTATTACTTGCTCATGAGTACTTAACCACGGCGCGGGTCTCCTCTCAGAATGGGACGGATTAGGCCTTAGTCCACCACGTTAGTCAAGTGCGGATTGGCAGACTTCACATGCCTTCGAGAACATTATGAAGAACTCTCAGGCATGCAGTTTTCCTCACGATGTGTCCTTCACCGTTATAGCAAGCACATAACTTAGATAAGTCATTGGTGCGTGCCGCTGGGTTTGAACCTGGACCGCTCGAGTGAGAGGCGAGTTCGATAGCCACTGGGCTGTCACCGCTTTATGTTGTATAGTTATGTTTAGGTCCCATGTCCTGGTGATGAGCCTATTGCATTCTCCGGACACATGCACAAACTGCGCCGGCATTTAAAGTGTGAAAAACCCAATAGTTGTTGCTTAGCAGTCCCACTTGCAACCACTACACAATAATGTGAGTATATTCTAAATTACTCTGTTCTTTAACGGCTTCAACTAATCGATACGATTACAACGTCCTAACTTTGCCAAAGCCAATTATGTAAAGTCTAATTCACAAAATCGCCGTTGGCGAAAGCGTACGGTTATGCCTAAAGCGGTTCATCTGTATCGGGCCTAACTTTGCGAGCGGTAATTGAAGCAAGATTTCATTGTTCCCATTAATTCGCGAAAGATTTTGCTGTGGCTTGTTGTAAACGCAATATGGACTGCGTTTTATTAGTTAGATGTTGTAATAACCTTCTTTAATAAAATATTACAGGTACATTTATAAAATAAAATAATAATAAAGCCTTTATTCTACTACCTCTACCTTTTACATTTTTGTTTTCATAGACATTTAGGTAAGTAATGTTAAAATGCGAAACTAACTAAAACTACTTTACTTGACTAATCAATTCATAGATGGATCACTGCAGGAGACGCTCTTTGTGCATGCTCGTTTGCTACCTCTAAACCATAAAAAATTTATGGTTACGACATTATGGTGAAGTCAGTTTGTTCAAATATATTTATTAATTCATAAAACCACAAAATGTTGTCGTGCAGCCGTGAAGCTTTCTGCCGTTTAATGTGTTGAAAATAAATATTAAGCTAAAGAAATCCATTTAAATCCACAATTCCTTGGAAGCAAGATAGAAAAAATAATAATTTATTCGCGGGAAAATATTCTCGTTTAACTTGTCCGAACCGAAGAAATACAAAATCGTTCAAGAGACGCGACCGACGGAAATGCAACGCAGTGCGGAAAGCGGTAGCTGGCGACTTGTGACATTAAGAAAATATATAGTATGCTTTAAATTTCGAATTATGGGATTTAGAATGCACATGGCCACGTAGAAAATTGAATAAAATATATTTACTAGTGGACAGCAGCTTCGCTCACGTGAAATTAGACATAACATTAATTTGTTTTGATTCCATTTAGTGAACTACCTACAATCATTGATTTATCAAGTAAAAAGAGAAACTCCACGGTAAAATTTTTGTCCAAATAAATATAATGATAGATGACAGATGAAAATAAATAATTGCGAAGTGCACCCACAGCACCTAAATTCACCAAAGAGGATTAGTATAATCGATTAGTTTAAAAAAAATAATATAGCCGTCTATATTATTTTTAAAAAAATTGAAGCGATTACACAAACACAAACAGACATATTCAGATTCATATTCACGTATTTGCACTAAAATTGGTACAGTAAAGTTCTTGAACAAATTCCATCAATTTTAACCAATCTGTGGCGTGCAAATATACATAGATAACAATGTGAAGTTAATAGTATCTGTCATTAATTAATTAAGAAAAAAAAAAACTTTGTAAACCTTAGTCGGAAGCACAGATTTATAAGTATAGTACTACGTCGGAAGCTCATTCCCCAGGAGACCAGTTCGCCGTAAAAAAGACCGCGAGAAACGCACGGTGGTTGTAGGCAAGAGTCGATTCGGTGTGGATGAAACTAGACTTCGGCGTGTAGTGCGATATGTTATTCACAATTCTGAGACTTAGAACATCTACCTATAACTAGGCAGGTGCCACGACGGATAAGAGTCGTAAAGCAAAGCGATATCTATTCAGGTAACCAAGGCTATTAACTGACGCCCGCCATTTCTTAGCCTCGTAAATCCACAAAATGGAAGCCTCAGGCGAGGTGTTGATTACGCGAGAATTAACGAACCATTATAGCCCACAGTTGGGCACGTGGCAATTTAGTGGAGCGTTTACTTGGACGTCTCAGGTGATTTAGTAGTAAGCTATATTTAGGGTCACCACTCACTAGGGTCTCAAATCTGTAATGCTATCGTATTATACGACAGCATTACAGATTTCAGACCCTAGTGAGTGGTGACCCTAAATATAGCTTTAGTACTCTACGTAACATTATGCTTGTATTTCCCAGAAAAGTTAAGCGGTGTGCAGTGCACCCAGTTTTCACCAGTTATGTTCAGGTCCCATGGTGGTGAGCCTATTGCCTTGCACGGGCCACAAATCCTAATAAATACGAGGCAGTTAAAGTAATATAACAAAAATCTAGTGAGTATTAAAACAAAAGTAGGTTTTTGAGGAAAAATCAAAGTAATTCGTGTTCACATTTTGGGTTCCATGTTCATGGCGAAACATACATACAGATTCAGATTTCTCATCATCATCATCATGACGTTGGAGGCGCTACTGTGCACTGTTGACATCTTCTCCGTATAATAAATTTACCTAATAAATAATTACGGCATATCAAGTGACACAGTTTGTAAATAAAGATACTACAAGTTAAAATACATTAAGAAAGTGTAAAGTTTTAGTGAAAAACGAACTAACAGTGACAAAAAAGTGATCAAAATACAACGGACACTATGCAACAAAATTACCACTTTCCTCTTAGTGTTGAACAATAAAAACTGAAATCAAAAGTGAAGTGAATCAAAATCTACTTGCGGCGCGTTTTACCAGGTCTGTCCTGTTTATCTACACGAAAATTTGAACTAACATAACCTAAAAACCACACAAAACTGTCCAAGTCATCACAAAATTATTCGATAAAGCTCAGAAGGTGCCATCTAGCGGTCAGTGACTGAACTAAATCGACAAAGACGCAACACAAAATCACTACTGTCAGTCGACACTGACACTATCCAGCAAAGAGCTTCCGCCAATAACTACAAGGGGGCGCTACGCGCAACTTAATGATAATGGACGAAATTTTGAAAGCGCTTGAGTCAATAAAGAAGGATTTGGACAATCAGAGACAAGAAATCCGAGAAATGGGAAATAATGTTACTGAAAAAGTTACACAAAATATAAGCAGGATGTTTGAAGAAAAATTTCTAACATTGGAAAAAAATCATGAAAATTTGAAAGAAATAGTAGAAAACCAGGAAAAAAGAATTCACGCTATAGAGAGACAGGCAAGGAAAAATAATTTGGTATTCTTCGGCATAGAGGAGAATGAAAAATCGTACGAAAACTTAGAAGGAAACTTCATTATATGGACGGAACAATACCTTTCTTTAAAATTAAGCTACAACGACATCCAAGAAATAAAAAGAATAGGGAAGAAAGATGTAACACTACGCCCGATAGTAGTGACCTTCACAACTCTAGGCACAAAGATAAAAATTTTGAAACATAAAAGAGCATTAAAAGATACACATTATTATATCAAAGAAGACTATCCAAAAAAAGTACTAGAGAAGAGAAGGGAGCTACAAGAACAACTACAACAGGAAAGAAAAAAGGGAAATATAGCTAAAATTATATATGATAAACTGGTAATTTTAAAAAATAACACTAAAAGGAAGCTGCCTATGTCACCCGAAAATGCCACTGAAACCAATAAATAAATAAAATAAATAAATATCTTGGACATTCTCACACACGGCCATCTGACCCCAAAGTAGGCGCGAGCCTGTGTTATGGGTGTCAGAGACTGATATACATACATAGATATTTTTAAATACATACTTAAATAGATAATATTGACATCCAGACACAGGACAAATACAAGTGTTCGTCACACGAATATTTGTCCTGAGTGGGATTCGAACCCACGACCTTTGGCGCAACAGACAGGGTCACTACCGATTGCGCCAACGGGCCTGTCAATGTAGAGAAAAATACGCAAATAAATAAAAAGAACAAAACACAACAAATTGTTACATCGGTCAAGAGGTCTAGCAGCTTCTCTGAAGGAATCGTGAAACAAGGAATACTAAATTACGTGGTGAAAAATACAACAAATAAGAACAATAACCAAAACAATCAAGCATAGCAATTCAGCGCCTCCTCCTCCAGCACAGAACAAACAAACACACAAAATAAAAAACAAGAAACAAACAAAACAATCTTCCAATCCGGCCGGTCACCGTGGAAGAGTACGACCACAACCCTCCAAAAATAGATACCACAAAGACTAAGAGCAGAAATAAAGAAAAACCACAATATATACACATAGCAACATACAATGTTAGAACCTTATCGTCATATGAACGTTTATTATTATTATTATTAGAGGAAGCAATACAAAAAACAAACTAAGACGTTAGAGAAGTGGTTATCGTTGGAGGAGGCCTTTACCCAATCTGGGGACCTTGCTAATAAATAATTAAACATAGTGTCTAAGTTATAGTAAATTAAGAAGTAATGTAGCAGGATCAAATAAAAGGCTTTTTTATTTTTTATTTTATTTATTATCATCATGATCATCAGTCTTTAGTGGTCCACTGCTGGACATAGGCATCTACTAAACGACGCCACTTAGACCTCGAGGACCGTTCTAACCCTGGTTGTCTGATGGGTTAGGAAGGTCCTCGAGACCAGAGACCATGGCTCGGGAAACGGAGCACAGGCCGCCCTCCAACTAGATGGACCGGTGATCTGAAAAAGTCAGCAGGTAGGTAACCGTTGTATACAGAGGCATAGGATCAGGAGAGGATTACTTGATGATTGTCGGTAACCCTCGTTCGTCTACGGATTTCATCATTTCGAATCAGGTCTCGTAGCGAAATACCGAGCATACCACTTTCCATAGCACGCAGAGCGACTTTGAGCTTGCGAATGAGGCCGAGGGTAAAGGATCCATAAGTCATCACTACTTTGTATAGCTGCAATTATTCCCGTCCAATCCTTTTTTTTAGGTGGGGGTATATGAGATTTCTACTCACTAAAATCCCCTCGGCAGCCTTCTAGCACATCTAGGGAGGCTCCGGGATCTCCTACGGGACGCACCGGTGCCTCCCTTGCGGCCTTTGGCTCATCCCAAGGCTAAGCCCTGAACCTTGCCCAGCATAGCAGACTGCCATCCCATCCAATCCTAGACCTCAAAAGACGAGGGCAAAGCGACAACCGTTATGGTATAGCGTTGAATGAATTAGGTCGAATACTGTATTGCCCAGTGGCGTGTCTACTTCCCCTGGCACAGCCTATATGTAGTGTACACTGTGCCAGTGGCACGCGATCCCGCGAAGCCGCCAAGCCAGAGTCAAGCGTGGTCAATGTTTATGGTAATTAGTCATGAACGCCTCGGTTTAGCGTCGTGACATAAAATTATGTTCAGTTCACGTGCTTAGCTTGGCTCGTGTAATAGACCTATTTGAATAATTTTCATAAATCTAAACTTTTACCACCACTTACATAAAATATATTGCAGCTACACTATATACTGATAGGTAATAAACATATTGTTATTTAAGTATCTACTTTTGGTTTCGGAGCGTGTGTGGAACATTTTATTTAAATTACTTGAATTTTTAAGGAGTATTAATGAAATACGAGTAGGTCATAGCTGATTTGGAGGCAATTTATTACTGAAGCTTAAAATTAGTACATGGCACTCACCCGGCGGGCACAAACCGCGGAGCTTGCATGTTTAGTCTAAAGCGGATGGCAGAGGCGTAATCATAACTATCTACGTTTCGTAAAAGCTAAACAATCTGAACTTTACACTGGTGTATCATCAACATTATCACTATTGCTAATCTCTTTGGACAAAGCCCTCGTATAATTATGATAGAACTTCACGTACAGGTAAGTTCGTTTAATCATCTGTACTGATATTAAAGAGGAAAGATTTGTTTGTAATGTTTTCACACAAAAAGTACTGGACCGATTTCAAAAATTCTTTCACCATTACAAAGCTGCATCTTCACTGACTGACATAGGCTATACAATATTACTAGGTGTAAATGAAACTATTGTCATGTCTAATTCCACGCGAGCGAATGTGTAGTACCTATTCTAATAAGAAAAGTTAAGGTTTTATACTTTCATTATGTTGATGATACAACAACAGTGTTTAGCCTTTATTAGAATTTCCCGATACAAACGCTCCGCTCGCAAGGAAAGTTTCTTCACTTTAAAAATAAACGGACGACTAGATTAATAGGCGAAGTAATTAGGAGCGAATTAAAATACACTGTGGAACTTAAACACGGGCGCTCTGAAGTAAGTGTTTGAGTTAGAGCTAGGCGTCGGCTATAATGGAGCTGCTTTGCTGTGTACTCGCCGTGGCTTCGCTTGCGCTTCGCGACCCATAGACCCATTGCTGGGTCTCCACAGACACAGCTGCGGGAGGTCTAGAGCATACACCATGCTGCTCCAATGCGGATAGGTAGGGAGTTTGTGGACAACCCAGTGTCGAATGTTCTTAAGCCACGAAGGTCTTTGACAAGACTTAGCGACTGTTTTCACCATTGAAAACAATCGTGCTTTACGTCCATTCCGAAGCACGGTAGCGTCCATGAAATTTTTGCCAATAGCGGTCACCCATTCACAAAGCACCCGTCGTTGCTTAACTCTTTCGATCACATTGAATCGATGCGACATTTAATAGGATAAAAACAAGCAGGTGACATTTAATTTCATAAATTTTTCATTACTATTCAGTCGCTGGCGCGTGCCGCTTGGATTTGAAGCCGGAACGCTCGAGTGAGAGGCGAGTTCGATAGCCACTGGACTGTCAACGTTCGAACAGAGCTTGTTCAACTTGAGTTCACAGCCCCCTGGTCTTGTAGAGCTGGGAAATGCCGAAGAGCGATGTGACCGGAGCCTTAAGCAAATAAGTCCCTGCTAGTTTGCCGACAGGCGACAGTTTTTCTCTTAAAGTTAGACTTACGTTTTTTAATTACTTTCAAATACCTTGACGATGTTTACCAATTACAATGAATAAAAAAATAAATTAAAAAATAATTTATTCATGAAACCCATATCAAATTGTTAGTAAACTTAATATCTACGCGTTAGTAAACTTAATATCTACGTGTTAATAAACATAATTATAAGTGTTGGTGTTAGTGTTAGTTTATGAGTGTTAGTAAACTTAATATCTACGTGTTAGTAAACTTAATATCCACGTGTCACTAAACTTAATATCTACGTATAAGAATAGGATAAGAATATTGTAAATTCTTCCTAAATCCGATTACCAGATAGATAGTCTATCGTGACTTAGAGCTTAGCTTAGTGGTAGGTAATTATTGTAAATTAGCCATAAGGCAGGTTAGGCACCTGTGTAGGATTAGCTATTCATTCAATGATCAATAGCTAATCCTTTGCCTTTTATTGAAAAGGTTAGAATAACATAATACTTGTCTCTTTTCTTTAAGTAGTTTGTAGTTATCTAGATTTTCGTTAAGCGTGTCTAATCACCTCATAGCGAAATAAATTATTTGACTTTAACTTTGACGTGTTATAGATAAAATTAAGTGATAAGAAACTTGATTTGTTTTGACATTCGTTGAGCGTGTACAATCAAACTTTATAGAAATTAAAACACTCTAAAATGAGTAATTATGTTTAAGTAGTTCAAATTAGGTAACTACAATTTCAAAGAACCCTTGAATCCAATGTTTGGCGAGCCGAAGGGAACGACAAAAGTACAAATTAATAAGGTTCATCTAAAGGCTCGTCCAGTTTCGTTTAAGAACTCCGTATTTTTTGTCCTTCCGGCTAGGTTCACCATACTTTTGCATAAATTAGGATATTCCGGTCGGCGAAGTTGTGTCTAGGTTTTGTTAACTACTTTTGGGGTTTTCGAAATGCGAAGCATTAGGTTTAATGGTTTGACCATAGTCCACCACACTGGCCAAGTGCGGATTGGCAGACTTGATGCCTTCAGGAACATCATCAGTCACTGGCGTGTAAGTTTCCACACGACGTTCTGTTAGACCTGTATTTTATTGTGTGCAAAATTATGGAAAAAAAAATACACATTTCTATTTATGAAAATAAATTATTGCTGCTGAAATCATGCTTTCAAATTTCAAATTCAAATCTTTTATTTTGCCTTGGTAATTGTTCACGTTTGACCACAGAGAAAATAATATTATGCTACGAACAAAACCAAAGCATAATTTTAAACTTGAAACTAAAAATAACACAATTTAACTAGAAAGAATAAAAAAGTTTCATTGAAACTATACAAAAAGTGGACAACAACAAGGACAAGGACAAGGAGGACAATTTTTTTTTAATTTCAACTTCATAGTTACCCTACAAGCTCTGATTTGTCTTTCGTTTTCCCGTAAATTGTTCTTTGGTTAGGAAATTTGACTTGAGAAGAGTTTTTACGGTTTGCTTCTCCCGGAGATAACAGCAACGTAAATTAACAATTTTGTATTTTGTGATGTTTCTACTAATTTATGTACATTAATATAAAGGGTAGGAATGTTACATAAATTATATTTTTGAAGAGAATCTCTTTTTAGCACGATTATCTGTATTGGGGCAGGGTAGACTTCATCGATAGGTATCTGTACCTACACATTTAAATGTGATCGAATTCATGCCCCTTTTGCTTAGTTTCGCGACAGTACCTATGTGACGTATTCTTACAGATGCAATTTGCGAACACTGAATATGAAGGTGACATAATACTATGAAGAGCTATGTAGTCCTGAGCCTGATATTAATTATCTACAGTGGCATTGGCTGTCAGACGCGAAGGTCTGGGTTCAAATCCCAGAGGCCACCAACACCACCACAACCCCTTATTTGTTCCACTGTTGGGCACGGGTCTCTCTCAGTATCGGTGGGATTAGGCTTTATTCCACCACGCTGGCCAAGTGCGGATTGGCAGACTTCACATTCCTGCGAGAACATTATGAAGAACTCTCAGGCATGTAAGTTTCCTCACGATGTGTCCTTCACCGTTTGCATAGGCAGAGGCACCAATAACTTATAGCTGCTTCTAAATCTTGAGTACCGAAACTTAAATCCGTGTTGTCCTCTATTTTGTTCTAGAAGGCATGTGAAGTCAGTCAACGCACTAGTATGGTAGATGGTGGACGACCTTAGACCACCCATTCCGAGAGCGACATCATTACCTAGGTATGTAAGTAAAAGAAAAAATCGTAAAAGTTGGTTAAAATAAGTGGAACGCATCTGATAAAAATTCAAATAGAGGAACAGTTCCAAAAAGATAAATTTAGTAAAACGAAATTCAAATTGTTCTTAAACTTACTCCCCGAAGAAGTAAGAAAGAGGTAGGGAGCAATTAGTGAGATTTAGGTGAATTTGCAATTCAATGCTCTCATTCTAAGATCTTATTACAACGAGAAACTAGACGTTGAGACGTTGCATATACATTGCTGTTTTAGCATTCCACTGCAGGCCACACGTACATTTTGCTGGAGTCTACCACGCTGCTCCATTGCGGATTGGCGACGGTATTTCTGGCTAACCTGAGTTGGAAGATATTTTTTGAATTCAATTGTCTATTAAATAAATACAAAAATCTGTTATTAATCAAATATCATTAAGACACTTTTGATTAATGACATATTTTTGTATTCATTTATGTTTTATTTAAAGTTTATACTATGCTTGTGTACTACTTTGCCCCATGTTTACCAACATAATTATCTTTTTACTTTTTACAATTTGTGTTAACCCGACTGCGCGTCGAAGGACCGTACCTACTTTCGATAATGTTGGCGTGTGCGGCTTAACAATTTCAAATGGTTAAGATTGACACTCGCCCTAAGAGTAAGAGTACGTTGAGCTATAATGTGTAACATTTTTCATAACAAGGGGTCGAGATCAAAAGTAAAGCAATACGATAACGCCTTTGTAAGGAACACTCCGAATCCCTGTAAAGGGTTTCTGTAGAGGGGATCGGAGGGGATCGGAGGGGATCGTAAACAGGCCCGGAAAAAAAGGAAAAACGGGCTAACTTCTTGTGAGTGCTTTAACGATTTGCGATCAAAATTCGTCTCGCTGTATTTATATTATATAGTATAACTGCTTTAGTAGGTAAAACAAGATCATGTTAGAGTGTATCCTAGGAATTAAAGTAATGGACTCTAATTCAACATTAATGGACATGTAGCACGACAATAAAAATACATAATACAAAAACGAGACGTAAGGAGTATTTACTGAATAGAAAAGCGTGAATCCCTGCGAGAGATGTTTAAGTCTATAAATATTTTAACTGTATCGTGTCAATATATTTATGAAAGTATTATTTTATGTACGAATAAAAATTTTGTTTGTAAAAAATGAATTTTGAAAAAAGAAAAAATATAAATTATTTTTATCTAGTTTTAGAATAAATAAAGTATCAAAATCATTCAAGTGAATGAACTGCGTTCGCTTCTACAATAAAATACCTGAAAATATTACTTGTCTCTTAGAATATAAATTTAAATCTAACATTGAAAAAACCTCCTTAAAAAAGAATAATATATAATAAATGACTACTTAAATGATAGAGACCTTGGTGCAAAATATCTCAAGCTCTACTTTTAGTTCAAAAATAATGTAACTGAGTCAAGTTATTAAATTGTAATTTTGAAACGAGTAACTTCAAGTTTCTTGCGGTGTCTTCTCGGTATCATCAACTTTGTGAACCGGCGTGACCGTAGATTATAATAATGACGTTAAAACAAATACCGAATAGTGAAAAATAAATGAATCTGAATCTTACAGGATTCGTTAACAGACTTAATTATTATTTTGAATTCACGGTCATAAAAGTGATGTGGTGTGATTACGGTGTTCTATTTTTGAACGTAATTTGAATATTTACGCGCGCACGTTTGAGGAAGTTTCTAATGTCTTTCATGTGTCTAATTATTTCATCACAAACATGTAGGTAATTTAACACATATTTAATTTATTGTAATAGGTATTTTATCTGCAATTCGGATTAAGATTCGGATTAATTTATTTTTCATTATTATGGTATTTGTATAAGCCTAATGAACGTCATTACATTTTTTGTCTAGCATAGACGTCCCATAAATTTGCCGGAGGTCTTGAGCATACTTCACCACGCTGCTCCAATGTTTGGCGGAGGGGTTAGCAGCCAACCCAGTGTCGAATGTTCCAAAGCCAGCCGAAGGTCTTCGACAAGGCTAAACCGGGACCTACGGTTCAACGTGCCCTCCGAAGCACGGTAGCGCCCATGAAATTATTCCACTCACCTATCCACGCACCGACCGCGCCCGTCTTTGCTTAACTCTGTCGATCACATTGAATCGATGCGAGCAATTGGGCGCTACTAAATTTTTTATCTACCGTAATATAATACAAGTCGAGCGTATAATACAAATACCTACCGTGATCTGACCGTGATACAAATGTCAAGTCTGTATTGCCCCTAACAATAGCGTAGAAGCGTCTTCGACAACAAATCGATAGCGACAACAGCTATAAACAGCCTCACTTAGACCTCACTTGACCGGTATACGAGAATTCAGTCCAAAATGTGCGATTAAAATAACGTGATCATATGTTTCCAGCAGTGGAAGTATAGTAGTAAGTTATGTATTTAAAAATATCTATCTATGTATAACAGTCTCTGACACCCATAGTACAGGCTCTGCCTAGTTTGGGGTCAGGTGGCCGTGTGTGAGAATGTCCATATTTATTATTATATGCAACGCTGACACTATTCTGCCAGCCAGGGCGCACGCTACGTAATTAAAATATAAATTACTCGCATTCAACTTTGAGGGTCAACCCAGCCCTTTAATTAGGAAAACGGATTACATCTTACGGCTTAGGTACTCTATGGTGTCCAGGTTAGAACTTAGTTTAGGATAAAATAAACTTTTATTTTTATGTTTCAACTGATTACCTGCCCCGGCTGCACGGTTGTAGAGATAGACCGCAGTCACGGACAGTCTTGAAGTTTTTGACAAGACGAATCCTAAATTGACTAGAAAATGAAAATCCATCCACGCAACAAGGGAAAAACGAGTCAATTACATCCAACGAAAGGCGCAATACGGAACTCATTACACGGAATATATCCCCAGTGAATTTCAAGTGTCATTGCACACTCGCGCCTACACTAAAAATTTCACACTTGACGTTTAAATCTTTTTTTATCTTTTTTATGTTTCGTAATCTACGAATTTAATAAAGAGACGTAAAAATATTACGTTAGAAAGATGACGCGGCAGGTCCGTTTAATTTGAACGCGGCGAAATGGCGCGCTTATTTAAATTTCGAATTCTTTTCGGCGACATTATTTTGGTATTATCCAGATACTTATCAGGATATTATTCCGGGTCAAATTTAAATAATGTCGTTTCAAATAACACTTACTGGACCAACTTAAGCTTAATGTTTTATCACAACAATTTGGACCGTGCGTTACGAGCGTTGTAATTAATAATTGGTGGAAATAATTCACATTGTTGGACAGACATAAATAAATAAATAAATAAATATCTTGGACATTTTCACACACGGCCATCTGACCCCAAAGTAGGCGTGAGCCTGTGTTATGGGTGTCAGAGACTGATATACATACATAGATATTTTTAAATACATACATAAATAGATAATATTGACATCCAGACACAGAACAAATACAAGTGTTCGTCACACGAATATTTGTCCTGAGTGGGATTCGAACCCACGACCTTTGGCGCAACAGACAGGGTCACTACCGATTGCGCCAACGGGCCTGTCAAACATAAGGACACAAGTCCTTGATTATTTTATTTTAATATTAGATTTCGATTTCTATTCGATTGGTACGAAATCTTTTAATCTAACTATGACAAACATTGATGTTAAACCAGGTCATTTAAAAAAAAAAATCAGGTAAAGTACTCCTAGACCGAGGGAAACCGAGCTAAAACGTCAATCCTCAAGCCTTTAGTAGTCTGTCGACTCTGTCGGCATGTCACGTGACAATTTAAGTCGGAGCTTTACCTCCTTTTCTCGTTCCTGAGCACGCAGTTTATGTAACACTGGACTAGGATTAAAATTTTTGATCCTGCGAGTGCACTAAACCATATACGTGGCTCATTAGGTCTCGATCCCTGGTTAACGAGCCGCGCCTAATTGCGGGAACTCCGCGCCAAAAATGGCGGAAGGAATATATTAGGGTAATTCGAAATTAATGTTTCATACTCTTTTAAGCTTCGTCTTGGGTTAGGGCGTTGACGTGTTCAGATGGTCTTGCCTGAATGCGAGGCTAAAGGGTTGAGAGGTTACGTAAGGCAAGATATATATTAAGTATGAGATTAGTTTGTAGATTCTGTTAATTTTATCCGTGACAGCCCAGTGGTTATCGAACTCGCCTCTCACTCGAGCTGTCCGGGTTTAAACACAACTTTTCTAAGCTAAGTGCGATTTAAGAAATTAAATGTCACTTGCTGTAACGATGAAGAACACATCGTGAGGAAGGAGTTTTATTATCAGCCTTGATTATTTTTGAACAATTCAAGATCATTTTTATTAAGTACATATTGTAGATGATGACTTATGTCCTAGTTTTTAAATATTTTTTTTTTAAATTTATTTTAATATTTTATGTATTCATAGTTGAAGTTACCGGCTTACTCACGTGTGATTTAAGTCGGAAATAGGCCGACTTAAATCACACGTGAGTAAGCCGGTAACTTCAACTATGAATATAGAGACACTCGCGAATCGTTCAGTAATAAAATATTTTATGTACCTACACGAAATAAAATGAACATAACAAAAGAGCATAACAATTTTTTACCTGTATTTTTATCTGGTTTGTAAACATGCTTTGAAGCGTCTAATTGTGCGCAGAAAACTTGTACGTTTCAGGGAATATGTTAACATTGGCCGCCATAAAAAAATACAAAACTTAACGTTATTTAACAAAAAAGAAAAATAAAAGACATGTTAGTAGTACCACGGTTTACTACTTTTACTTAATTTGGTGTTCCTTACTCTATGGTACATAGATGTCTATTAATTTGTGGTTGTGGTGGCAAGAAATCATTCGTTCGGGTGATCAAGATGGGTGATGCGAGAAGCTCGCTTGCTACCTTCGCTGCGATCGATAGACGTCCCACTGCTGGGCACGGGTCTCCCTCACACATACTGCTGCCACGCTGCTCCAATGCGGATTGGTGGAGGGGTTAAGCCAGTGTCGAAAGTTCTCAAGCCACACGAAGGTCTCCGACAAGGTTTTAGCGACTGTTTCCAGCATTGAAAACAACCGGGACCGACGGCTTTACATGCCCTCCGAAGTAAGGTAGCGTCCATGAAATTTTGCCACTAGCGGTCACCCATCCGCAAACCGACCGCGCCCGTCGTTGCTTAACTCGGTCACATTGAATCGACGCGAGCCGTTGGGCTATGGACGATGGATATGGCTTGCTACCTTATATCCATAAAAATAACTATAGCCAAAGTAATATTTCCAGTGCAGTGGTATATAGGAGAGCGGACGCTATTCCATTAACCCACCGCCACAAAAGCGCGGCCACATTAAAACAATGTGAACAAGATTTCTTTCTCCCTTTGTCAAGCAGCATTCGAACCTCTCGTTAAACGTACCAAATTGTGCTTCGCGAGAAACGCTGTTCGTGTTACTTTGATTCGTGTGGGGTTTGAAAGGAAAGTGTTACGTTTCATCTTTGTTGAAAAGGTTTGATTATGGTTTTTAATAGCGTTCAACCAGCTCAGGAACTGGCTACGTCAACGAACCTCAAAGCAACACTCAGATCAATGGGCGAAAGTCAATACGTGCCGACAATCACGGGAAGCGGTGCCCTGCCCCGACGCACGTCTGACTAGGCGATTGTTGTCTCTCGACAGGAGAGCCCTACGAATAATCGTAGGCAACATCACTGGACACTGCCCACTTAACAAACATTTATATGTTCTAGGTACAACCGACAGCCCTCTGTGCAGAGCATGCCTGTCGGTAGAAGAAACAGCTGCCCACGTAATCCTGGAATGCGAAGGCGTGGCTAAACAACGGGCTGAAATCCTCGGAACACCGAGGTCGCTCCGCGAGGCCTGTGGAGACACCAGGAGGATCCTGCGCTTCTGGGCGGAGCTAGGCTGGCTAGACAACTAGCCGGCATTGAACGCAAAAAGGCGCTTTATAAAGCGCTAGTTGCGGAAACCGGAGCCCACCACCATAACCATAACCATAACCATGGTTTTTAATAATATATCGTATTCTAATGAAGCTCCCACGATTCTGTAGCGCTTCCAGCATGTTTGCGGAGGCGAGACTACCGGACTTCTATGCAATCATACGGTCTAGGGTCGCTGCGTTCTGGTCGCGTATCCGGAGTTCAAAAAATAGTGTTCTCTGTAGGTACTTTAGCAGAAAATTTTGACAATCCGATTTTGAGACATTGGGTGGCCGTGCACCGCGATAAAAATAAACCACGATGATTATGACGATATTATTTTATGTGCGTTTTATACAAATTTTATATTTCTTTTAAAATTTTTCTTAAATTTACTTTTTTTTACTGTGATTTATTGTATGTGTTATAATGTTTGTAACTATGGGTTTTTACCTGAAAATAAAGACTATTATTATTATTATTATTATTAACTTCTTAGATGTAAGTGGATGCTTCGCTCGTGTGGAATCAGACATTGCGACAATTTACTACATTGCTGCTGCAAACCATAGATGTCCCATTGCTGGGCACGGGGGCACGGGCACTCCGAGACCTATGGCATACTCCACGACGCTGCTCCAATGCGGATTGGTGGTGGGACTAGTGGCCAACACAGTGTCGAATGATTTCAAGCCACCCGAAGGTCTTTGACAAGGCTTAACCACTGTTTCCTTCATTGAAAACAACCGGGATCTACGGCTTAACTTGCCCTCGGAAGCACCACAGAACAGATAATGGAAGCACGGTAGCGGCCATGAAATTTTGCCACTGTTGGGCCAGAGTCAATTTTTTTGAACTGACCCAGAAATAGACCGAAGTACATGGCTGGCGTAAGCGTTATTAACCATAATTTTTGTAATCTTTTCACTCAATTTTGAAAGAGTCATAAGACACCCTGTTTCGTTGTTAGATTATTGGAACACCCTTTGTACTCGTATAGTAATGGAGTCACGCTCCAACCGAACTCGATCTGCGTATCCGATCATATTGCCGCGTGAACCCTTTTACAACGGCAGGTGAGACACCGAATACTCGAACAAGGTTTGTAGGTATATATGTATTCAACCAAGCTTTTGATCGCGACTTTGTTCGAGAAATTATTGAGGCTGAAGATCTGATCTATTAAATTATGTAGGTAACTGTTGTTTGGGGAGCAAATTATTCGTCTACAATCTAGCTTCGACAATTTGAAGTTATCAGCATCGTTTAGGTGTAAGCCTATCGCATAAATAAACTACAATACTAACAATAATAATTCAGTTTGAATACCATGTTTATTTTACAAAAACGAGCCATGAGGAATATACGGAAATATTTTTACTGTACCATGTCAATATATTACAATATACAACAATTCAAGACTTCAATTTTGTAGAATCATATTATTATCACCTTTGCGGTGCTGCAACAGATTCTTTGTGGTTTCTCTTTCATAATCTTCTTCCAACTCAGCCTCTCTCTGAACCTCTTTTTTTTCTACAATATTTCATACCAACTCTCCGTATGTTTTCCGCAATACAGCTCAGCTCTAGCATTTCTATTTCTTCTGGATATTTTCTCCGTTGCGGGATCGACTTGAAAATGATCAGTTTTTGTATTGTATCATCGTTCTTAATTAACATATAACCATAGAAATAGCCCAATGGCTCGCGTCGATTCAATGTGTTCGAAAAAGTTAACCAACGATGGGCGCGGTCGGTTTATGGATGGTTGACCGCTAGTGGAAAAATATTATGGACGCTACCGTACTTCAGAGGGCACGTAAAGTCGTCGGTCCCGGTTGTTTTCAATGTTGGAAACAGTTAAGCCTTGTCGAAGACCTTCGGGTGGCTTGCGAATTTTCAACACTGGGTTGTCCACTAACCCCTCTACCAATCCGCACTGGAGCAGCGTGTTGGAGCATGCTCTAAACCTCCCGCAGCTGCCTGTGGGGGAGCTCCGTCTCAGCAGTGGGATGTCTATGGATCGCAACTACTCTTAACAAGTGGCCTGCCCATCTAAGCCTTTATGACTTGCTGAACCAGCCAATGTCTGTTTTTGAACCAGTCCAGATCATGATTCG
This sequence comes from Carterocephalus palaemon, assembly GCA_944567765.1. Classification (NCBI taxonomy): domain Eukaryota; kingdom Metazoa; phylum Arthropoda; class Insecta; order Lepidoptera; family Hesperiidae; genus Carterocephalus; species Carterocephalus palaemon. The sequence goes on along the minus strand of OX155654.1, from coordinate 2,272,770 downwards.
CATTGAACAAAACTCTTTTTACTTGTATATCTTAAGGTAGTACATTACACTAAGTACCTACATTATTTTCTTTGATAAATAAAATAGTAAATTCGATTCTATAAAGTTTCCTAAAGCTAATAAAAGCACTACAAGACATGTCCGATCAGTAAAAGAAAAACTTTTTTCGTTTAAACTCCGCCAATTCATGTACAACTGATTAAAACTTCGAAGACATAGCTTTATTTGGAGTCTAGCGTGGAATGGGTTTAGCTATGTCTAAATTTCTAATTTTTGAGTATTTGAAAATCCCTCTACTAATTGGCGTTGGAGCAGCGTGGTGGAGTATGCTCTAGACCTTCCGCAGATTTGTCTATGGGGAAGACCCGTGTCCAGCCGTGGGACGTCTATGGGTGTCTGCATTGCAATGCGTTGAGCGAGAAATTTATCAGCTCTGGAATAGCTGGTTACGTTCTTCTTTCGCTAATGTATGTTCAATAAGTTTTTACTATGCAGCCGTAAGCCTGTTAAAACTCTTGAAATCTTCCTAACTCTGTATATGCATCTCCTGAGATATGGTAACCCTTCATCTGATAGGTTTAAGCCACATCTTTAGTTTAATCCTAATTTAATACTCGTGAAATAAGGAAGAAACAGATTAGCTCTCATCAATATTAAGCTAATGTGAATTGAGTCGAATCGCGAGAGGATATGATTGATCAGTGCGACAATGTGCGGTTCGGGAAACTGCATTAATCATACGTACGAATAAATTCTCTCACAGCGGTGGTCAGGTGGGTCAGCGGTTGTGGCATGAGAGCTTGAGAGCACTCGAGAGACTCTTGAAGGGCCCAAGTAAGAATCCTTGCGAAACTACGTGCGTTTTATGAAAATAATTAACATCTATTGACACAACAATTATATCTATTTACGTACACCTACTATCTACTCTTTTTTTACTTGTAAATTTTGCGATATTTAATTAAAATAATATACCTACATACCTAATAAGTAACATTACGATAATCGTAATGTTACTTATTATATTATTTTATTACATGTAAATAATTAGATACTTATTATTACTTATTAATTATATTATTCAATTTGCACTCCATAATAATAAATGACTAATTGTGAGAAACAATTAACAGTACAACATCTCATGTAACCACAATTATAGCTGAATAAATTCATTAATTCACTCTGTAATGTGGTTAAAATATAAACATTACAAAAATAAATATTTCCTTAAATAAAATACAGCAAAATAATTTTTTTTTTTAACAGCGATCCGTATTTGAATCTTTACTGAAAAAAAAATCTACTCCATCACGATGACCTGATGTGGGAAGTGTGCTTTGGTCATTAAGCCACATAAAAACAACAATAAAAAATATCTCATCAATACAGTGTCAGCTAATGCAGTCGTGATCGAATCACGCGGGGAATATTAATCAGAGCGATGATTGATCGGTGCGGGCAATGTGCGATGCGGGGTACTGCATTAATCAGATACCAGACATGCCGAAACATCGTTATAAGCTCAGCGATGATGTGTTGCGTTTCATCGTTTAGTGAATTTTCAATTGTTTGAGCCTGTAAGTTTGAATTTAGAGCTTTTGTAGAGCTTTTAAAGGGGAGATTTTGTAGCTCAGATTATGAAATACAACTCAGATTCATATTCATTTGTTTTTCAGTATTATGTATGACGCGTTTCATCGTTTAGTGAATTTTTAATTGTTTGAGCATGTAGGTTTGAATATAGAGCTTTTATAGAGCTTTTAAAGGGGAGATTTTGTAGCACAGATTATGAGATACAACTCAGATTCAGATTCATTTGTTTTTCAGTATTATGACATTTGTATACAGTTTCATATTTATGCCGGTTTTCAAAGTTGATGTATACCGAGAAGAACAATAAACTATAGACTGCAATTTTATATGCCCCTTATTCATAACAAATTAATAAGCCTATCATAGCTGTCCAGTGTTTTGTCATTTTATTTCAAATTCTGAATTGAGTTTATAGAAGACAAAATACTGTATAGCTAAAAGAGTTTTCTTTTTATAAATAAGGGCCCTTTTAGTGTGTATTTTTGATTAATGTATATTTTTGATCATATCATAATCAATGAAAAGTTAACGATAATAATTTTCTGTTTATCCAGTACACTTATAATTGTTTTTTATTACAGTTAGTTTAGATAAGTCGAGTTTTTGGAGCACATGCTTCGCATTTGTGGTCATGTGTTGTAGGAAGGTTGTAGGTCTATGTCATATCCAGTTAAAATATTTTGTTGAAGTATATTAAGTGCATTTCTGATTGTTACTTATACATAACATAACATAGCGCTTAATTTTTCCAATTTTATACATATACATGTCCAGAGACAAATGAAAAAATCATTTCATTCTTTCTTTAAAGGGTAAACAAGTTAATTTATGCCTCATAAAATCAGAAAGCCACAAAAAAAAAACACATCTTCACATGGTAACAAATCTCATCAGCCAAGTATAAAAAAATATTTTTAATATAATTTGCTTGTGTTTAGTTACACTAATTCAGGTTCTGTTTTAGCTACAACTATTTTCTGTTTAGGTTTCACCCACAGATACAGCTGCGGGAGGTCTTACAGCATACTCTACCACGCTGCGGATTGCTGACCAAATTTTGCCACTAGCGGTCACCCATCCACAAACTGACCGCTCCCGTGGACTATGGATGCGACAGGTTCAGGTTTACCCTGTCTGTATATTATTTTTAATCTTCCTGTAAATCCTGTCCATTTGTCTGCACGCTACAAGACAGCCATTCAGACAGTGCGGACAGACAAAAATGGACAATGGGTTATACACTTCCAGCTAGTAAGCCCGCCCAAATTAGTCAGCAGCCAAATTAGGCCGGACGCAAAGGGTGATGCCGGATGCGGGTCACGTGCCACATGCCAGCGGACGTGCCGCCGTGTGTATCAGATTTGGAATATTTCCGTGTTTTTACGTATAAATTTTGTTTGTCATGAATGCGCTGCAAATTAGCAAACCGACCACATCTGTGAGTTATTTTCTTCTCGTATTTGCAATCCTTTGTGCATTTGGATGTTAGTTTTTCTTCATTAATTAACACAAGGAACAATTTAATACAGTTTATTTCACCGAAAACATAATTGTATAAATCTTGTTTGTCATGAATGCGCTGCAAATTAGCAAACAGACCACATCTGTAAGTTATTTTCTTCTCGTATTTGCAATCCTTTGTGCATTTGGATATTAGTTTTTCTTCATTAATTAACACGAGGAAGTTAGACGGTACAATTTAATACACATTATTTCACCGAAAACATAGTGAAAAGAAAAGAAAGTGTGTGAAAAGAAAGTGTGGCGTCCATAGTCCAATGTTCGCGTTGTAAGTTTCTGGATGGGTGACCGCTAGTGGCAAAATTTCACGGACGCTACCGTGCTTCGGAGGGCACGTTAAGCCGTCGGTCCCGGTTGTTTTCAATGGTGGAAACAGTCGTTAAGCCTTGTCGAAGACCTTCGGGTGGCTTAAGAACATTCGACACTGGGTTGGCCACTAACCCCTCCACCAATCCGCATTGGAGCAGAGAGGTGGAATATGCTCTAGACCACCCGTATATACATATTTTTAGACTGTGGAACACAATTGTTTAAGTCAATTGAATTATTACATGTCAGAACTGTGTGGCAGTGCCGTACCTGTGTACGGCAAGTACACAAGTACACAAGCTTGGCTCTGCTAAGTTCACTGTAGGTGTTGCCAAGATCTCCTCTCGTCAAGGCCAAAGCAACATTGCACTATTGGCATGGCATGACATTGCAGCCACGGACCGAGTAAGTACGTCTATTATTACAAGTCACGTATGTTAGTCTATAAGGTATTTGTTTTATGGGCCTCGTGCCTGAAATAAAAGATTATTATTATTATTATTATTATTATTATTGAAATTAAATATTTGAGAGCCGCTGCAATTTATACACAACTTGTTTGGGTGTTTTTACATGCTGCGTCACGACTCGGTCTAAGCTAGAAAATACTACACCACCACACCTCAAAGACATGATGAGAACTTACAGGCATGCAGGTTTCTTCACGAAGTTTCTATCAACGTTACAGCAGATTGGATTTGAACCCGGAGGGCTCGAGTGAGAGGTGAATTGTGAATGTAAGTCTATACTAATATTATAAACAGGAAACATTTGTTTGTAATGTTTTCACACAAAAACTACTGGACCGATTTCAAAAATTCTTTCACCATTAGAAAGCTGCATCTTCACTGAGTGACATAGGCTATGTAATATTACTAGGTGTAAACGAAACTATTGTTATGTCTAATTCCACGCGAGCGCAGCTGCGGGCAATAGTAAAAAATAAAATATTTTTCTGTTGTATTAATCTATTGTGGTGGTAAACAGACTTTTACCTTTACTTTCACCTTAGTCTGTCACTTACTTAACTTACTAACACGAGTGAAGTTAAAGTGTAAATCATTATCAAAGATCATTGTTAAGTTATTGTTACGTCCTTTTGGTTGGGGTTTCTTTGGCTAGTAGTTGGGGTCTCTTTAGCTGGTATAACTACTTTTTAGAAAAATAAGGTAAAAAAAATAATTTAATTCTAATTTTAATTACGCATTCCATCGTTCCATGGACTGGCCATATAAGCCATTTATATGTCTAGTGCAATAAAGAATTTCACACATAATACACCCACACCATCTCGTCACAGTTACAAGTATTTTAAAACGTTATTTTTTGGACTACTAGATATTTTCTGTTTCCCATCACTAGCCCGTGTGTCAAAAAGATCAAGCTAAGTTGTACAGGGTATAGTTCAATGTAATCCTGTAAGTACCTATTGTCCAAAATCACCTTTGTTAAAAGCTGTATTCGATGGGGAAAATTGAACCTCAAACCAATCATAATATTGAATAATGCAATGTACCATTTATGGGTTACGAGTTAAACTTACGAGTAAGCCTATTCTCATTTACTATTACTATCAGCGTGTAGGCCTGTTCTCATTACCCCATACGACCGACCTCTATCACTACATCTTTCATGCAAGCGATAAAACGTGGAATTAATTCCCCCCATGGGAATCTGTTGAGAATGGAAAACGGATGTTCATTAAGATCGCGCGGTGCCGGAAAAGTCGTATATTGTCTGTACGTGCGTCGCTACCCGTACGAACTGCCGGTATAGAGTAGTTGAATACAGTAGGCCAACTTTAGGTCGAGCCACGGAACGCATAGACGAGCCTACTTCACTAAACTATGAACATGAATCATCTTTGTTTCATGTTCGTATTAAACGATTAATTTTTTATGATAATACGATACGACGTTTAATTATCATTTATTTATGAATACATGTAGTGTTTGGAAAGATGTATGGTAGTTGACAAAATGATGTAAAATGAATAACTTTATCAAAATAAACTTACAACGTCTGCAATACATCAGAGACGTTCCACTACTACACATACTTAAATAAATAAATAAATAAATTTTAAATACAATTTTCCTATTTGTTTGCTTTTATTGAGGTTATACAATATATATTGAGGTTATACAACAATTATTATATTGAGGTTATACAATAATATATTGTGGTTACTCAATAATTATATTGAGGTTATACAATAATATGTTGAGGTTTTACCGAACCACCATCATTTTGTAACATTGGTGATTGCAGCTAAATGATTAGGTATGCAAGTAGGTGGATAGAGACCTGAAATTTTTGAAACGTTAAATATTCATGTTGAGTAACGAAAATAGATGAGAATGAGAAAGTTTGACAAGCACAACTAACTTTATAACAAACAACTATCTTTTCACTACTGTGATGTACGAGTATCAGCTAAGTATGTATATGCCAATTTCTTGTGTTGAAATAACTACTGAATTTTTCTTGACTGTGGTCGAGTAATACTTACCCGGGTAATCGCTGTAAGGAGCTGCGCGAGACGGCCCGGTTATTAATGACGCGCCACCCGCTCTTATTAACAACTCATTAACCGGATCCGCCGCGCCGCCATCTTGAACGCAAATCGGCGTAACATCTGATTTAATAAATTATTACATATGACTTACTGTGCCTAGTTCCTACACGTAATTAATCCATCCATTTAATCAAGATACAAAACTATATTAGTAGGTATATTGGAATGCTTACTTACTAAAATGTAATGTTACGTAAACATACTCTGTCATCCTATCGCATGAAATATCTTGTAAGGAGTTAAACTTCTAAGCCTATCCTCTTGCGGCCTTGGTCACTTATATCCGGCTCTAGGAACCCGGGTAATCGCCGAAGCTGCGCGAGACGGCCCGGTTATTAATGACGCGCCGCCCGCTCCTATTTACAACTCATTAACCGGATCCGCCGCCATCTTGTACGCAAATATTGCGTTGCGGACTATGATTTATATGTCCTTGACTAGGTCTAGTTTTGTTGCGATTAGATGTTTTGACTTATATATTATACTATATTATATTATACTTTCACTTACTTACCTATTCATAACAATAGTTTCGTTTACACCTAGTAATATTATAAAGCCTATGTCACGTAGTGAACATGCAGCTTTCTAATGGTGAATGAATTTTTGAAATGGGTCCAGTAGTTTTTGTGTGAAAACATTACAAACAAATGTTTCTTCTTTATAATATTAGTATAGACTGAGTAATGCTTGAATCATTGAGTATAAGGCGTTAGCTGCGACCTTTAGACGTCCTATTGCTGGGCACGGGTCTCCCTCACAGACACAGATGGTCTAGCTAGAGCATACTCCACCACAATGCCACAATGCCGATTGGTGGAGGGGTTAGTGTAACCCAGTTTTGAATAAGGCGTTTCTCTGCGGAATTCCGTGGTAACAAATTAAGTTTAATTTACTTTGCAACAACCAAGGAGTATGATTATGTATACTTTCATCCATATAGTCTAACTTCACATTGAGGAGGCTTATGTCTAGCAGTCGATTTCGAAAAGCTAAAATAAATATGGATGAAAGAATTGATATTAGTATATATAGAAAAAAGTAAAATTAGAACTCTTTAGAAAAAAGTAAAATTAAAAATCTTCATATTAACCCATCACACGAGTATTCCCGCGTAGTTTAGCCGAGGCTTGGGCTATTAAAAACTATTCAAAGAACTTTAACTTTCGAAGAAACGGCGCGGTGCAAGTTTTAAGTTAAAATTTAACCAGGTGGCTCGCCTTATCATGCTTCAAATTGTTAGTTGTTCGACCAAATAGAAAGCTTTTAAAAGTTATTTTTAAATAGGATATTTTAAATTTCTCCCAAAATCAACTAGGTATGTCATAACCAGGAAAAGGGAGCATAGGCCACCCTTCGACAAGGTGGACGGACGGCCTGAAGAAGGCAGCGGGAAACCGCTGGGCTCAGAAGGCACAGGACGATGGATGGATGGATGGACTAGTCGCAAGAGTGAACTGTGACAAACGTGACTAATTTCGTGAACAACCCGCAAGGTTGTTTGGCAACGTCAATGACAGACACTGAGACGCATAGTTAGTTTCACCCGCAAGGTTGTTTTGTCTATGCCAGAAATTGAAAGATACACGTAGTTCGTATCTCTCTCTCAGAACCCTTGTTTAGGGTCTGTCACAGTTGATGAATAGCGTTTGTAGTGCATGTTCGTTTGCTACATCATATAGTAAGGCACTTCAGAGTCCAACATGGCGCAAGAATGAATCACTGACCACTTTCGCTCGCACAGTAATGTTAATGTGGGAACTTTCGGGATTTTTCCTCCCGACTCGATCCCAGGGCGCGTTCCCCGAAATCCCGAAGTTCCATAAACACGTGAAGTTGAGATTAATGACTTGTGAATAAACTCCCATCGAGTGTGTAGCTTTGTGGTATTTCACGCTTATTTTTTGTCAGTATTTACTTGATATTATAATATCACGTAATCATCCTCTAATCATATCCATAAGATTGTGACATACCCTTCTTTATATAATCTGATTCTAGCGTCCTTAGCCCAATGGCTTGCGTCGGTTCAATGTGATCGACAGAATTAAGCTACGACGGGCGCGGTCGGTTTGTGGATGGGTGAGCGCTAGTGGTAAAGGTACGGAGGGCACGGCGTCGGTCCCGGTTGTTTTCAATGGTGAAAAAAGTCGTTTAACTTTGTGTCTTGAGAACATTTGACACTGGGTTGGCCACTAACCCCTCTACCAATCCGCATTGAAGCAGTGAAATGGAGTATGCTCTAGACCTCCTGTCACCTTTATGGATGTCACCCCCGGGATGGACGTGTAGGGTTGCCTTGGGTTAGCTACCTACAGTCGTGAGCGACCCCCAACCCCATACAAGAGCGTATAATAAATTAGTATTTTGAAGAAAATAAATTCCTATTAAAATAACTCTACCTGCATCTAAAAATGAAACGCTGCATATTACGTAAAGCTAAAATATCTTACCTTATCACAGGTCCATAATAAAGCAGATAGAGCATCCTTACATTAGAGTGCTTGCGAGTAGCGGGGGCGTTGTTCCTCCACTACAAAATTAATTTTAGCTGAGCTAGTATGTATAAAAACATGAGGTAAATTACGGCTCAGGCCCCGAGCTCATTTTTCTTAAAGCAGAAAAGGTACATCAATCACAGCGGCCACTTTTACATCATGCAGGCGGTTTTTGTCTTAAAAATACTTATTAGGTTTGGGAGTGAACTTTTTTGGCCAAGAAATGTTAAGGAAGTGGCACGTGTGGAATATTACGTTAAGTAAATATGGACGAGCGATAAACTGTTTTCTTTTATAATACTGTTTAATCAAGGAAAGGACGTGTTTTCCTTATGAGAAGTGGATCTGAATGTATCCATCCGTCACATAGAAATATTTCAGAATTAGATCTGTTCACCCTGGATGATGCAGACGCAGCATTTGATAAGATAACACAGTTGAATATAATCAAAGTGTAGATATGAAAGGTGAGATTTGAAAAATTTGACAGTACAAGTGGTCATGTATAGGGCATCAGAAAATTTTCAATTCCGGAGTAAACTTTTTTGGCCAAGAAAAATGGTAAGGACGTATGGAACATTATTAGTACGTTAAGTAATGAACGAGGGATAAACTGTTTTTTTTTTTAATTCTGTTTAATCAAGGCAAGGAAGTGATTTCCTTATGAGAAGAGGATCTGAATGGCGGAATGCGGTTACGCCATGCCGTCCCAAAAGGCCCCGCTAAAAATTAGCGGTGGCTTAGCAACCGTTGCATGAAGACAGATAAGGCTTTGGAGCAAAGGAATGCAGTATTTTTGCACACAGTCAAATTAGTATTAGAATTACATACATAAAATTGTGTGCAGGGTATTTTCTATCTAATTCCTGGTGTATTTTCTATCTAATTTATTTTCGAAATGTCTTCTAGTTGTTGATTTTAATTGATTTAAATTAGTTTCATATGGGTTTAAAAGGTTTTCTATCTTGCAACATGGATCTATGTTACAAATAAAAATACTTTCTTACTTACAGTTATATCTGAAAGCCCGTGACTGAACTGTCCTTTGTGGGATGAATCTGACCACCACAACCCTTTCTTTGTCCCACTGTTGGCGGCATTATTCTACCACGCTGACCAAGTGATGGGATATGAAGTTATCGCTTTACATACATTAAAAAAACAGTGAACATACAACCTCCTCTTTTCTTCGAAGTCGGTTTGAAACTAACTTCCCATTATTTGTTTGCAAACCTACTAAGTTAGTTACAAAATTAATTTGCTAGTCAGCGGTGGCGCAATTTGTCAGCAGATGCTGTGCAACATGTTTTTGTTGTAGGTAGTCCTGATTTACGACCGTGTATTACAATACATGTTGTCAGCCCAGGTAGCCCAGGCTATATAAAGTCTCTTAGTAGATGGTAGAACTATCTCAGAACCGTTTCCACTTGGTAACACTATTTTTTCGTTATTATCAGGCTGCAACCTATAACCGTTTCCAGTAGGTAACACTGTTTTTTAAAAGCTTTTATTTAACTTCACTCGTATGTATCTATGTCCTGGAATCTTGCAATCAACATTTCACCCACTTCCACTAACGCTATCGAGCTGAAATTTGGCTTACATATTTGGTTCCGATGACAATGCACGAAAATAAAAAATGAAGTCTAAATAAATATATTTAATAATTTCTTTATGATCGGGCTGCAACCTATAACCGTTTCCACTTGGTAACACTGGTTTTTCGTTATTATCGGACTGCAGCCTATAACCGTTTCCACTCGGTAACACTTTTTTTTCGTTATTATCGGGCTGCAACCTAGAACCCTTTCCACTCGGTAACACTGGTTTTTCATTATTATCGGGCTGCAACCTATTACTATCCTATCTTAAGCCTTTTCACAATTTTTAAACGCAAATAATTCTAAAGCGGGCGAAGCTACCAACTACCTAGGTTGAAAATAAACATTTATAAACCTTCCGACATTTATTCAGCTCTAAAACATCTCGCAATGCTAAGCTTGCAAATTGATCGTCACTATGACGATAGACAATTGACTTGGATTCACAGGGAATATGTCTTCGCTGTATTTCTCGAACAGACGCTTGAATTCAGCTACCGTGTCCTTTGCTACAGCTTCTCACGAGGCAGAGTGAACTCTAGGGCGAGTATGAACGACGATCGCAACGAAATAATGATAGCTTCGTCGTAACAATCATTGAAAATTTAAAAATTAAAATTGTATTCTTAAATGGTACCTAATAAACTATTTGAATGAATAGAGCATACAATTAATTAATTAAAATAAACGGACTCAGTGAATTATTTCCTTAGATTAGGTTCAAATATATTAGGTATTTTATATTTGAACCTAATCTACTCAGGTATCTGAGTCTTTTCTAAATATCGATAAATAAATATCAATTTATCGGTAACGTTTCGATAACGTTTCGATGGATGTCCGATTACGTTCTGGTATTTGGCATTTTAAAGGCAACTGCACCTCCCCTTCTGACATACCTCCAAGTGTCTGAAAGCATGCAATGAATAGTGAATTTGAAATTGCATAAAATTCTTATAAATTCATTGTATTTTCATATTGGTAGAAAATGTAAATGCTTGCTGGTTTTGGAATTCACGCCTAGTTCTTAAATTCACTTCACACTGTTGGAATTTACAACACTTGCTTGCTTTTTTATGAAATTATTGAATTAAAGTTTTCTTATTTCTTACTATAAAGTATACTCGTACATGATTATAAGATAGAAAATGCGAGCGAATTCAAGCGAGGTGCAGAGATATTGGGACCGTGTTATAGGTAGGTACCTATTACATTTCAGAGACCTCGCTCACAGAATCAAGTGCATGTCAAGTTATTTCCACATATTCAGGTTGCTCGCATAGCACTAAAAGAGAATCACGTGAGTAGTGTGGTTCATTCAATGCGGTGTGGCGTCCAATTTACTGCACATCCAGTCCATGTTATTAATCGCAAGCTTAGAAGCAATTACCAATACTATTACCGAATTAATTACAGCACTGAGCCAATAAATTACGTTTCAGAGTTATTTCTCATGGTATGAAGTAGGTATACGTCTAGTATATCACCGTAGTGTATACCATCTCAGTAGTATCTTACATAAATTCATGCAGCATTAAAAGTAGACTTACAAGTGTAGGTGTGGTAGTTTATCTCTACATACAGGGTGTCCCAGGAAATAGTGTCAAGCGGTAGCCTAGAGATAGAGCACCCCTAGGGCTACCCGAATCACCCCCATGTATGTTCCGCAACTTTTCGTAGTTTTCGAGTTATGATTTTTTTTGTATTTTTTTTTGATACCTTGGTTTATTTGACATTATTGGTCACAGAGGGATAAATTGTTGAGATACAAGCTTGATTTTTTTTCTGAAATAGGTGAATAGTACTTATTGCAGATACAAAAACAATTGTGGGCCCATATGCTACTATTAAGCCATAAAAAAATGTTGAACTCTAAGTTTGTTAAAATTTTAAAATTAAGGATATCTTTTAGGACGATTTAAAAAAAAAAATATTCTAAAAATGTTTCCAAAATCTCTTTCAAAAACTTCCCAATTTCATCAGCTATTTGCCATGTAAATTTGATTGAGCTATCTCTACGGCTTCATCCTTGAAAGAATGTTTTAAACACAGTAAGTCGAAAAAACTTAGTTAAAAGATCGGGCTAAATAAAACTAAAAATTAATTATCATTGATTGTTCATTATTAAATTACAAAATGTCTCCCTTCCTGCGCAATGGCAATCCTACATCGCCTTAAAAAAGTCTTTATTTTTTTAATACGATTTTGTGAACAGACGAATCTCATTTTAAACGTTGTAGAAAGGCGATGTAGAATTGCCATTGCGCAGGAAGGGAGACATTTTGTAATTTAATAATGAACAATCAATGATAATTAATTTTTAGTTTTATTTAGCCCGATCTTTAAATTAAGTTTTTTCGACTTACCGTGTTTAAAACATTCTTTCAAGGATGAAGCCGTAGAGATAGCTCTATGAAATTTACATGGCAAATAGCTAATGAAATTGGGAAGTTTTTGAAAGAGATTTTGGAAACATTTTTAGAATAAGTTTTTTTTAAATCGTCCTAAAAGAGATCCTTAATTTTAAAATTTTAACAAACTTAGAGTTCAACATTTTTTTATGGCTTAATAGTAGCATATGGGCCCACAATTGTTTTTGTATCTGCAATAAGTACTATTCACCTATTTCAGAAAAAAAAAATCAAGCTTGTATCTCAACAATATATCCCTCTGTGACCAATAATGTCAAATAAACCAAGGTATCAAAAAAAAAATACAAAAAAAATCATAACTCGAAAACTACGAAAAGTTGCAGAACATACATGGGGGTGATTCGGGTAGCCCTAGGGGTGCTCTATCTCTAGGCTACCGCTTGACACTATTTCCTGGGACACCCTGTATAATAAAACGTTGAAGAGTTGAAAGTAGAGTTACGAGTGTAGTTGGGTTCATTTAAATGTAAAGTCGGTGAATGCGTTGACGTAGCGGGGTCCAATTTATTGCACTCGCATGGTAAGAAGCAAATATCTAGACCATTACCAATTTAAGTACTAAGCCCAAATTTAACATTTTACAGTTATTGCTCGTGGAGAAAAGTTAACGTGTAGTTAGTTCTACATATTCAGCGCGGCTTGCAGAGCGCTGAAAGTAGAATTACGAGTGTAGTGGGGTTCATTTAAATGTAAAGTCGGAGGGTGCCCGTGATGTAGCGGGGTCCAATTTACTGCACACTCAGCCACTGTTAACGATCGCAACTTTGGAAGCAATTAACCAGACAAAGTGAAGCTGCGATGCCAATTTATTATCAAGATCGTAACTTGAATCTTTCAATGTTGGCACTTTTGCGTGAATTGCAAGGCTGTTGTAATTTTCAATCCGGCATTTTCCACTTTACAAATTGTCAAACTAAAATAATTTCTCTTTGTTTTGGTATATTATAGTGAGGTTGGGTAAGAGTGGTAAGAGCAAATAAATGGGGCAAGACTAACACTTTTAAATATCTCTTAAATAATTTAGGTACTACATTTCAAGAATAAAAATATGTACTTAAAGACATAACAGTGTTCATCGTTAGTCTTACCCCAACTCATTTAAGTTTTGTTTGTAGCGTTGAATACCTATTTTTCACTAGTGGACGCCCGCAGCTTCGCTCGCGTTACACATTCACTAACTTCAACAACGGCAAAGCTTCATACTAACTTTGCACCCCCGTTTTACCCCCTTAGGGGATGAATTTTCAAATTTTTCTCGCCGTAAAAACCATCCTTGAACTTCAACGAACATTTTAAAAAAAGAATTGTCCAAATTGGTCCAGGCGTTGTTGAGTTATGCGCTTACCAACACATTTTGCGATTCATTTTTATAATATAGATGACAAGCAATCCAGACAATCTGCATAAGATCAAAATACGATTAGTCCATGAAAAAAATACATAAATATTTTGTAATTTTAATAATTTTGACACAATTTGAAACACTGTAAACTCTACTGACATTCATAGTCTACATAACATCACTACGAAAACCGAGATGTTATTTATTATTAAATTATTATTATTAGGAAATATTTTAACAGTAACAACTCCAGGTAACTGATAAATAACTGAGTTCATGCATTGTTTTATACGAGGGAAGCTGAATTTTACTAAAATTTATTTACACCCGAAGTCCTATTTCACAATTGTGCATGCCATATTAAATCTTCCTGCCCGATGCACGGCGCGCGGCACTTTAAGGATGGGGAGAAATATGAGGACTGCATAATAGTAAAAGTCGCTGTCTTGAATTGGCTGCGACCCAGTACCCAGTTCCTGCAGGGGTCTCCCGTCTCTGAGGAACTGGGTACTTATACACCACATAGCGACAAATGTTCGTTTCGGTGTACATACAATTTTCTTTCTTGACAATTAATAAGTTAGGCGACGGTGATTACTTCCTATCACGTTGCTTCGTCTGCTTGTTCGTGAAGCTATCTATCTATATATATAAAAGGAGAAGGTGACTGACTGACTGACTGACTGACTGACTGACATATCAACGCAGGGCCTAAACTATAATGGTTAGAAACTTGAAATTTTGCACAGGGGTTCCTTTTATAACGCAGGGGAGCACTAAGAAAGGATTTTTGAAAATTCATTCCCTAAGAGGGTAAAACGGGGGTGCAAAGTTACAGTTTGATCAACGAGTTCAGTGCATAAGAGAAATTATTAGAGAGATTTACCCACTAAAACCGCCTTAGTGGCCTACTAACTATGTCGCGCGTAGAATACTCCAAGAAGCGGTGCCCATTTTAATTTATTAATTTTCAAAATATACTACATTGTTACTTACTTAATTTCTGCTAAACTACGGTTTGCCTGCATTATCGTCAGTTCACGTGATCCTCACTTTCTTGCTTATTATTTTATTCACATGTTAGAATCTAAGCATTAATAATGAACGCTACAAGGACTTTAAACTGAACACAATCAGTTACATTATAATATGTCATTGTACCTCAATATTTATAAATCATACGTATGGAGCGTTCAAATATTTAAAAGGAATTCGACATTACTTTAAAGGAAAGGAAGGACTTTAAAGGAAAGACTGATTGACATTCTGAAATTAACCGCCTGTCCAGTTTCAAGATGACAACAGTTACATTGTTATGAATAACATTTGCATTTAAGTAAAGTAAGCGGCACGAATCTTTAGCAGAAGTCGACATTTAAGGTATCGTCTTGCGCGGGGCGAGCGGGTTGTTAGTCGTACGCTGATTGGTTCGCCAGCCGTATTATGTCCCCCGCGTTATCCCATCCGCAGCTCATCATCATCAGCCCTTAGTGGTCTACTGGACTTCTCCTACGACGCTACTCCGCAGCTATTCCCTCCGTATTTAGTTCTGAGCTACACATTCATGCCGATCTCTGTACTGTGATATTAGGGTGGCGAAAATCATGTGAAAATATAAACAAAACAGGTTTAGGCAGCTACCAGCAGCCCCGTTTGCTTATTCATTCTTACGCACATGCAAATGCATGGAAATTGTGGTATAAGCTTCGTTTATTCCGCAATTTGCATGTGAAGACACTAAAATCAGCTTCAAAATAAAATGTTTCTCTGCACTCTAAGCTCCAATCCTTTTGGTTCTAAATTGCCAGAATATTCTTCGCTCGAATAAAATAAAATTGTTGTTTTCTAGGTGGTGAGCCTATTACTATACACAGAGCCCAAATCCAGACCGAGCTACTACCGGGAATTTCAAGCTAGAAATACCCATAATGTTTTAAAATGATAGGACTAACTATAATTAACAATCCCCAGTCCTCATAACTACTAACGAACTAATGTTCTAATTAACTCTTTCAGCTAACTGGACTAACCATCCCAGTCCCTATTTGAGTCTTGTTGAAATTCAGTCACAGTAAGCTCGTTTGCTTTCTTATATCCATAAAACAAAACGTGCCCACAAGTAAGGGGTTTAATAATAATTTAAAAAAACGCGGCGCTGAGGAGAAGACGTTTAATTAACTCAATTTATATTGTATCTTTAGTACGTAGCGTGCGCTCGCGGCAGACAGGCGAAGATACGAGTATGGTCGCTGCTACCACGAATTAATTCACAGAGTTTACATTGAGCTGTAAGGAAGTTTAATTTAGACGAGTGTCTGTGGATCTAAAGAAGAACTGAATTACATACTATCTGCGATGAAAGAATACGTCTAAAAGGAAATTTTTAGACTTACTTACACCAACTAACAGGACTTGCCTAGTCTCACTAACAGTACTCCTCATACCTACTAAAGAACTGACCAACTAAAGTATTAAAACCAACTGCTAACTGGAATAATTATCTCATTATGTGACGAACGACGCCTGCTTAGAGTCAATCACAGTGGTCATGGCCAGCAGTAGATAAGTGGTGCCTCGTGCTCGTTTGCTATCTTTTATCAATGATTAAACACTGATTCTGCTATACGATATGACTATAAAGACTAGGTATACTAGGTACACTTACCTACAGGCTTTTCTAGAGCGAATAAAAATTACAGTTATGTAGTTTATTACCTTCTTTGTCTATCAAAAAAATGTTTTTAGTCATTATCTTTACGTGGGATAACCCATAAACAAGATCAAAATCGATTTAAAGACTAATATTTTTCGATAGTTTATTTTACTAACGTAAATTATGTCTACATGACATGTTTTAGTCTTGGTTGGGTAAACATTCGATCTTCGACTGGTGTTTACAAAATCGGTTCCGCTCAAACTACATATTAATATTACTATTGCGATAGTAAAGTTTATCATATAAGACAGAGATTGGGTATGTAGTTTCAGTTTGCAGTAGTAGTATACTACAACTAATAGGTATTCTGTGCTAATAGTGCAGTATTTAAGTTCAGAGCGCTGCTCGCGAGACAAGGCAAGATATGGCCTGTGTAGCGCGTTAATACTGTGACTGTATATTTAGTGGCTGAATACGTATTGTTTCACTTGAAAATTAAAAAAAAAAAGAATTTATTATTGACTTAAAACTTTCTTGTTCGCGAGGATAGCCATAGCTAGTTTTATTACAAATCACATCAGTTTCGTCTCTAATGGAAAGACAACTCGACTTTTGGAGGGAAAATTGTTTCCACGAGTGAATTATCATCGGATAAAGGGCCCGGCGGAGCGAGAAACTTAAGGGCGTCTAACAAAGGCTTTCTTTTCGGTGCCAAATTTCAAATTATCGCCCCATGTTTCTTTGAGCGACCGGCGTTTTGAATAAGGAACTATTGTTCGAACTCGTTGAGGCGTGGCCTCGTACCGGTCGTCGGTTTATATTATAAAATTCGTTCTGAAATCGCTGTAAGAAATAGAAGGACTGGTCGATTTGGTCGGAGGGCGGTCAATACACCGTTTTCCGAGTCGTGGTCTCCACTCGTTGTCTTTTCTAACCCTATCATCTATACCAGACCGTCGCACCTCGTGGCTTTTTTTTTGGACACTGGGAAACGCATTCACCCATCCCACCTGACCTTGTGTAGGAAGTATGTGGGAATCGCTGATGTCGGAATACCCACTAAAACCCAGCGGACACCCTCAGCGTTGATGTGAGACGCCACGGGATCGCGCATGCCTCGACACGTGCTTTTGGCTCCTGCAATTTATTTTATGGAGGAGGAAGATGTGATTCGTGACTCTCCTTTTCCCAGGACTTATCCTAAGCGAGTCTGCGAGGGTACTTTAATAATAAACCTAAAAAAAATTATAATTATTTATCATTGCAAAAGGCGTTGGAAATTTATATTAAAATACATCAACGCCTCCAAGAACGAACACAAAAAAATATTATTGATTGGTGAGAGAATGAATTGAAAAGAAAAATATTACTAACCATAACCGATTTGACACGCGTTGGTTCCAACAACAAAATCAATCAATGTTTTATGCTTTCAAATTTTCCTTATACCTACCTGTAAGCCGCGATTCTATAGGCTTATCGTAAGTCGATAATCTGATAAGAATACTTCGCGGATCAACATTAGCAATTTATTACAATAAAACTGAGTGCTTGATTTTGATATTCGACAGTAAAATACTTTTAAACTTGTATCTATTAAAAAACCCGGCAAAGTGAGAGTCGGACTCGCTCATGAAGGGTTCCGTACCATCTATACTAATATTATAAAGAGGAAAGATTATTTTTTGATGTTTTCACACAAAAACTACTGGACCGATTTCAAAAATTCTTTCACCATTAGAAAGCTGCATCTTCACTGAGTGACATAGGCTATATAATATTACTAGGTGTAAACGAAACTATTGTTATGTCTAATTTCACGCGAGTGAAGCTGCGGGCATCCACTAGTTATATATATGTATTTTTAAATAATATAATCTTAATTGTACAGATTTTTTTTACAGGTTTAATTTTTGTTCTGTATAATTGTCTCTGTGTTTCGATAGACATAGATATGCGCATATGACACGTGGCTTCCGCTGTTTATATTTTCAAATGAAAACACTTGATTGCATTTGTGGACACGTGTGTGATCTACACACACTCAAAATAAATAACTAGACGAAAAGTTATGTGGAAAAGCTTACTTGTAGTTTTTGCTTCAGTAAACATTACCTTACATTAGTAGGTAGGTAATTGATTTAACACGAAAAAGCTATTCCAGCGGCTGAACACTCCGGGGTCGAAGCGACCTCGCAGCGGGCTAGTGGCAACTAGTGTTGAAACGGTATTATTTCGTCAATTATACACGAAAACATCGACTTTTATATCGATATTCTAAAATTATTTATGCGGTATTTACGATACACAATCCTTTCCCCTATTTTCTTTTACGTAATAATTGATGCTAAAATAATGAGTTTTCCAAGATTTTGTGTAAGAATAGTTAACAACATCTACATTTTAATAACACGCAGATCATGTCCCTAGCGTTGTGTCATTCGTGTTATTATTATGCCACAATAAATATAATATAATAATAATATTCTATTTAAATAAATAAATATCACGTAGGTACATCTCACACATGGTCACTATGGGTGTCAGAGACTGATATACATACATTGATATTTTTAAATACGTATTTAGATAGATATTAACATCTAGATACAGAACAAAAGCAAGTGTTCGTCACACGAATGTTTGTCCAGAGTGGGATTCGAACCCACGACCCGCGCCGATTTCACCAGGCCAGTCGATATCGATGATTAATAACTTCGCATCTCTAGTATAACCGTTCGCCCGCTGCGCAGTAATACCAGGAGACCTATTTTTGAACCGCTCGCGTGAATATATCACTCGATTTCGGTTCATTATCTCGACTGACTGGGGAAAATCCGTAATGTTAAATCAAACAAATCGAACAAATTTTAAATCAAACAATGTAACAATTGGTATTAACAATTGGTAGCATTGACGGAATTTAAGTTTTTTTTTTATGGATAAAAGATAGCTAACGAGCTTGCAGCACCACCCATCCGCTGCCACCCATGACAACTGTGACTGACTTTGAACAAGACTCAATTAGGGACTGGGATGGTTAGTCCAGTTAGCTGAGAGAGTTAATTAGAACATTAGTAGGTCAGTTCGTTAGTAGGTATGAGGACTGGGGACTGTTAGTGATAGTTAGTTGGTGTTAGTAATAGTCCAGTTAGTACTGTAGTAGTAGTAGCAGTGTATTGTTTCTGTTTAATATATACATATACTTATATAAAAATATTTAATAAATATTTTATATATGTATATTTCTTTATAAATAACGAATATGAGTCGCAGTCGAGCAATTATATCATGCGAGCGGTTCAAAAATAGACCCCCAGAGTAATGCACTAAACGGCTACTACATACTCATTGGAGGGGTCCATGTAAAGGACTAAGTGTTTGTATATCGCTAGGTACGTACATAATATATTTGAGTAGGTAGCTGATAAAGCTTGGCAGCTAAAATTGCTCAATTAGGTATATCACTTTCATAGTTATGATCATACATGCCTGAGCACTTTATGGTTTCTTATGATGTATGTAGGTAGTTGCATATAAGAACACTTTAGTTGCTTAAATAAAGAACTAACTGTTTGTATATGGCTAGGTACCTACATAATATATTTGAGTAGGTAGCTGATAAAGCTTGGCAGCCAAAATTGCTCAATTATATCACTTTCATAGTTATCACACATGCCTGAGCAATTTATGGTTTCTTATGATGTATGTATAAGTTGCATTTAAGAACACTTTAGTTGCTTAGGACTCGCAATCCCATACGTACACGGGAGTGTAAGACGTCATAAGCGTCCACGTTGGGCACAGGTCTACCTAGCAGGTACAGCCCTAGGCGGCCTCGGAGCTTCCCTAGGAGGTCTAGAGCATACTGCACCAATGGTGGAGGGGTTTGTGCCAAATAAGTATCGGATGGCCGACTAGTTTCGATCGATTAAGGTGATCATCTTTAAATCACACATGAGTAAGCGTAATTTCAACAATGAATATAGAGACACACGAATTATTCGGTTATAATATTATTGATTTAGTAATTTGCATGCCTAATTTAGGTAAAGTTGGAATGAAATTACCAATTATTAAGAACTCTTTCCTAAGACTCGACTTAGTTAATCAGTATTACTTAGTCATAGTTAAACATTAAGTAACAAGCCGTCTCATCAGAATTATAAGTTCAATTTTATTAAACTCTCGCCCATAATTTAAAGCAACTACTTCAAAGCTGGGATCTCATCGCGCTAATTCTCGAATACCTCGAGTCTAAAACCCTTTCGAGGGGGTCTCATCTTCACTTGACACAACTTACCAACCTAATCTAATAGAATCTAATAGAATTAACTTGAATAAATAATAAGGTGACTTCTTTCCAGAAATTAAAACGAAGAACCTGTGATAAAACATTGATTTAACAAGTGAAAAAAAATTAGTTACTAGTCGAGTACACACTATTGGCACTGTCTTGATAGTAACAGATTCTAGTTAGTAACTAACTAGAATCTAAATCAATGTGACGCAGCCTTCACAGCACAATTCGGTCTCGGCATGGTCTCGGCTGTATTAGGTACGGTGAAAAATGTACGGTAAACATGTTGAGTAAACATAACAATGAAAATAAGCGCAGTCGTTCAAAATACGATACTAAGCAATTTCATCGTGATGCTATCGGGAATTTACTGTAATACTGAAACAAATACAGAAATGCATTTGGATACACAGCTTTATCCGGGAAATTGGCTACATTTTATAGGATTTGGTTTAAACGGTAAGTTGAAATGAACACATTCATTACTAAATTTAGGAATTTAATTTTGGCAGTTAATTGCAGTTAATTGCTAAAGCTGAGCTCCACCCCCTACTGCCCATTTACTGTATTTTGTTTTTTTATAATTTAAGCATGTATTTTTTTTGTGGCAATAAATAATTTTTTGATTTGTTTTTTTTTTTTATTAGTAATTTATAAAATTGTAATGTGATATTAGATATTAGACATATTAGATATTCAGTCTGCCAAGCCCTAAATACTGACTTACGTTTATACGATACTTACGACGATTAATACTATACGAGTATCATATCAATCGTCATACCTAAAGTTCATTACTCTGAGGATAGTATAGATCATTAACTTGAATCCTGGTAATAAATATACCTACTAGATATCAATAACTGTAGTGCTATTGTATTAAGACAGTACTTGTGATCGCTCATCTTTCAAGGTACTCGTAAAAGACGATAATAGGAAAAATTCAGGGAATTAGGAGTCTTTCTGAATTTTGATACGAAATACTGCTTTTCCCAGATTTTTCATTTAACATTCTAACATCATAATCTGACTAACTTAACAGACTGCTGACTAACTGAACAGTCCAGCTGTCGCTGTATCCATCTTACCTGTAAAATGAGAGAAATTTGTAACATGAGCTTTAATTAAATACGTATGGCAATAATGTTAGTAGATAGTTTATTAGATAAGAATAAATGCAAATATTTTCATAATATCATGTACCTTTGTAAAGTGTAAGCAATTCCAATGCCAAATTCCATAACCAATTGCTTAAGATCGCAAATACGAAAAATTTAAAACAATTTTTTTTATTGAATTCGATATGGAACGGATTGCAGAAATAGCGACAGCCCAGACGCTATTGATAAAAAAACAACCATAAACGAAACGTTTGCATAAAACATTTAATTTCAGAATGAATCCGTAATAACTAACCGAGCTTCCATTCATAGTTTGTCATCCACAGATTATATAGTCTAGTCAACAAGTGCCTTTTAGGTCAAAATTTTTGCGCCTTCTCCGAAAATTATGATTGAGGTGTCATTCGATTCGGAATGGCATGTAGATAGTTTTTGAGAAAATTCGAAGCCCGCTCGCAAAAATTGCAATAGTTATAAACAATTAAGTGAAATAAAAAAAGGGGGTTTGGTATTTCGTTAATATCTCAAAAACTATTTGAGAAAATTTAAATTTGAAAAAAGATTCAAAAAGAGGAAGAAATTTCCTAAAAAAAGTCTCGACTCCCAAAATTGTCGGACTAATGTTTATAATGTTCCCAGAGGGTTGAAAATACGCTCGAAAACGGGTACTCCGGCTTGCGTAAGCCACGGCCCCATCGGACCTGTAATGAATAAATATTATTTAAACTTATTAAATATGAAAATTAAAAATTGAAAAAATTCAGGCGCCTGTAGGATAGATCAATGAACAATAATCCGTAATCAAAAAATTTTTATCTCGATTTTTCAAAAAGTTATCCATTAATTAATTAACAATTTTTTGTAGCATGAACATTAACATTGCAAGTGCGATAATTGTTAAACTATTAATCTGAGATTTTTTTCCTTTCGTGGAGCTATTTTTCAAAGGTCTTAGAATAGATTCCCGTTGGAAAAATTCAAAAATTGTTAATTTTCGTTTTGTTATTAACAATTTACTGAGGGAAAAAATTATAAAGCTTAATTAAACATTGAAAAAAATTCTTTTTTTGTAATATTATTATTGGTCCATTTTCTTATGATCAGAAGCTACTTAAAAATGATTTTTAATAATTTTTATCTCCTATTGTTTAAAAAATTGTTATAAACAAATGCGTTGTTTATGAGATAATTAAAATTTTTTTTTTGATATCATAATCTTTGATGATAATTATGATTTTTTTTAAAAAAATCGTTTCTCTAAAAAAATTTTTTATTGCTTAAAAACGCATTTGTTGAATAACAATTTTTTTTTACCACTTTTTAAGAAAATTAAGGAACCATTTTTTTTTTAAAAATCATTGTTTATCTTGATCTTTGATAGTAAAAAAGAAAAATCGATTATTATTTAACTTTTCATTGTTTGTTTTTCAACACAATTTGTTATTAACAAATTAATTATTTCTTTGTATTTTTTTTCTTTTTCTACTTAAAAAAAGAAAAAAAATACAAAGAAATAATTAATTTGTTAATAACAAATTGTGTATTAAATAAACAATGAAAAGTTAAATAATAATCGATTTTTCTTTTTTACTATCAAAGATCAAGATAAACAATGATTTTTTTTAAAAAAATGGTTCCTTAATTTTCATAATAAGTGGTAAAAAAAAATTGTAATTCAACAAATGCGTTTTTAAGCAATAAAAAATTTTTTTAGAGAAACGATTTTTTTTTAAAAAATCATAATTATCATCAAAGATTAAGATATCAAAAAAAAAATTTTAATTATCTCATAAACAACGCATTTGTTTATAACAATTTTTTAAACAATAGGAGATAAAAATTATAAAAAATCATTTTTAAGTAGCTTCTGATCATAAGAAAATGGACCAATAATAATATTACAAAAAAAGAATTTTTTTCAATGTTTAATTAAGCTTTATAATTTTTTCCCTCAGTAAATTGTTAATAACAAAACGAAAATTAACAATTTTTGAATTTTTCCAACGGGAATCTATTCTAAGACCTTTGAAAAATAGCTCCACGAAAGGAAAAAAATCTCAGATTAATAGTTTAACAATTATCGCACTTGCAATGTTAATGTTCATGCTACAAAAAATTGTTAATTAATTAATGGATAACTTTTTGAAAAATCGCGATAAAAATTTTTTGATTACGGATTATTGTTCATTGATCTATCCTACAGGCGCCTGAATTTTTTCAATTTTTAATTTTCATATTTAATAAGTTTAAATAATATTTATTCATTACAGGTCCGATGGGGCCGTGGCTTACGCAAGCCGGAGTACCCGTTTTCGAGCGTATTTTCAACCCTCTGGGAACATTCTAAACATTAGTCCGACAATTTTGGGAGTCGAGACTTTTTTTAGGAAATTTCTTCCTCTTTTTGAATCTTTTTTCAAATTTAAATTTTCTCAAATAGTTTTTGAGATATTAACGAAATACCAAACCCCCTTTTTTTATTTCACTTAATTGTTTATAACTATTGCAATTTTTGCGAGCGGGCTTCGAATTTTCTCAAAAACTATCTACATGCCATTCCGAATCGAATGACACCTCAATAATAATTTTCGGAGAAGGCGCAAAAATTTTGACCTAAAAGGCACTTGTTGACTAGACTAATAGGCGGTTGGCGGTATGTCGCGTTCGCCATTGATATTCGACAATTAAAAATAATAAAAAACACGTAAACCGCCGTCTGGGACTGCAGAGCGCACATAAAATTAAATATCCGGAAAGAATCAAGGCTTTATCTGTAATAGAAATCTTGTAGATTTATCGGGCTGCGGCGAGGGTACAGCCAGTTCCAATGAAATATAGGCTGAATGGCGGGCGGGCGTTGCTTATTTTTTTTAAAGACAACACTACACGCTGTATTGGCGCGCTTTTCGAGTTTTATTTTTTTGTGGCGTGCCTTTTGTTGTTTGCAGCTACGCCACGTTTTGAATTCGTAATTGATTTTCTTTGTCCCAATGAATTTCTATGGTTTTATTTCAGATCGGGTTATAAGTGTTAGGCCAGATATTAATTTATTATCAGAGTTCCAGGGCATTTCCATTGGGCGTATTAATTTATAATCCTTTAAGTAGTAGATTACCAGCTCAGCCATTTAAAAGATTTGTATTTAAAATATTTATCACTATACATTTATGAAATGCTCCTAATGTTTTATTCAAGAACATCGTTTTGTTCAAGTTACTTTTAAACAATTCAGTGCCTGTAGTTGTTACTCTTATACCTTTTCTTTTCTACGACGAATCAATAGTCTAGAAATGTCTGGGGAGATAAAATTATTGTTTAGTTATTAAGACCACGGCGTTCGATCATTTGGTCGTTACGACTAAAACCGCAAGGCTAAAATCATGATTTATTGTCCTTGGACCTCGAAAACTTAACGGGTTGTCTTGATATTATTATTACATGGCAATAAAATAATTTTTAAATCCTACTGTCATAATTAATTTATAGTTGATTGGCTTTAAGCTCCATCCATCCATTTTGCGTCCACTGCTGGACATAGGCCTCCCCCAATCGTCGGCACTCTTCCCGATCCTGCGCCCTCTGATTCCAATGGTTTCCCGCTGTCTTCTCAGGTCGTCAGTCCACCCATTGCCACTTCAGGCTTAAGCAGGCTTTAAGCTATGAACCTTCAAACTACAGCCACAGACCACAGGTGTTTATATTCGAAAGACTACTAAGAAAGCCTGTACCTATCGTATCCATATTTCTTTAGTATGAATTTGCGGAGGGAATTTGGCCAAACCGAGTGTTAGAAGATTTTAGACTGCATGCCATTCGACATAATGACAAGGTATGTTTACATTATCTAGTCTTCGCATATTGGCGAATATCCGGGCAGGACAAAAACATTTAATCACATTATAAAAATTATTTGTCGTACACGTTAAAGAGAATTTTTCAAATGAATGTTAATGAATTATTCAGTTTTATTTCATCATTCTTTATTTTTATGTCTGCAACATTCAGGCTAATGGCAGAAAATTACGGCTGGTTAACGGTATTTGTGTTTGATTAGTTATAGTTAGTAAGTTTTTTTTTATCCAATTATACCGGTTCACTAGATCTTGTATTCGAACAGTGTACTGTGAACTGTCACAAAGTATATTGTGTTTTATTATCGGTTTTTATTAAATTCAATAATTACCTACCTAATTTCAGAAATAAATCAGCAATGAATATGATAAAACCCTCATGCAGCTTTAGGACCATTGACTTATTAGTCAATGCTTAGGACAAATATATCTCTGAGTTGAAATCTCGACGGTCGTTAATATTTAGTTGGTAGAAATTTTATCATTATGTTTTGTATAATCTTCACATTGTTATTATTATATCTAATAATCTCATAGTTAAATTAAATATACGGATATCTTGTCCATGCAATAATTATATAGATATAGTGGTGGCAAGTTTTTTTACAACTACGCATAGTAGTTTTGGGTGGCGCACCACACGGTATCTGAATATAAAATGCAGAATTTCATAGAGCAATTAAGGAACATAGAGCTTTCCACAGAGTAGTGCGAGTACACATTTTGCTCCATTGCGGTCGTAACAATATCAATGTTCACGAAAAAAGATAATAAATAACAGTGCTACCTACCTAAAATAGTATAATACGACGTCGTCGCGCTAAAAAAACTATTTTCGTCCTTCCTCATATATCATGAAGCATACTGTAGTTGTATAATAAATATCACTCAATTTGAATCAGGCAATAAATTCAATAGAGGCAGGGAAAGGCCAGAAAGCAATTTTCTTGGAACGTTATCACATAAATTGCTTTCTTCGTATGGAAAAATCTTGTTGAAGGACTTTTCCAATAAAACGGAAATTATTATTATTTTTTCCCCTGACGGTTTTCGTTCTTGGTTACCTTGCTTAGAAATATGGGTGTTTTGGCATGACTATATTATGGTATCAGAGTGACTGCTAAACTAATCCTGTTTTTTGCAGTTTTGATTCTACAGACAATTTATTTATCTGGATTTTGACAAATATTGTCAAGATGTAGGTACTGATTTAAAACACAGATAAACAAAATGTAATTTTGTGTAGACGAAGGAATACAAGAAGGCAAACAAGATTATCGCTTCAGCAAATAGATTACACGATCCTATAGTGCGGTGGTCGACCTCGCCTCTCACTCAAGCGGTCCGGATTCAAACCCAAGCGGCACGCACCAATTTACTTTTTTATTTAATTGACTTTTCTAAGTTACGCGCAATTTAAGAAATTAAATGTCACTTGTTGTAACGTTGGTCAGCGTGGTTGACTAAGGCCTCATCCCTCCCATTCTGAGAGGAGACCCGTGCCCAACACAACAAAGAAAGAGTTGTGATGATAGTGCGGTGGTTACTTGATGTCCACCCAGAATCGTCACTTTGGGTTGAAAATGCCACTAGAAAAATATAAGGAGCTGATAATATGGACAACATAAGAGGCTTGCCTTGATAGTACGGGACGTAGTAAATTGAGTAAGGTAAGCAACATCGGTCGGTATGTGGAAGGGTGGAAACGGATGGTCGGTGCTGTATGTTCTTTTGAATGAACATTTTGCGTATATTTTTTGTTATTTTCATGCGTTTTCTATAATAGCTGGGTGAATCAAAAACACAGTACCTATTATTGTTTTATATTTCGTTTTTATATTTTCTTTAAAGCTTTTGCAGTTTATACTCCCTAAGCCTTTCGACAAGACTTAACGATTGCTTTAAAATTGATAACCGGGACCGAAGGCCTAACATACCCTCTGAAGCACGGAAGCCCGCCGTCGACTTTTAGAAAGATTATCTTTTAATATTATTTTTACCATTTGTAAGCCACCGCGAGCGCGTTCACTCCTGAAGATGGTCATCGTAATCGACCGAAATTAGTCGGCCTATTTCAGAATACTTCGTACTGACTAAATAATGATAAAATTCCTCAGTTATCATTAATGAAATCAGACCGTGTGGAAGGGAGATGATGCCAACCATACAAGAGCGCTTCTACCCCTTTGTTCTACCCATATGTTAAGCTCAAACAACTGAAAATACACCATCGTTTTGTTTCGCAACCAAAGAGCAGACGAGCCAGTACGCCACATACTCTGACGTCACCGAGTGCCGAGAACGTCGATTCAACTCGTATCAGCGCGACCGAGGCTCAGCAAACTCATATAAAATTTTCGCGCGCACGCAAATGCTGACTTTTTCGAATTGTTATTGCCCTCTGACCGCGTACTGTACTGTCGACGTTTTTGGCGCTATAATTTCGTCGGCGAGATAATTTTGACATGTTTGTGAAGCGGCCACATTTTTGGGTTTGTATTTTTAGTGAGGGCTCTGGGGAGGTAAGAGCCACAGAACAGATAAAATAGGTTAGAGCTCTCTTTCATTGGCTCTATAATTGCATACAACTTGTCCTTAATTGCTACAGCTTGTTTGTAGATATGTTTGCAGCAGACCACTACTACATTACTTTGAAGGATTAGTTGTGGGTTAGTTGGTGATTTGGGATAGTTATGGGATTGTAGCGTCCATAGCCAATGGCTCGCGTCGATTCAACGTGATCGAAAGAGTCAGCAACGACGGGGGCGGTAGATTTGTAGACCATCTTAGCACTTAAGGTTGGCTTAGCGTATATGACCAGTTTTGAACGAGAGTCTTATAGGCTGAATGATTGAAGCTATTTCATATCCATAAAACAAATTATACCTGCCCAGATAGGACAGAATGTGGATGTAGCATTAAAACCAAACCAAAGCAAAAACGACTTTATGATTCCCAACAACACGGCGAGTTCATTCATCTTTCGTACCCAATTCGTACCCCCTAAATCCCGTCCCCAGAGGAATGGCAAAGTACTTTTCACCTTCGTATATTTTTCTAATAAGGAGATTTTACAAAAAATGTTATTACCTACTCACAAAAATGTATTTTTAGTCGACGACGTAAAGAGGGTATCTAAGGAATTTTATCTTATAAGTACACTCTACTACAATTCTATAAATTAGGTTAGCACTTAGGAGATTCTTCTCCATGGTGGTGTAAGTCTTCTTCATCATCACAACCCTTTCTTTGTCCCACTTTTGGGCACGGGTTGTTGGGTCTCTTTTCTCGGTCTTTGTTTCTTATCTTTATCTGAAACAAATAGATTAAAATATTCCAATAGAAAAAAACTTTATTCGCATGGAATTATGTCTCTAGTACGCTTTTCAAGTCAATTACTATCTACACATACGAGTATAATAATCTGTGATGTAAATCAAGCAGAAACTCTGTAGAAATTTTATATCTAAAATGCTTCTCAACTCAGACGCGCGTCTCCCGGAAGATATAAAGGTGATGTATGTACTCTTGATCTCGGTCACTCCTTCGTTCCGCGTAGGTAATATGTGTGAAATTTTCCTCGCTCACATTGAGGATTTGCGTGTTTTGATAGCGATGACATTTCATATATTCCTCGCGGCACGAAAGTTTCGCTCTGAACGAAATCCGGAGGGGACGGCTGTGCATGGGGTATCATTGCAGGGGACATAATACGGCTGGCGGAGCGATCAGCGCTTAGGAGTGAGAACCCACTCGCCCCAGACGATACCTTAACACTTTCACTGGCAACAAATAAATTATAAATAGCTGGGTGCCAAAACTTTTTAAGACGAATTTTGATTAAGTACCTACCTATGAATGTTTGAAAATATGGATAAATGTATGTTGTTATTATTATTATTTCAATAAAAAACACATTTTTCGGATCCGAGTGATCGGCACACAGCATGCTGGGTGCCGATCACTCGGTGACAAAAGTGACAGCATAGTTGGCAGAATAGATATAATACTAGAGAGTAATGATAAATCTATGGTTGGCAGGAATTGTGCAGGGCTGACGAAACAAGGGAAACGCATCGTTTGTATCAGGCGTTACCGAGCGTCCTCTGCCCTAATATCCCGCTAGTGTCGGGAAAATGCAGCAAGCTGACCAGACATCCTGATGTGCTGAGCAGACTAAACTAAATTAATTCGTTTGGGCTGTGTTTGTAGATACCTAAAAGCTACCTAACCTAAATCTACCTTTGTAGATGGCTAATATTCTCCTGTGTTTTATAATCATCATCATCATCACAACCCTTTCTTTGTCCCACTGTTGGGCACGGGTCTCCTGTTTTCCTCTGTGTTTTAATAGTGTTTGCAAATTCATTTCCCTTTCTGTATCGACGGTATACCAAGCGAGTAACGCCCGCTACTCTCTTATCTCCACAGATACTGTAGTTCCAATTTCACCCGCAAGCGCTGTTTAACTAGACATCGTGATGTGCGGGACCGACTAATCTAAATTCATTAGTTTGGGTTGTGTCCAAATATTTGAATAATTTGATTTCGCTATGTCGGATTCGAATAACTGTGAATTACTGGGTCCAACCGGCCATAATTAGAAGGGACATGGCGACAAGGGTTGTTGCCGGACTAATGCAAAGCGGGAATAGGTACGAATAGAATAGGCAGTTTGAATTTTACAAGGATTTTTAGCTTCCAATGTCTGTAAGTTGGTTCCTACACAGTTGACATTTTACTTGTTGCTTAAGGCCCGGTAAGTAGCCAAATCTAGCAAATTAGGGTTCATCTCCATTTTTTTGCCAATAGTCACCAATCCGCATTGGAGCAGCGTGGTGGAGTATGCTCTAGACCTCCCGCATCTGCGTCTGTGGGGGAGACCCGTGCCCAACAGTGGGACGTCTATGGGTCGCAGCGAGCGAGTCAGTAAGCGTAATCATATTTTCGAAAATGTAATTATTTCAAATATACGTTTG
The DNA here is from genome assembly GCA_944567765.1 of Carterocephalus palaemon. NCBI lineage: Eukaryota > Metazoa > Arthropoda > Insecta > Lepidoptera > Hesperiidae > Carterocephalus > Carterocephalus palaemon. Next base: position 2,241,986 of record OX155654.1, on the reverse strand, counting down.
TATTATTTTTACTCGTTAGAAAAAGATCGCAAAATAAGGTCCTAAAAATCTGTCTCAACAGTTTTATCTCTCATATTTGAAATATAATTACCATAAAGCTGTACGTACTTACGTTGTATGCTAAATAAAGTAAAGTTGATATTAAATTAAGTTATTACTTAATTATTAATTACTTAATTTCCTAAATTTTAGAGTTAACTCCGCCAATGACTTTATTATTTTAGAGACTTACAGCGCCTTAACGATTTTTTTGAAAAGTATTACCTCGCCATAGCTTAACACGACATTTTGTGAAAGTGCTATTGTTTTTTTGAAACAGAATTAATAAAAGCTTAATTTTTAAAATGTGAGGACATTTTATACTGCACTGAATGGAGGCATTCATGTGAAGGATAAGTATTCTAGGATAGAAGTTCAAGTAGTTTTTTTCTTACACCTTTCCTCCACATATTTGCCATCCACACAATATGAAATCTTTAGTGTTGAGCCCCCATTCCGAGGGAAAAACCGAGCCCAAAGGACGGTGATATGATGGGATTGTGATGATAATGAGATTCCTCTATTCAACTCATTAGTAGCTCTATGTCCAATCTATTCATCAGAGCCCGTGAAACTTTATTGTTGATACAATGTTTCAGATTGCCGAGGGTCAGACGACATTTTGGGCCAATGTGCAGTTTTGTGACGGCTTAATTGCGTATTTGGTCGGCTAGGAATGGCGCTGGAAATTTGAATAAAACTAATTAAAAATCGTTTAGTCGCGGTTATTTTTGTGGTACGCTTTGAAGCTCACATACCTACAACTAAATTTACTACAAAGTTTTTATTGCAAACACAAAATTTTTTTTGGAGTTCTGTAACTAAAGGGTGAGAAAACGGAACCCTATTAATATGCCTCCGCTGTCTGTCTGTCTGTCACAAGACTCTCTCTTGAACAGAAATAAGTAGACACCAGAAATGTTCACAGAATTTGTGTTATTGTGGCTGCTGTCACAATAAAATATTAAAAAAGTATTCATACACATGCATACAATCATTTTTTAATTAAATTTAAGATTTTTAGTTTCTTTTTTATTCAAGTTTAATTTGCTAGATTTTACAACTCACTGCTTCTTATTGACTTGCAAAATAGCTTGTGACATAACTACATCTCATCCAGTCAGTCAAGGATCAAATTTGATAAGAATTTAAATTTTATACATAAAAAAATTGTTCGAATGCCTTCCCTAATCGCTAAAGCCCGCTCGTGTGATGAACAAAATATATTGCGCAAAGAAAGTCGCGAGGGAGTAATGGAAAGGAGTCACGTTCCGAGGGCCATTGCTTGCCAATGAGACACTCAAAGCGCCCTCTTTAAACTAGAATAACAAAACTTGTTTCCCTCGATCTGAACACACAGTACACGGTTGTGCCACGAAATAAGATACGGTCTTTAAATAGTACACAATCTCATTGTGTACGCCAAAACATTTTTTTTTGTACAATTAGTGTCGCACTTCAACCTAAATAAATTTCAATAAAGGCTTCTTCTGTACTGCGTTATACTTGTATTGCGGACACAGAGAAAACAAGACATTCATACACATCTGCTCTGGCCGGGATTCGGTTAGGCACTCACGAAGTTTAAAAAACCGGCCAAGTGCGAGTCTAATCGCGCACGAAGGGGTTCCGTACCATTATCTATACAAACGGCAAAAAAAATCGTGTCTGTTGTATGGGAGCCATCTTAAATTTTTATTTTTTCTATTTTTAAGCGGTTTTATTTTAGTATTTGTAATAGAAATACATCATCTGTGAAAATTTCAACTGTCTAACTATCACGGTTTATGAGATACAGCCTGGTGACAGACGGACTGACAGACTGGACTAAAAAATTAAAATAAAAATACACAAAAAAAAATTTTAGGGGGACTCCTATACAACAGACGCCTTTCCCGTTTTTATATATAATCGTACGGAATCCTTCAAGCGCGAGTCCGACTCGCACTTAGCGGTATAAATTACTCCTATGCATAGACACATTGGTATAGTTGTGCGCGCAGCCCAGCCACGTCCTCGTCCGTGCTCTTCTTGGCCCGGGCGTTGCAGGAGGTGAGCCGCTCGCACGTCTGCTCGTTGTGGCGCCGCGCGTTCGTCAGGCTGAGGTCCAGCTCGTAGCCCAGCGCCACGGCGGCCCGGGACAGCTCTTTGAGGCAAGCAGTCACGTTCTCTCTGGAAGTTAATGCATGCTTTAGGCGTTCTGCTGCGAACCATAGACGTCCCACTCCAGACAAAGCACTCCCCCACAGACACTGCTGCGGGAGGTCTAGAGCATACTCCACCACGCTGCTCCAATGCGGATTGGTGGGGTTATTGGTCAACCCAGTGTCGAGACACATAGACGTCCCGCTCCAGACACAGCTGCGGGAGGTCTAGAGCATACTTCACCACGCTGCTCTAATGCGGATTGGTGGAGGGGTTAGTGGTCAACCCAATGTCGAATGTTCTCAAGCCATCCGAAGGTCTTGAAAAAGGCTTAACGACTGTTTCCAGCATTGAAAACAACCGGCGGCTTCACGTGCCTTCCGAAGCACGGTAGCGTCCATGAAATTTTGCCAGTAGCGGTCACCCATCTGTAGTGTATGTGGGTCCGGGCAGCGGCCGGAGAGTCACGCGCTAGCTGTGAGCAAGTTCGGACGTGCGCGGGACGCATTACCTACTCCACCTATTGAGTGATCAAAGGCGTGTTTTATTGTCCCAACAGTCACTATAAACCCTACAACACCCACAAACCGATCGCGCCCGTCGTAGCTTAACTCTTTCGATCACAGTGAATCGACGCGAGCCATTGGGCTATGGACGCTACACCGCCCATCTTGATCTTCTCATCTGTCATAGGTGAACTGTTAGTCAACACCGCGGGGTCGAACATATACAGAAAACAACACAATTTAACATCCAGGATCATGGTACAAGTTTTTAGCTAGCTTGCCACCGCGATTTTCTGAGGGCATCCTATTTCATCTACGTTAATTTTATGTATTGTTTCTTTTTGTTTCTCATTTTATAATATTTAATGTCGAAATACTTACTTAAAGATATTTCAATGTCAATGCCTAGGACAATAAAAGGGTTCATTCAATGATCAATAGCTAATCCTTTGCCATATTGATCAGTTTAGAATATCATTATAATTATCTCTTTTCTTTAAGTACTTTGTAGTTACCTAGACTTTCGTTAAGCGACCAATCACCTCATAGTGAAATAAATTATTTGACTTTGACTTTGTGTGGTGAAATCCTCCTTCGTGTTACTACTACTTACTTCTGTCCCTCTCCAAACCCTGTCAAAGACATGGTGGATTCTGACAGCGCTCTCTGCATGTGGCTCCTCGTGATGCTGATCATGCCCTCCGCGTACTTCGCCATCTTGGCCAGCGCCGCGCGCGCCTCCTCGTTGCACTGGTATATCTTCGCGACGTGTCGGCTGGCTACCGTGCGGGCTGCACGACGTTCTTCGTCACACATAGCTAAGGCAGGGAGAAGGAATCATTATGAGGTGGTTCGCTGCGACCCACAGACGTCCCACTGCTGGGTGATATGTCCTAAACAACACGGATACCAAGTCCTGAGGGAGTATTTGGGGAACACAATAAAAAGCCGCTATGTTACTTGAGAATGTAATCCAAGTGATTTGAGACGGTAGGTACACAAGCAATATACAAAAAGTAAACATTGGTAACTACCTACAATTGCCTACATATTTAATTATATTACCATACATCACACTGGGCACGGGTCTCCCCCACAGGCACAGCTGCGAGAGGTCTAGTCTAGAGCATACTCCACCACACTGCTTCAATGCGGATTGGTGGAGGTTAGTGGCCAACCCAGTGTCGAATGTTTTCAAGCCACCCGAAGGTCTTCGACAAGGCTTAACACTTTCTTTCTTTCTTTCAGACGATGTCCTGGATAAAAACAAAGCATACTCCCTGAACGATGTTCCCTAGGAATGTTGTGCATGTTTTATGCTCCATTTTTTTTCAGCGGTCCTGGAAATCCTTTCCATCACCTTTACCAGGGTTATAGTGTCATACTATTACCATGCCTTTACTGTTTATCGGATCGGAAATTTTCTTTCACAAACATTATGACCGTTTTTATTTAATTTTTCCGCGGACGAAGCTGCGGGCAAACCCTAGTGTTACTACATAGGTAGTGCCCTCATGAAATTACTGAGACTTGATCTCAAAAGCAGCAGCAACTCAACTATTGCTGCAATGCAATTAGATCGCCCGCTCGTACCATCCACTATAACGTATTTTAGGAGCTATGCAAATTGTGGAGCTATGCAATTACATACTCGGCTAGATATATCGATTTACAGTAGCCACACTGCCGAGGCTGGCCGTGAATCCTCCTTGAGTTTAGTTAGGATCAAAGAGAAGGAGGATAGGAGGATATTTTTATCCATACTAATATTATAAATTCGAAAGTAATTCTGTCTGTCTCTGCCTCGCTTTTACGCCAAAGCTACTGAACCGATTTAAACATACTAATATATAATGCGAAAGTGACTCTGTCTGTCTGTCTCGGTTTCACGCCAAAACTACTGAACCGATTTAAATGAAATTTGGCACACATATAGTCTAGAGCCATAGGCTTTTTTTTAATTGGAAAAAAGTGTTGTAAAGGGTTGAAAAGGTGGATTAAAGGTTGTATGAAAGTATTGTCATTTTCAGAACTAGAAGTATAATACTTATATTTAAGGCTGTTGATTAGATATAAATAAATATGGCATACAAAGTTTGTATGTAAAAATATTACCCGTAAGGGTGTAAAATAAACATAGGAGATAACACATTTACGGATTCATTACAAAGAGCTAAAGTTAACGCGTTAAGAAGAATTTATTATTATGTCTAATTAGACATGCGAGCGATGCTGCGGGCGTCCACTAGTTAAAATATAAATCATTTAATTAAATAATGAATGCTGCTGCATGCTCGTTTGCTATCTTATTTTGATAAAAAAATGTTTCATTTTAACGACCTCAACCATTATGAAAATACCCCGTCTGCGCGAAGCCTAAAATTTTAACAAAATGTTTCTGTAAATTTTTATCTTTCAAAGAAATTAGTGTTGACAGTAATTAATGAATGACTGGGGTTACAACTGCAAACAAAGCCGGAATAGATTGTCACCTAGGGAGATCTTTGTTCTTTCATAATTAGATATAAATTTCTAGAACAAAATGTAACAAGATTATCTTCGAGAATTATTTATTACCAAGTCGAACCAAGTTGCGACCAAGAAAAAGTTGCCAAAAAATAGGCAGAGCATTTTTTATTAGAATGGGCTGTTTTTCACATCTATCCATCTATTTAACAGTACATTTTAATAAATCTTTCTCATTAAGTATGAGTTCTTTTAAATGGATATAATATACAATTATGCCCATTACAACTGTGATAGACTTTCAACAAAACTTACAAAAGGGTCGTTCAAACTTCACAGATGCGTCGCTACACTTTTTCACCACAGATATCTAAATATTACTGACAAATGGACGCCCGCAGCTTTGCTCTTGTGGAATTAGACATAACAATAGTTTCGTTTACACCTAGTTATATTATATAGTATCGTTCAGCTCCCTTACATCGCATGCTTACTTACCACAATGCCATAGCTAAATTACACTCCAACCTAGAAATATTTTCAACACCGCTAGAAAAATTTAAAATCAATTTCAACCAAATTGATCCATGGTTGGCAGATAATTAAATTAATTTATTTTTACTTTCTATGTCTTAGGAATTTCTATTATGATCATGTGTTGCACTCCTATCTTATGTTTAATTATAATATCTTTGTTATCACTGAAATAAGAGCCTATATTATCTTGTCTACTTGAAACTTATATAATAATAATATAACTTAATATAATATGCATGTTCTCTGTGTAAGTTGTGCTTCCTTGTAAGTGACATTTTCACTCTGGCACACAACACCATTTAATGTAATTCGTATAATAATCTGTGAAATGTTGTTAGGATGCCTTAACTCTAATAAATAAATAAATAAATAAATAAATATAGCCTATGTCAGTAAGTGAAGATGCAGCTTTCTAATGGTGAAAGAATTTTAGAAATCGCTAAAGTAGTTTTTGTGTGAAAACATTACAAACAAATTTTTCCTATTTATAGTATTAGTCATAAAATATATAAATCATACCTGGTACTTTGAGGCTGTCTGCGAGACTAGTAAGTTCTGCGTAAATCTGAATCAAAGAAAATAAAATTTCTTAAGTTATTATATCCGTCCATCCAGCTTTAAGATATCCACTGGTTCAAGGTTTAATTGGAACAGAGATATAATGGCAAATTTAACATTTATTTGACTTCAAATTAACACGTTAAAAAATAAGCATTAAAGAAAATAACAACGTAGGTAGGTACTCGTATTATTTGTAATGTTGCTAATGCGAGTAATGCGGGTGGCATTATTTATATCTCTTTAAATTTCCAAATTACCGGGTCCACATCTGAAGCCTTGCGTGAGGACACAGGTCCAACACGTAGAGACTTCGAGACATTTTAATGAGTTGCAATGGCACACGTGGCGGATGAGGAAGTGGCGGGGAGCAAGTGGATGAGGAGACCCGAAGATAGGGCTCAGTGGCGTGCCTTGGGAGAAGCCTATGTCCAACAGTGGACTAATGTGGGCTGAAGAGAGAGACGTGGCGGATACCACCATCGATGGACTGCACCAGGCACTTAGGAAAGTATGGTGTATGCTGACCTTCAGCTTCCTCTTGACAGCTGCTCGGATCTCCTCCTTGGTCCGCCGGAGTATCTTGCCAGTGAACTGGTGGTACGAGCTCTGGATGTTGCGGTGGTACGTGTCCAGGAACGGCGCGATCACCGTGTCCATGTAGCGGGTGACTTCACTGAACAATATATTTTTTTATAATATTGACGGACAAACAGACATACATACGGCCACCTGATGGTAAGGGGTCACCGTCGCCTATGGACTCGTGCGACACCGGGGGCATCACAGGTGCGTTGCCTGCCTTGAAGGAAGAATCACTTTTAAGTTATTTTATTTTTATTTCTAATTTACATTATTATCTTCATAATCTAGCTGCAACCCATAGATCCACTGTTGGGCACGGGTCTCCCCCACAGACACAGCTGCGGGAGGTTTAAAGTATGCTCCACAGTGCTGCTCTATAGCGGATTGATGGAAATGTTATTGGCCTACCCAGTTTTGTTTGTACCCATTTTGGTCGCGGATTGTTGCAAAGTAGATTAATCCTTGGCTTGTAATAATGGAGTTCCGCAAAGTAACGTCTGATACAATTAGTTATTACTGCACCTGTTAACCAGCGCTAACTTGGGTCCCCTCATGGCACGGCTGGCGAGGCTTTGGGGCGCGGGGGTCCCCCAGGCCCCCCACAGCTGCTCCAGGTGGTGATCCACTTCCACGTGCTGATGCTGCCACGGGGGTAGCTCGAAGCACAGCCCGCCATCTTGCCGGAAATGGTTGCTGCGCTCCTGAAAAAAAAATCTGTTATGATCTCGTAGTCTTTATGCTTGTTAATAGAATAGATTGGAATGGAATTTAACGGAACGGAACTAAACGGATTGGAACGGAATGGAATGGAATAGAATGGAACGGAACGGAACGGAATGTAATGGAATGGAACGGAACGGAACGGAATGGAATGGAATAGAAACTAGTTTATTTTTCGCCTAGAACTACAACACAATACAGCGGTTTGAGTTTGAAGAGTAACAAACATAAAAACAGACTTACAAACTTGCGCCTATATAAGTGACATTACCCGACAGCTGTACGAAGGCTCCGCCGCTTCTGCGAATGCTAAACACAACACAACTGCAATGTGATTAGTTAACAACATTGTTAAGTCGCTGTTCCTCTTAACGACTCTGCAACTCATTTCATGGTATGCCAATTTTATTAACTAAAGGAACTATAAAGTGCTTGTGTAGTGCACTTGCATACTAATCAGCTGTTGGATAGAATAACTGCATAATAGATAGATTGCATAAAGAACAGATAACCAACATTGTTATGCTCGTCAACGAATTCGCGGAGGGCTAGTGTGCGTGGAAGATGATTAAGAAGTTATTTAGGGTCGGTACATATCTGACGGAAAACGCGTCGAGCGTGTCATCGGTCGCGTCTATTCGTTCAAATTAGACCTGCCACATTACGCGTCTAGCCAGTTTCTAGCGTTCAGCATCTACAAAACGATTGTGTTGTGTGATATTGAATTTTAAAATGAAGACCATCGAAATAATAGCTATTTGGGAGGCTTTTGAACAAGATCGAAAAAGGAAACGTCGACATTAGGTGCATCCTTTAACATAACATTCATTCATCATTACGTCGACCGACAATGCGTTGACAGAAACGGAACAGACGCTGTACGCTCGACGCACTAACGCTCTACTTTGTGCTAACGCATCATCGGTTAGGTGTGAAAGGTTGAATGTTTTATATATGTATATTTGTCTGTTTTGGCGTTATGCGACCGATAATACTCGACGCATTTTCCGTTAGATATATGTACCGACTCTTGAAAAAGAAGGATATGACGTCACCTACGCCGTAACTGAAGCACCCTATCGATTATGTTTATGTGTTTTTAGGGAAGTAAAATAATAAAAGGACTAATTCAAATGTGACATGTTAAGAATAGTAAATTAATATTTGAACTTAAAATTCGTTCAAAATTTAAAACAAAAACAGCATAAATACTATGCATACCAGCATTCAGTTCTGGATAATACTTCGGGTATGCACAAGTTGACATAAGATTTGCTTCTGCTTTAACAAAAACACCATAAATACTATGCTGGTATGTTCTGGTTAACCCTTCGGGTATGCGTAAGTTAACATCGGAGTTTCTTCTTCTTTACCATTGCAACGACCGTTTAAAATCTGTTTACAGGTGGTACTAGTTTGCTAAAAACGTTGTGTTTATTATAAACGAACCAGTCATTAGCAAACCCATTAGTGGACTGCAGTATACTTGGACAGAAACACGTGTTTCACTAGGAGCTGGGAAAAATTTAATTAACCGTGTAATTAATTCACGTTCCGTGCCAGGTAAGACAGCCTTGGGCACTTAGCAGCGAAAATACATAATGGGTGCGGAGATACATAAAATGTAAAATGAGTTTGTTGACAGTTAAAAAGTGTTTTTAATGGAGACTGCCTCTCTGTAGCGCAAGTACTTGCAGTATAAAGTATATTATACACTGACCGAAACGTCGGGTGCGAAACCAAATTATTCCGTATGTATTATTGTGAAACAGGCTTTTCAACCTACGTTTATACAAAAAACAAATACAGGTCAAGATTGGATGCTACCCCAGACATTACAGACAATTTTTGGACATATACCCCAGATATACAGACAATTTTTGGACATATACCCCAGATATACAGACAATTTATGGACATAACGAACATTGAAACTTTAAGTTAAGAATCACAATCATCAATTACACATTTCTTAAAAAAAATTTCTTATACAATGTGTTTACCAGCTTACTACATTAAATTTAACTGCATGTACCTATCCATCCCCCAAGTCTCCAGACAAATTTTCAATCAAATATCTTTAATACTTTAGGCACAGGAATTTTTTCTTCATTTTTGAAATTTTCTACACGCTGTATCTAATAACAGTCTATCATAAAAGTTCAATGAACCCAGACGAAAAAAACTACAACGTCGCAAATTTATTAAATTAAATAAATGCATATTGAACCTTATTAATAGGTAAGTCATAAGAATCACATTGCGTCTGAAAATTTTAACGAAATGTATGTGCGAAAGAGACAAAACCAGGAAGCTCTAGCACACCCACGCTTAGTGCTGCACTAAATCTAGTTGTAATATTTATCGATATTACACTTGTTTCTGTTTCGATAAAAAAAATTATCACAATTATTTCGTAATTTTTAGTTTTAAGTAAAAGCTAAAATTTTGGCCATTTTAATTTTTTTACATGCATGCGCAGTAGTATTAAACCAAGCTTATGAGATGTTTTTCTTTTGACTTTCGTACCTCGTATCAATAAGTTAAGGCCGTTACTTTAATAGTATTAGTTCACATCATAAATCCAAACAAGATTACATTAAATAACAAGGTGACTTACTTGTAAAATTTACTTCTTTTTTGTTGCGTACTAAGTACGATAAAATGTTTCGATATCGACTCCTGGTGTAGTGCCGCCTCACTACTGTTAACTTTCTTTTTGCGTCCTTCGACTCCTGCGGAATTAGGTATTTAGGTCAGTCGGCCGCAGGCTACGATCGTCGATCGATTTCGTGTGCTTGCGATCGATCTCGTGTGCGTGCGATCTCGCGCTTACGCCTTTGAAGAGCGCCGGACCGGAACTTCGATATAATAAGTGTAAATAATTGTGTTATTGGACGCCTATTTTAACAGTGACAGGACACATAAACCTTTTTTAAGTGATTACGCGAAATTAGACGCATATTTATTGTTAGTAGTGTGTTGTGGTGGTAGGTACTTAGTGCGTGCGAATTAGAATTAGGAACGATGCCTCGTTTTAATTACACAGCTTCTGAGTACGCTGATATGATTTTGATTTATCGTGAACCAGACAGACCTCACACCCATGGACTTTTTTCTGTGGGGTTACATTAAAAATGACGTGTACGCCACGGATGTTGTGTCGGTAGATGATTTGAAAAGTAGAATCGTCATATCATTTGAAAAATTAAAGAATTTGGCAGCTAACAGCGATCTCCTTACACGAGTGAGAAACAATACCATGAGACGTTATGATTTGTGCATTCGGGTTAGTGGTGGACATATTGAAAATTTGAAAATTTAATAGTTGTTGTGGTTACTGAATTAGTGACTAGGTATTTACGAATTCAGCATTGATGGCGGCAACAGAATCACGTGACGAAACTGCGCTGTTGCCGCTCTTATCAAAGGTGAGTAAACCAATGTTTATACATGATGTTATTTCAGTGTTGATTTGAAATAATTTGATATGGGGTTCCATACAATAAAAGGTATTTGATTTGTGATCCGTTATATTTAAAGTTTAGGTACAACTGTCTAGTCGTTGTATATATAAAATATCTAGTCCTATCTCCACATTCGAAATATTCACAGTATTCAGGTGAATATTTTCGCCAGAACACCTCGTCGGTAGTAAACTTGTAGTAAAAGAGAGAGATCTGGTCCCGCGAAGCCTCATTGCACACCGCTATTGCACCTGTCATCCGCTTTCCCTCCGCTGTTACACCGAACAAAAGAACACACCACAGTCACCACAGAATAACAATGCTAGTGAAATTCAGGACGGTAATCTGACTTGTATTTGCTGGTCTACTTATTCATTTTTTAGCGTTCGTAGTCCAATGGCTCGCGTCGATATATTGTGATCAACCGAGTTAAGCAACGACGGGCGCGGTCGGTTTTTGGATGGGTGACCGCTAGTGGCAAAACTTCATGGGCGCTACCGTCGGAGGGCACGTTAAGCCTTCGGTCCCGGTTGTTTTCAATGTTGGAAACAGACGTTAAACCTTGTCGAAGATCTACGGGTGAATTGAGAACATTCGACTCTGGGTTGGCCACTAACCCCTACAACAATTCGCATTGGAGCAGCGTGGTGGAGTATGCTCTAAACCTCCATGTCTGTGACCCCTGCCCAGCATTGGGACGTCTATGGGTTGCAGCTAGAATAAAACTGGTAATTTTGTTGTCACAAATGTAAGCAAATAAAAGGCTATTCCTATAAAAAAAATCATTTGATTGTGCGAAATCATGAAGAAATATCGGTTAAAATATGAAATAAAAAACCATTGAATCGGGAACCACCTTGTTTGAGCTGATCAGTATTCTACGGTGGACGCGAAAAAGTGTCGAACCAACTTCCAACATAATTAGAGCGCGCTCCAATTTTCAATTGACTGTCTGAACTTTTCTGGAATCACCTAGACTATATATACCTACTAGTGGACGCCCGCAGCTTCGCTCGCGTGGAATTAGACATAATAATAGATTCTTCTTAGCGCGTCAACTGTAGCTCCACACATTTGTAATGAATCCGTAAATGTGTTAACCCCTATGTTTATTAGACATTTTTACAAACTTTGAATGCCATATTTATTTATATCTAATCAACAGCCTAAAATATAAATTTTATGCTTCTAGTTCTGAAAATGACAATACTTTCATACAACCTTTCATTCCCATTTTCAACCCTTTACAATACATTTTTCCAATTAAAAAGTAGCCGTTGTCCTTTCTCAGGCTCTAGACTATATGTGTACCAAATTTCATATAAATCGGTTCAGTAGTTTTGGCGTGAAAGCGAGACGGACAGACATAAAGAGTTACTTTGGCATTTATAATATTAGTATGGATAAGTAATACTTTTACCCATTAACGCGAGAACATTCACATTTCAAATTTATATGAGAATACCTACCTATGTACATATTTAAAAGGTTAACCCTTCCTTTTATCTAAAGTTAATGCGCAGTTAGGTAATAAAAGAAACTCGAATCGAACCAACTTACCTCAAACTCAGCTAACTCTGAGGATCATGCGATAAAAACTTTTTTGGATTCCACTGAGGAATGCGGAAAATTGTAGCTCTACGTATTTATAACTAGTGGACGCCCGCAGCTTCGCTCGCGTGGTATTAGACAGAACAATAGTTTCGTTTATACCTAGTAATATTATATAGCCTATGTCACTCAGTGAAGATGCAGCTTTCTATCTTTCTAATGGTGTAAGAATTTTTGAAATAGGTCCAGTAGTTTTTGTGTGAAAACGTTATATACAAAATCTTTCCTCTTTATAATTATTAGTATAGATGAGGAAACCTTTTCAATTGTACATTTTCTTTTTGGGAAATCATCATTGACGTAATGTCATACTAGCTTTTTCCTGCAGCTTCGCCCGCGGAAAAATTAAACAAACGGTCATAATCTCTCTGAAAGGAAATTCTATCATTTGTTACAACACTGCTGCACCAGTAAACATACTTGTGTAATAAAATAACAAACAAAAATACAACAATATATAAGTGACAAGCAGTGAGTTGGTTATTGTCGGACCCGTTGGCGCAATCGGTAGTGACCCTGCCTGTTATGCCAGGGGTCGTGGGTTCGAATCCCACTCAGGACAAACATTCGTGTGTCAAACACTTGTGTTTGTTCTGTGTCTGGATGTTAATATTACTCGTATCTATATATGTATGTATTTAAGAATATTTATGTATGTTTTTAGTATCTGACACCCGTAGTACAGGCTTTGCCTAGTTAGGGGTCAGATGACCGTGAGTGAGAGTGTCCATGATATTTATTTGTTAATATTTTTTTTTTTTACTTATTTAGCTAAAACACCCACTTGTTCTGATATATTACTTGGTGTAAATATTATGTATGTATGTATGTATGTATGTATGTATGTATGTATGTATGTATGTATGTATGTATGTATGTATGATCCTCCTTGACGTGTCCGTCAACGGCGGACCTGACTAAACTACACGATATTACTTTGTGCAGGAACGAAAGTCTGACGTCTTCTGATTTTATCGATCGACCCAAGAATTATTAACGGTCAACAGATTGGGGAAAGAAGTAAATAGAAAATTGTTTATGTCCACACGGATTTGCCGGACCGGAAATCGTTGTCTTAACGAGTGACGGACGCGCGGACGCTACGAAAGCACTTTGTAGGGAGGGGGCCGTTAGGGAGATCCGAAACCAAAATATATCGGATATCAAAAATATTTATTAATATTGGAAAGTATTAATTTACATAGTTGTTAATTAGAGTAACTATATCTAGTTTTTATAATAGCATCTTTAAAACTTATTTTAAACAACAATAAATTGAGCTGCAAACTATAAAAAGTTAGTTTTAATTGAATAGGACAGTAAAATTAGAAGCGGTGATAGCTCAGTTGCTGAAATTTCTCTCGGTTCTCTTTGGAGAGGAACGAGTTCATATCCCAGAGTTTTTTCCACCAATGACTGACACTAGCACCAATTAATTTTCTGTTTTAGGCAGTTAAATGTCACCTGATATAACGTTAAGCGAGCGAGGAAACCAGCATGCCTGGCTCTACATCTACGATTCAAAATGTTAACGTAGTATATTTAGTTTTATTCGCCATACATTGATTTAAAAACATTATACATTGATTTGATACGTATTAGAGTTTTTGCAATGACTCTTTAGAATCTTTTAATTTTTAAATATGAGATTGTTTATGCCCACTAAATTGTAACCAGTTAAAAGTCTCTTTTCTATAACTGCAGCCGTGTGAAGGTGTTACATAACTTCAATTATTATCAAAATCCATATTATCCGTTTTAGCATCTGAAAAATTTAAATCTCTCGGAAACCCCATATATACTCGTATCATCGGCAACCCTAGTTCGCAGAATGAATGCGCGTAATTGACTTGTAACTTCAGAACTGTAAGACTTCAGAGCTCAACAGCTCAGTGTGAGGAGACAAGTGCTGAGTTGTCGAGAGTACTTGTTCGTAATAAGTCATTTCACATCGGGATATCGTGGTATCGATTAGGGGTGTGCTACGTGGGTATATTTCCTTTCAATTGTAATTATTATTTCTTTGAGAAACATTTTGTGAACATCATACAACCGTTGTACAGTGCATTTTAAATAAAGTACACTGCTCGACATTGGGCAGTGTACTTTTAATAGAGAGCTAGGCCTCTATCCTATGCCTCTCATTACTGCACTCCACATGATTCTGTCTGTGCCTTTTGAATCAAAAGGCTTTATGTCGTCTTCTACAGAACATCCTTTAGAAAGGTAATTGTTAAACAATCGTTAAGCTTTATCGAAGATCTTCGTGTCTCGAGGATATTCGACACTGATTTGACCACTTACCACTCCACCAATCCGCATTGGAGCAGCTTGGTAGCATGCTCGAGACTGGGATGGTTAGTCCAATTTAGTTGAGAGAGTTAATTAAAACTTTAGTTGGTCACTTCGTTAGTAGGTATGAGGACTGGGGACTGTCAGTGATAGTTAGTCCTGTTAGTTAGTGTTAGCTAGTCCAGTCAAAAGTCCAGTCAAAAGTCCAGTCAAAAATAAATAAATAAGGTAATTGTTTATTCAAATAGAATTCGCATTGTACTCTGGGTAGTGTAGACGCAGTGCAATGCATACGAAATATGCTTCGCAGGTATATGCAAAGTATGCCTGCAGCTGGTGGCGTGTTGCTGAAATTTTAAGCACCTTACTTTGCCACTCGCGTAATGCGAGCTCGTACACTTACTACAATGTTTTAAGCTGTTACTTACACATGAGTCATAGTAATATACTATTTTTTTTTGTTAAGTTAATAAGTTAATTGTTAAGTTAATTGATAAACTCCTAAACTAGTGAACGGACTTTCATGCGCTTTTCACCGAAAGACGGAATGATTCTTGCCAGGGATCGTGGGTTTGAATCCCACGCAGGACAAATATTCGTGTGACGTACACTTGTATTTGTTCTGTCTGGATGTTAATATTATCTATTTAATATGTATTTAAAAAAATCTTTGTATGTATATCAGTCTCTGACACCCATATTACAGGCTCGCGTCTATATTGAGGTCAGATGGCCGTGTGTGAGAATTTCCAAGATATTTTTTATTTATTTAGTAAGGGTTTTTGTTAATTGGTAGTGAAAATTTTAATCTAGTAATAAGGTCATTATTTGAATAATTTTATTAAATAATTATGTAAAAATTAAATTTTCATTATTTAGTTGTATGGTTTAGCCTGGTTCTTAACTAAGCAAAGTATTAAAATCTTTTATGACTATGTCCGCTTAGTCTTATAAATACACAATAATTGTATCTCAGAAAATAAATTTAAATCTAACATAAAACACATTAAAACCGTGCTATAAAATAAATGAATTCTTAAACTAAAAAGACACTTTGTGCGAAGTATCTCCAGCTCCATTACAAGCTTTATGAATGTATCAAATTATTAAATTGTTAATTAAAAAAAAAATTTACTTCTACTTTATCAACCGGCTGTGGTTAAAAAATGTTATATAGTGAAAATAAATGAATCTGAATTTGAATAAGTCAAAATACTTTTAGATTACGATAGTTCAATAATGAATTCGAAGAATTTCAAATGCAGGAAATAGAGTAGATGAAAGACAGAGTATTTACGCAGAGTTCTGCAAACTCGTTACATAATTAAAAACTTTCTTTGAAGAAGAATGAAATCCCAATGCGCTCGCCACTTACAACTTCGACATCGTCACTAGATGGCGTGATAATATAGCTCGCTGCACTGTCTTTAAAACGAGAAAAGTTTCCTTGTTCACCTCCAGTCATTAAAATCTTTAAACTTGCACCGTTGTTTAACTTCGCTGAGATATTTTATTATGGAAATGGAGTAAATAAATGGACAGGAGGCATAATCTGATTAAGGAACGCTGCAGCCTGTGAATGTTCGCGATTAACATTTGCTAAGTTTTAAAGTGGATCTTTGAGTGAATTTACATGATTTTATTAACTTTATTATGTACCTGATAGGTATGTTGATAAATTAAATATAATGAACTATCTATTTTATACAATTTTCAACGAATTCTGTGTGCCATAAAATTTTAAATTTTCATATTAATAAATAAAATTGTAAAATAAAAAAATTTAAAAAATTAAATAAAAACCGACTTCAAAACCACAAACACTAAAAAGTAAAAATAATTTAATTTATTATGTATACAAGAGTTAATGTAGTTCTATAATATCATTTTTTGGAGTCGGTGCCAATGTGGAGTCATAAACAAGAATGAATAGTAGGACTTTGAATAGTTAGTAATAGTTAGACTCCCTGACTGAACTAGTCTTGACTGCTCCATTGTTTCCACTATAGTGGCAATTGGTTGCATTTGTGACAGTGGTTGTTCTCGTTCGGAAGCTGAGGCTGGTTGAGATATTTGTTGAGGAGTGTTGCTGTTTTCTAGTGTAGGAATTGTAAATGTAGGACTCTTTGACGTTTTCTAAGTGTCTCTGTGCATTCTTTCTTGTTCTTGAACTGAGTTTGTAGGAAATTTTGGAAATTTTTGATATAATGAATAGTAGGCAGACGGTTCATACGGTGCCAATTAGCCGCATGAACCGGCTACCTACTATTCATTCTTGTTTATGACTCCACATTGGCACCGACTCCAAAAAATGATATTATAGAACTACATTAACTCTTGTATACATAATAAATTAAATTATTTTTTACTTTTTAGTGTTTGTGGTTTTGAAGTCGGTTTTTATTTAATTTTTTAAATTTTTTTATTTTACAATTTTTAGTGGCCCGCTTATTAAAATATGCTACGCCTGGTTTAAAAAACCTACTGTTTACCAAGCTATTATACTGATCGCGAGAAATTTACTCTTATCCATTGAGGAGTTCTGTTTTCCATCTCCGAAGATATTTGGTAGATCTTTACCAAACTAAACAACTGGGACCTCAACTGGGACTTAGTACATAATAATTCAATGACTGGGACCACCTCTGAAGTATGACCTACCAAATAAAAAACTGGCTTTCAAATTATTCCAAATTGATTTGAACGTGTTAAATTTTTCCGGTAACAAATTAAAATTTTTTTGTATAAATATTTCATCTGATATTTTATTTTCCTTCATATTTCATATATTGTAATATCAAATTGAATATTTTTAAACTATTTTATATCTTCTAATATATCTCCTGAGTACCTCATCTCATAGAATTTCATTACATTCTTTGTGTCATTTTCAGGCAAATTAAAATCATATAACAAATCTAATTTTTCAAAAATATTCAAAATTGTATCTAAATTAATTATATTATGTAAATCTTTCTCTTCAATACAATTGAATATAATAAATTTACCTTTGTTTTCCAATTTTTCTTCATTTATACTGTCTATTTTAATACCTTTTTTGTCCAGGAATAATTAATAATTAATAATTAATAATTCATCGGATACGGAAGTAACATGCGACAAATCTATTGGTGAAAACCACATTAAAATCCTTTAGGTAGTTTTACGCGTTCATACATACATACATACATACATACATACAGACAGCGGGGAGCAACTTTTTATATACTATGTCGCGATTATACTAATCGCAAGCGATTTACTCTTATCCATTGAGGAGTTCCGTTCACCATCTCCGAAGATACTCATCAGGTGTTCACCAAATTTAAATGAAAAAAACCTGACAATATGTCCCTTCAAATAAAATAAAGAATCATGGAAATCGGTTTAGACATGACGGAGTTATGGAGTAACACCGCCAAAAAAATTAGTTGTGTGACAAGCAGAGATAATTCATACCTACTTGTAATAAATTATCTCTGGTGAAAAGGTCCACTATCTTCTAAGATTTTTCTTCGACTATAAAAAATGCTATATGGTTGAAACATACTGTTTACAAAAC
The DNA here is from genome assembly GCA_944567765.1 of Carterocephalus palaemon. Classification (NCBI taxonomy): domain Eukaryota; kingdom Metazoa; phylum Arthropoda; class Insecta; order Lepidoptera; family Hesperiidae; genus Carterocephalus; species Carterocephalus palaemon. The sequence continues at coordinate 2,223,498 of OX155654.1, read as the reverse complement.
TATCACACTGATCGCGAGCAATTTGCTCTTATTCATTGAGGAGTTCCGTTCTCCATCTCCGGAGATATGCATCAGATCTTCACCAAATTAAAATGGGACCACCTCTGAAGTATGACCTACCAAACAAAAGAAGAATTATCAAAATCGGTTCATAATTGGCGGAGAAATCGCGTAACAAACATACAAAATAATACAGTCGAATTGAGAACCTCCTCCTTTTTTTTTGAAGTCGGCTAAAAATGATTCCCTCCCATTGTGAGAGGAGACCCGAGCCCAACAGTGCAGCTTGTTTACAAATCAATCAAGTCATGTAGGTACGAAACGAAAGATTATTCTATTCTCTACTTAGACTATTCTCCAGCATATTAATGAAAGCATTGTTTTCAATGTTTTTCAAATACAGTCTCTATAACTATGTCTAAGAAGATTTATTTTAAAACAGTATCCGACGCATAGAAAAGAACCGTTCCACATGGGAACGCCAGCAGTACCAACATAAAGCTTGGAGCGTAGTTATAGTACAAAGGAGTCCACAAGTTTCGCGAGTCCTGTCAGTTTCCCTCAGTGTTACTGTCACGAGTATCCTGCTTCCAATAATGCTACTATAAAAATTGTTTTCCTGTTGTTGTAAATGTATATGATGCTGCTTGGAGAAATAGTTATTCTTTTCTTTAAATAAATTGTATTCATTATTATATATATCCTCTGAGAGAAGGGATACGCCTTAATCCACCACGCTGGACAACAGTGGGACAAAGAAAGGGTTGTGATGATGATGATGATGATATAATCATATATCAATAGCTTATATATATAAATATTTCTTTAAATTTGTAATTGTTTTCGCCTGCCACATTTAGAGAGGGGGGATTAGGAGAGTTGGTTCAGACAATGCCTGTTGGCATTAAGTAATTAGTAATTAGTTGTTGAATCCTATTTTAAGGTTTTCAATAAAGTTAAAATTAAATAAATACCTAAATAAGATCATACTAATAGCAGTGTGCTTAATAATAAAGCATTAAAAAAAAGTAAAATTGACTATCTTTTGTTAAGTTTTTTCAGTAGAAATTGGAAGTTTTTTTTTATAAATAAGATCATATTTAGTTTTAATTTAAAATTTTGTGCAGCATAAAGAATAAGTTAAAACCGTCATATTTTACATACATGATCACATAAAAAAATTAACAGAGATTGTAATAAAACTAAATGAATTCTCATATGCTTCGGAATGTTTGAAGGTAGTTAAATAATTAATTCCTCATGGTTTATAAATTTAAAAAAAAGTGTCGAAGCTTATGATCGTAACCAGAGTATCGTGTCGCCAGAAGTATTCCAGAAGCAACATAAGGAACAGTGACAGTGCTGGAACTGAAACATGAAGCGGATATTTTCTATGATACCTCTTTGATTTTTCTTTCCCTTTAGTATTTTTAGTAAGCTAACAAAAACAAAAACGACACCTAGTGATCAAAATAAAACTGCGATAAAATGGCAAAACTCAGAAAGTCGAATCATTCATTCATTCATAAAAATTTTTTTTTATTTCAACATGATTTCAAGCAATTCAAAGAAACGTTATATGATGTAAGGGTAAAGAATATAAAAATAAATATCTCGAGTGAGGCAAATAAATTGAATTTGAATTTGAATTTGAGGTCTATCAATCTGTACTTGGCCAGCAGGGTTTAGTCTTTATGAGAGGGTAACATAATGAGAAGGTAATCCGTGTTAGAGGTAAACTTTTGGCCCGTCGGGTCATATTATATGATGACCCGTAAGGTTAATTATAGGAGTATTCGCGGTGCAGTTTTGTAAACAGGAAAACTCAGGTAAAAAACCCTCAAACTCGCAATCTTGGAGATATTTCACATAATTTGGCTTATTATTACTAAGATTTCTTAGAACGTAAAACGTAGATCGTAAAATTCTCGTGTTAAGTCTGCCAATCTGCATTTGGCCAGTGTGACTTAACCAGAGAGTAAATCCGAGAGGAGAAAGGCCAATGAAAGGGTTGAGCTCTAGCTGTAATGGTAATGTAAATGCCTTTGCGGGGCAATCTAGTCAACAGGAAAATCACGACAGACAATATGTAGGTACCTCCTTTCGTAAAATTTTCGTGTTAAGTCTGCCAATCTGCATTTGGCCAGTGTGACTTAACCAGAGAGTCAATCCGAGAGGAGAAAGGCCAATGAAAGGGTTGTGATCTAGCTGCAATGGTAATGTAAATGCCTTTGCGGGGTAATCTAGTCAACAGGAAAATCGCGACGGACAATGTACCTCCTTTTCGCAATCTTGTGTACATTTCACATAATTTGGCATTCTTTTTGACAAAGCATCCGCGTTGGCCGACTCGCGAGACTAGGAATAATTTATCTATGAGATTTCCCAACGGCTGCACAAGTCAAGACAAAGGGATATTATGTAGCCTTTTATTTTAAAACGCAGGTTCTCTAGGCTAGCAAGCTCGAATATAAATATTTGATGGAGTCGAATAAGCGTCAAGAGGATATGTAATTTAATATCTAAGGTCAGTTTTTAGACTAATTTTAGAAAATTAATTTCATTGTAAAAAAGCGTGGGGAGCTTTATATCATATTTCTATTCTATCTAACTCTACATTTACAAATAAGTAACTACTAATTATATATTTACAACAATCAATATCGAGCACCCCACACTTTTTTACAATGAAATTCATGTTCTATTCATAACTTTATTTTTATTTCAGAGTTTTTGGAAATTATTGAAACATAATGAGTATATGTATAAAGTATACTACTTTTATATACTACTTTTTATTTATAACAGTTGAATAAAATAAAAATAAAAAGTTATTTCCTGATTTTTAGTTCTATTTGCTATTATAGGTAGGTACTGTTTTATTTTTAGTTTTTTTTTAAACTACATTTTATTTGTTTTATATCCTAGTTCTGAGTGTAATATGAGTACAATCAAGTTCCTTTTCATGAGCAAACTATAACCCAATATACTCGTACCTACCTAATTACAAAGTTCTATTTACATCCACAAACTATATCCGAATATTCCTAGGACGTCCTTGTCACGAACAAAGACACATTAATAATCGTGTCCCATATGAAAATAATACATAATGCCCATTACGTTGGCCGCGTATTATTTTTGTTGACCTTTGCTTATGAGGTAATTATACTGTGTACTTATTATAGCGCTTCGTCCACAAGACACGATTACACTATTATAATAATACTAGTGGACGCCCGCAGCTTCGTTCGGGTAGAATTAGACCTATTAACGACATCTGCCCGCGTTCGGGTTGCCCACTTGACTTCAAAAACGGAAAAGTTTCATACTAACTTTGCACCCACGTTTTACCCCCTTAGAGGGTGAATTTTCAAAAATCTTATAAAATACCGATAAATGAAGTAAATAAATAATTAGCTAGCCAGCATTTATTGAAGAAAGATTAACTCGCTCTCAAATAAACACTTTTTGAAATGTTTACTATTTTTAGTCCCACCTACATCAGGAAAGTCATTACATACTTATTACATATAACACAATGTTATTATTACTTACATAATTTTATTTCATTTACTCTCAGCCATGTTTCGCAGCTGAGAGTAAATGAAATAAAATTATCATACGTCAAGGATTCAGCCCTGAAATTCATTTTAGTATAGGCGCCGAGAATAATACCCCTCATAAGGTACCCACTAAGTACGTGCCTGAAATCAAGTATCAACGTATACCAGCTTATACTGGGAGTTCCTTGTGTTTCCTGTACCTATAGAATCTTGAAATAAATCATTTATTGGTGTTAGTTATGAGTTTTGATAGAATTATGACTGACTGGCCCGTTGGCGCAATCGGTAGTGTCCCTGCCTGATAGCCAGTCGTCGTGGGTTCGAATGACTCAGGACAAACACTCGTGTGAGGAACACTTGTGTTTGTTCAATCTGGATGTTAATATATATCTCTATTAGTTTGTATATAAAAATATCTATGTTTGTATATCAATCTTTGGAAGAGATCGCTTTTTATTAACACGCTTTTATTAGGTCGACCTGTATGTAACTAACTATGTAATGGAATCTAAGGTAACTAATTTAATCATCTTTCAAGGATCGTAGCGTAATGAAAATTGGCACCTATGTAGTTCTGATGACAATACAATAATATGGTACTGTCGAATTGATCTGATGATGGAGCCGGAGGATATGAAATTTTTAACCGTCGTTCATTGACGTGAAGCGTCGCGTCACTTTGACATTTCATATGGCAGAACAACGTTTGCGGGGTCAGCTAGTATATATTATTATATGTATATAAATAAACATTAAAGTGGTCACAGCGTGGTCGCTCAACAAACAATGTCTCCATCGGCGAAGTTTCCGTCGCAGCTGTTAACATGCCTTTGTTGTCACAAGACTTGATATTCAAAACGAGTCTAGCATATAGACCAAAGACTACAAACAAGGGTCACAGAGTAAGTGTTGTACTTTTACGTCTGTTCTCGGCTGTCATAATAAACAAACTATTTTAATATTCAGCAAATGATTGTTCATTAGCCTGAAAGTTACGTAAAGAGTATTTCATATAGCTTACTAGCCTTTGGCCACGATTATCAGGGTCCGGATAAGTTCAAATCCCAGGGTAACATTTTAAAAAACATATTTGGACCGGACACAGGCCTCTCTCAACCGATTTCACTCTAGCCGATCTTGTTCTCTCTGACGGAGAAAATGAACTGAAAAGATAGAAACAAGTTGAAAAGTATTGTATAAAATAATTGAATTATAAAAAAATTATCAATTATGATCATTCAAATAATTTTGTTTTAAATTTTTCAAACCATATTTCTACCTTTTCAGTTAAATTATTAAGTATGAAAATATTTTTTCAGTGTACGCATAGTTTTTTTCATAAATATTTTTATTGTACATTTTTTAGTTTTAATAGTAAATTAAATTTATAAGTATTGCAAGCTCTTGACGAAACTATTTACTTTGATCTCGGTAGGTTCTGAGAAAATTGGCGCCATAGTGAAATTTTTTTTTGATGCGCCAAAAATCGGGCATGTTAACTTGATCTATCCAGTCTATCTAACGACCCCTCTAGAGTTAAAATCCATCAATCGGTTTAGACTACAGAGCGTGCCATAGAAATAGACATACATACGTAGATACATAAAAATGAAAAAACATAGTATACTTAGTGCAATGTTATTCGTTCAAGAATTGCGTTGTTGTAGGTAGTAAGGATAAGATACACAGATTGGAAATTACTTCGTCGGATAGACATGCTTGATCGAACGCTTGTAGAACAGACTGAACGTATTAAGATGCGCGCTAACATGCTTAGCATACGGGCCCGAGTTATACTGCCACACACGAACAAGTAGAATGGTCAATTTATTTTATAATTATATTTTACACTAGCTGACCCGGCAAACGTTGTTCTGCCATATGAAATGTCAAAGTGACGCGACACTTCATATAAATGACTTCACGTTAAAATATTAGGATATTGTTCATACAAAAATACAAAAATTGCGTTAAAAAAATAATGGATATTGGTAGGAGGGTGAAAAATACTTTACGACCTATTCTCAGATCTCATGTATATTCAGTAATATACACACAAAAATTCATAAGAATCGGTCGAGCCGTTTCAGAGGAGTTTAACCACAAAAACCGCGACACGAGTTAAAAGAAAAAAATTACTCCTTTTTGCCTTTAGGAAGGAATGTAATATTTGGTAAAATTTAATTTTATATGCTGAAGAAGTACCTACAGAAACCTAGAATTATTACTATATTATACAATTATATATATGAAAAATAAAATGATACAAAAACTTATTAAACATACCTGAACCTAGCGCCATCAGTGATGTTTGAGGCTGAGGTTTGAGATGTCTATTAGGTATAGCTTTTATCTTCCGTGATCGAAGTTTATAGCAAACAAAGAATGGTTGAATTTCAATCACTCAGCGACTATTTTAATTAGTTTGCCTTCATAGCGAGGCGATGGCGTCTGCTGGCCGCGCGTGCACGAGTTTGGATTCCAGAACACAATATTTATGAAACTTTTATAGAGTCACAATTGCCAAAGTTCAACTGAAAAAGTATTAATGCTTTTATTTTGAGGTGGAATTATTGTCCATGATCTATTTATTAATTATTAAGTTTTACAATTAAATCGATTGAATATTAAATATTATCTCTTTAAATTTTTTCAAATTAAATTAAATATTAACTTTTAATGAAAATATGTTTGATTTTACCACAAAGGCTTTTTAAGTCTTCTAATTCACTTATCAAACCTGCAATCATTGTTATTATTACTTTCAAGGATGTAAGTTAAAATGTAAGCCTGTATGTCACGAATGCTTACATTGTATTAACGCGATAGATACCTACCTACTGCACTTGAAACCTACGGTAATGAGTAATTTCGAAAACTGATTGACTAAACTCAGCCATATTACCATCTAATGTTATTAAACTATCGATATAAAAAATCTGAGATTATAGGACAACCAAACAAAATATTGCTATTTGCTATGGTCTGTTATTGTCGTAGAGTATCGAACTTTAAAATCTTTTTAGTATAATTAATGGTGATGATGATACTGAGGAGTATTTCATGTAGAAGTTTAGTTAGAAAGCAGGAAAATTATGAGTTAATACGAAAATGTAGTTGTATTAAGTTAAGTTGTGAAAAATTAAATTTATCATTAATCTTCCTTGGATTTACATATCTATTCGTTATTATAACATATGCGATATTTATATGGTACAGTAAGCCTGTCACGCGAAAATTATCCGAATTAAATATAGATAAACCGATGAAAATGGTATTTATGGAATTTTATAAGTGTGTCATAATATTATGGGATTGGTAGACAAGGTAGCATAGTAAGGTTAAAGGTGTGGCATGGTAATGTAGTAAAGTCACAGTATAGATGTCACTATTACATGTACAACTCAAATGCTTTTGCTTAACCAAATAACTAAAATAGAAAATAATAAACTAAATTAAGTAAACAGACAATGAGTTTTACTATTTAAAAATAAGAAAAAATTAAATATACGACAATATAATATTAAGATTCGAAAATAAGTGTATATTAAACTTATTTTCGAATCTTAATATTTTCTCATATTTTTTTGACACAACATGTCTTACATGCTTGTTTGTGTGACAAAATTCAAGAAACAAAAATTTGGATTATGGCAAAAATAATCAGCAAACACTATTAAATATTCTGAGACCAAAGTCTCATATCACACGCAATTTAAATTATAAAACGCCTTATTCTGATATTAATATCCTGCTCAAGACACCGCAGATTTATGAATTTTAATTTTGTTTCATCCGCGCAGAAGTATTATCTTTCACGGCGTACATTATTTTCGAAGGAATTTCACAGACTGTGTTGCGCAGACTGTTAACTGCCTTTGTTAACTGTTTAAAATTATACGAAACATATTATTGCTTACTTGATATTTTGGTAATGATATTTTGATATTTGGACATGAGTTGGTCAGTTCGTTAGTGGGTATGAGGACTGGGGACTGTTAGTGATAGTTAGTCCTGTTAGTTGGTGTTAGTAATAGTCCAGTTAGTAAATGTTAGAAAGAGTCCTTTCCAAGTCAGTCACCTTTACACTACACTAGATACCTTTCCAACCGGACCACAATTGTTTCAAAAACAATGACTTCATGGTAGATATGGTACTAGGCACCGTGGCGGGTGGTGGTACTGCCTCGGGCGAACTCATTGCTATTGAGAATCTACGTATCTATGAAAAAATAAGGTATCGCTTATTACAGACTAGTGGACGCCCACAGCTTCGTTCGCGTGGAATTAGACATAACAATAGTTTCGTTTACACCTACTAGTATATGTCAGTGAACATGCAGCTTTCTAATGATGAAATAATTTTTGAAATCGGTCCAGTAGTTTTTGTGTGAAAACATTACAAACAAATCTTTCCTCTTTATAATATTAGTATGGATAAAATGTTGGGTAGGCATTGTCAGCTCAGCGGGCGAAAGGACTGATGATGGGTCCGAATGAACTTGAATTGGATCACGGTGTCGAATAAACCCAAATGGAGACTGTGTGTGAATCGAATCCAATCGACGGAATCGGAAAATAGTTCACGGAAACATTAATAATAAATAGCTTCAGAAATTTTGGTTCATGTCCAAATTGGAATTTTTAATATCTTAATATATACATTTCTTGTGTACGTGTGTATGACAGTGAACTCCTCCTAAACGGCTGGATAGATGTTGATGAAATTTTTTTTGTGTGTGTTCAAGGGGATTCGTGAATAGTTTAGATTCACAATTTGCTCCACTGGAAAATGTTTTTTAAACACGATTTTAGTATTTTTATTTTTACCCGTCGTTCGTTGACGTGAAGCGTCGCGTCACTTTGACATTTCATATGGCAGAACAACGTTTGCGGGGTCAGCTAGTTATAATATATTTTTATCCCCCTTATGTGCCCCCAAAATAAGTGGTTGGTGAATTTGTCTTTGCTTGTGTCTTGTCTACGATTTGCTTAGTCTATGTCCAGGTAAGCAACATCGTATTAAAGGGCGCGGCTCAAGGGATCCTTTATCATCGGCAACAATGGCAGCAGTGAAATACGGAATGTGGTTGCTTCCCTTCAACTTGTATTATGCTGGAATTGGTCAAGATTTTTAGGTGATTTTTAGGTAGATTTTGGTAGGTGGTAGAGCCTATAGTCCAATGGCTCGCGTTGATTCAATGTGATCGAAAGAGTTAAGCAACGACGTGCGTGGTCGGTTTGTGGATGGGTGACCGCTAGTGGCAAGATTTCATGGACGCTACCGTGCTACGGAGGGCACGTAAAGCCGTCGGTCCCGGTTGTTTTCAATGCTGGAAACAATCGTTAAGTCTTGTCGAAGACCTTTGGGTGACTTGAGAACATTCGACACTTGTGTATTCGTTTTGTAGTTAAATGTTAGAATGAAAATTAAATTTAAATTAAAACTTATAAAGACTAACATAACTTAAGTTTTGTAATAAAACAACAAGACATTCAAATGAATATTTATATTCTTTTTTTGTGTATATTTGAATATTTAGCCAAAGAAGTTTCACTTCTGACATGTGTACTTTGTACGCACGCACTTTTTATATTTAATCTATATTATATTGTCTACTTTCGAAATAAGTGTGTTTGGCTTTTTCTTCAAAACTGATTTTTGTTTGGTGTTCGGGCTCAAGTAATTTAAGCTAAACGAGTGTGTTGCCATATGATCTCGTATACCTACTTCAAATATATTCCGATATAAATCTTGGCACAGCTAAATTTGTACGCACACCTCGCAATGTTGTCAATTTATCAGTCGGGTAGGGGCGCATTTGGCATGATCCTGTGTCAATAAGAATGATTAATCGGGTAAGCGGCTTATATTCTCTACTGAGTGTGAAATCACTGTAAAGGGTTGGAGGGAACTGGGTAAATAGGACAACGGGGTGTGTAGGTTTGATATTATCATTGTTGGATGAGGGATAATGTAGATTATTCATCATAAGGCTTGCGTAAAGTCTTTATCATTCAAATGTTTGTATGCTAATATTATTATTTTTATCGATGTTTCTCCATCCTTAATACACTGCCTATTCAGAAAGGGTGATATTTTTTTATTTGTACCATGTAAGGTGCTTTTTTTGATGGATACAAGATAGCAGGCCAGGCATTAGGTTCGCCCGTTGTAAAAAACTTTTTTGCTTTTTTACAAACGAAAATAAAAACCTGCTGCTCTTTCTAAACCTTAGACCTATACTTTTTGGACTAATACGACTGGGATGGTTAGTCTAGTTAGCAGAGGGCATTGATATGAACATTAGTTGGTTCGTTAGTACGTATGAGGAGTAGGTTGGCACTTGAGATGACTTATATGTATTTTGTATTTGTATTTATATTTTATATTTTGTATTCCTTTCACAGTAAAATCTTAGTAACAGTCCAGACATTCTACGATCGTCCTAGCGAATATCCCATATTGGTGCAGAATTTAGTCTAGCGCTTCACAATTTTAGTATGTAAATTTCAGGAGGTGCCAAACTTTGCTAACGTGGCGATGCGTGATGTCGACTTTAGCGGATATACATGCAGCTTGCCCCGTCGGTGAGCCGTAGGTATAGGAGGCTTTTAAACGCTTAGGATTTGCACTAAAATCCATGCCGCCAACAAATATTATGGCGATATCGTGTTTTTACTCACAGCCTCGACTGGCAGGTAATACAAAGTCGGCGTTTACTTTTTTCCATTTAGGCTCTACCACCTACAACTGAGGTTAGTAGGAATCCTTATTAATTTTGTTGTGAAAAAAAAAATTTAATTATTGAATTTTGTTGAAAATTGTTGAAATTTTGTTTAAAAATTTTGCTGTAAAATATCATACAGCAGCGTGAAAAGTAATCCATAATTATAATATTTATATTAAAAGGTACACGAAGCAAAAACGTATAAACCCTTTTTACGAAAATTACGTCGACACAACATATTTGTATTTTATTGTTGGTTCCTTGAATACGATGGCATGTTATTTATCACGTCACTTTAAATATAGTTTGGATTGATTAATTCTATGATAATCATAAAAGTAAAAGATAAAGATATATTTTAGTGACAGTACAACCTTTATGCCGTTCAAGTTTAAATTTTTTAAAATCGTCATAAAAGCCATCACTAGTTCTTGATAAATCGAGCATTTATTTTGGAGAAAAGGGCGTTCAAGTTGGAGCTTGCGCTGAAATCGCGCCACGAAAGCGGGGCTTGATATCGACGTTAATTACCGGCAAAATGCGAGTTCGAATATCTTATGTCCTTGAAGTGAATTAAGGACAATATTATATAGAGCAAGAGCCCACGACGGCCAGACCTTCGTTATTTTATAAAAGTTGAAAGTTTCTCTGTACATGTCTCCTATACATATAAGAACAACCAGCGACTATAGAGTTTGGGTTGTGGTTACCTGGGCAGATAACAGGTAGTAAAGGTGTAAAAAAAAGTACTTAAAATTCGTTAGACTATAAAGCTCTATTTTTTTATATTTTCTTCGGGATAACTTTAGAAATCTCGTCATCCATTGCCGGACACTTATGACAGTTGCTACCCCCTGCCAGACACCCCTAAACTTTGATAAATTACAATTATACTTTCGTTATAGTATAAAAGCTAAATTTTATATATGTTACTTGGGGACCTATAAAAAGATGTTACCTCAATAGCCGGACAGTTTTCATGGTTTTTACATCTTGCCAGACACATCGAAAGTCCACTGTATAGTCCGGTCAATTTAGACAATTGAAATAAAGAAAATTCCGACAGAGCCAAATCTTCGTAGAGACCTTAGGTTTACCACAAGGAATAAAGTGTCAAAAGTCCCCATCAATCCCATGTGTGCGTCGGGATTTATTCGGGTCCTAAGGTCAAAATTTTAGGTTTTTGGATTTTTATCGAAAATGGTAAGTTTTATCGAAAAAGTACCTTAGAGCAAAGTTGTAGATCTTAAAATTCTCTATAAAAATGGTCCCTATGATTTTTTCTCTAAGACCCACTATTTCCCAGATATTGCGCTTGTAAGAATCATGTTCTACATAGTATGCACACATATGCCACGTATATACATATTTAGGTACTCAAGCAAGCAAAAATGCCTACTCGTGTCTCTTTTATGTATACATTATACTATTCTAAGAAAATTTACTCTAAAATGACCGCCGGTCCCTTACCGAATCCCCTCTACTTGAATAACAGATATTTAACATTTGTAAAAAATACACGAAACAAAAAGCAAGTACAGCTATCTTGTCTTCCTCCGAGTTCCTCCAACATCGGCATCTGCTACTCAACATTTGTTTCGAGTATACTATCAAGTTCAGACATGGCAAGGCAATGAACTGAACCCTGAAGACTGGGCTTGGAAATTGATAAATAATACTTTGGAACCGATTCGAACTTTACTGCCCCCTGCTTCAGAAAAACTTCTTAACACTATTTTTTGCAATTGCAAGAAAGGTTGTAGTGCAATATGTGGCTGTAAAAAAGTAGGGTTGCAGTGTTTTCCAGCGTGTACCAATTGCCAAGGTGTCTCTTGCTCATATGTTCAATTAAATACAAGAGAGGAGAGCAGGGGCCAGTAAATTCGAATCGGTTCCAAAGTATTATTTATCAATTTCCAACCCCAGTCTTCAGGGTTCAGTTCATTACCTTGCCATGTCTGAACTTGATAGTATACTCGAAAGAAATGTTGAGTAGCAGTACCTAAATATGTATATACGTGGCATATGTGTGCATACTATGTAGAACATGATTCTTACAAGCGCAATATCCGGGAAATAGTGGGTCTTAGAGAAAAAATCATAGGGACCATTTTTATAGAGAATTTTAAGATCTACAACTTTGCTCTAAGGTACTTTTCGATAAAACTTACCGTTTTCGAGAAAAATCCAATAAACCTAAAATTTTGACCTTGGGACCCGAATAAGTCCCGACGCACACATGGGATTGATGGGGACTTTTGACACTTTATTCCTTGTGGTAAACCTAAGGTCTCTACGAAGATTTGGCTCTGTCGGAATTTTCTTTATTTCAATTGTCTAAATTGACCGGACTATACAGTGGACTTTCGGTGTGTCTGGCAAGATGTAAAAACCATGAAAACTGTCCGGCTATTGAGGTAACATCTTTTTATAGGTCCCCAAGTAACATATATAAAATTTAGCTTTTATACTATAACGAAAGTATAATTGTAATTTATCAAAGTTTAGGGGTGTCTGGCAGGGGGTAGCAACTGTCATAAGTGTCCGGCAATGGATGACGAGATTTCTAAAGTTATCCCGAAGAAAATATAAAAAAATAGAGCTTTATAGTCTAACGAATTTTAAGTACTTTTTTTTACACCTTTACTACCTGTTATCTGCCTAGGTAACCACAACCCAAACTCTATATTCGCTGGTTGTTCTTATATGTATAGGAGACATGTACAGAGAAACTTTCAACTTTTATAAAATAACGAAGGTCTGGCCGTCGTGGGCTCTTGGGCTAATACGGAGTATCGTCATAGTTCTTTTTCAATTATTTTCAGGATGGATGGACATCTCATACTAAATTTTAGTGTATCACATTGTGATTTGTGATACAAGGACGTCAATTCTTTTCACTAAGAAACGCTTGTTGTACTCGTAAATAATTGAGTATTTGAAAAAATCTGGTGATCATTACTATTCTTAAGTGTTTTAGTAATGAGTGAAAATGAGTTACAATAGACAAAAAAAGACAACTAAAGAATATAGTTGTAACGTATATAACAAAATTTGATTTTAACTACTTTATTTAGCATACAATATAACTAGTAAGTTTTCAAATATGAGGGATAAAAATGTGAGGTAAAACTGAGTCGCATTTTTAAGACCTTATTTTGCGTTTTTTTTTCTAGCAAGTAGAACTAATATAAATGTGTATTTGAAATAATTTTCTAACATTCTCGAAAATATGATGAAACGTACTGAATATTTTTGTACAAGTCTAAAGTGCGTGTATGTTGTAAAAAAAAAATCGTAAGATGAACCATAATTTACTAGATTTGGCTACTTTATTAAGGTACGGTAATAAGGTAACTTAATCTTTCAGTCTGGTTTCCAATTAGGTACTTACTGCTTTTTCTAGAGTCCTCAATGAACAAGCATCTGTGAACGACATTAATAGAGACTCTTGTCGGTCTTTTGACATGGTTAAAAAATCTTGATCTATCATACGAGCACTTCAATAAGCTTTGGAGATAAAATGGTAAGTACACAATTGGTACGCATTGTACAACGTACTGTGTTTCGTGTTAGATATTTGATCATACACGGTAATCCCATAAAAAACGCTTAAGACTCATTTTCACGTAGTCCTGCGTTGTGGACGGCGGACAAACACAGAAAATAGCATAATTTTTAACATCCATGGTCCGAGTAAAAATATTTATATTGCGAAACAAATATCGCCTCCGGGCAGTCACGGAATCGTAAATATAACAAAATGTAAGTATGATTTATAAACATTCACATAACGTTTCAACTAACTAGGGCTTGCGACCCTTTTACTTTCAATCCAACATGGCCGTCAAAAATGAAACATAAATTTGGTATTTTACAAATAAGCAAACGTAGCCGCTGTCTGAAGCACTCGGGCGGTCGTTTGGCAAATGATCGCGCCACGCTCGCTCGTTACCTCCAGCGCTAAATCGCTGAGCGGCAAATTGCACGCTGAAGTGCGGTCCAATTTGTGGGCGCCCTGCCACACGAGATGTCTTAAATTGAGGCAAGCATTGAAATGTTAAATAAAACACGAATGTCCTTCAGGATAAAATGTTAGTATTTTACTTCCTTATTTTACATTATGTTTCTCGAACTCGCTCGCTCGCTGCGACCCATAGACGTCCCACTGCTGGGCACGGGTCTCCCCCACAAACACTTCTGCGGGAGGTCTAGAGCATACTCCACCACGCTGCTCCAATGCGGATTGGTGGAGGGGTTAGTGGCCAAACCAGTGTCGAATGTTTTCAAGCCACCCGAAGGTCTTCGATTAGGCTTAACGACTGTTTCCAGCATTGAAAACAACCGGGACCGACGGCTTTACGTGCCCTCCGAAGCACGGTAGCGACCATGAAATTTTGAACTTTGAATTTGAATTTTGGAACATAATAAATAATCATAAGTTTTTACAACCCTACGGTTCGCTAGGTATCAATCCTAGCGAACCGTAGGGTTGTAAAAACTGTATGTACTTCTTCTAATAAAAGATCCTTCGGAACTGTAAATACATGTTAAATATAATTTTCGTAGATTAAGCGAAAGCGGTTCAAATTTAGCTTCCAAGTAAATGTAACATTGTGAGTTGATTCTTTAGCTTGCAAATTTTTTCCAAAACCTTAACTAACAAACAATGCAAGTAACTAAAAATAAGACTGACCACAAAAAACTAGTGACTACGCGAAATCCTAAGTCGTTGCACTGGTCTGGTCGCTTGCAAGCGAGCTCGTCGCTTCCCGTAAGCGCTCGATCGTCGAAATTGTACAGAGCGGCCCAATTTATGAGAACCCCTGCCTTGGAAGATGTCTTGTAATCGGACCGCTGTGTCGACCTTTGTGGAAATACAACGTATTTTTAAGTCGAACAAAATATTAGACAGGAATTGTTGCTCGTCGACTCGAGTTAAAAAATAAAACAAGGTTTCAAGAAACTAAATAGGTATATTCAAGAATCCTTTAAATTTTCTTCAGACGGATTCAATAAAAGCTAAACAATTATAACGCTACTTTACATATGCGCGGAACAATGATTGAAAACCCTCTTGAGGAAATCTAAGAAAAAGTCCTTAAATATTCGAAAATTGCGAGTCTTGATTTAAAACGCACTTGCCCGTGACGGACTAATTTTATTAGAGGGAAATTTGACAAGTCGTTTTTACAGATAACAAAAAAATATCATCAAAGTCAATGTAATGTCACAAATAACAGACTGTGATCAAGTAAATTTTTCCAACACATCTGAAAGATGAGGTTACTTAAATGGTTAATATTGCATCAATTTAATATTAAAGTTCAGATGCTATTTTTTATTAATCACGAGAAAAATGAAAATACAAAGATTTTTGACTATTTTCCCAAGTTTATTTGACTCAAATAAGGCTTAAGTTTGATTACAGGTAGTAAAGTTACAGGTAGTAAGTGTAGATTCCATTCATACAAAACTTTCCCAACTATTTTTATTTGATTCAATCTATTCTTTATTTAAACGTTCGTATTGACAAGTGTCTGTATCATTGCCATCTCGATGAAAATTCTTTCTCAAAGTATCTTTGAACTTGCTTTAATAAAACATGAAGCCAATGTCCGTCCGGTGGGTTACAAGGAAAATATTTTCACGTCCTTGTAAGAATCAGCGTATACTGATACGAAAATGAATTTTATGTGTATTAGTTGTAAGATTAAATGTAGTACCTACCTACTATGTATATTAAAAAATAGAACTTGTAAAATAGACGACGGTGGATAAACGCTATATTGCCGAATTACTATTCATACTAGAAAAGTGAAAATTCTAAAGTAGAAGCGATACAGAGGACAACAAGATATTTTAATGTTCGCAATTGGCCTCTGCACAGCGCTCTGCTTATCATATTTGTCTCAATAATATCGAATTGTAGATACACGTAAAAATAGTATAACGCATGTTATAATTACTATAGATTACTTTTTAATTAATTACCTACGCAGTATTAAAAAATACGCGGGTTGGCAAAGTCTAATGGAGTTACAATATATGTAGTTACTGTAACCTTCACATTCAAGCTAACATCATCACATTCGCTTCACATTCAATTCCGACGGTTTCTGGCAAGAAATTTATTTATTTACTACTATTTTTTTACATTTTTAAGTAATGTAAATAAATAGTAGTAAATAAATAAATAATCATAAAAATATAGGATACTAAAAAGTTTTCATTGATCCGTTCCTCTGTCATTGCATGAATGGTTCAATGTGCGTTCCACCTAAAAGACATCCACGTCCGATATTTCCTCTTATAGAAAACTTTGAAATGCTTTCCAGTTCGTGCATGAATTACATCTCGAAACTTTGAGAAGATCCAAAGTTTTGCACATTCTCTGCTGCTATATAGACATCGAAACTAGGTTTTTATTTTACTGTTAATGTGGTTAGATGATTTGAGAGTACAAGCGTGAATCAAGTCAAGGTATACTCCGGGCCTACTTGTTTGTGTCTCACGTCCCTTGTAGTGACTCCTATATGTGGCAGCCTGCTTTTTATCCAATAAAATAATTGTCTTATTCTATCTAACTAGTGGACGCCCGCAGCTTCACTCGCGTGGAATTAGACATAACAATAGTTTCATTTACACCTAGTAATATTATATAGCCTATGTCACTCAGTGAAGATGCAGCTTTCTAATGGTGAAAGAATTTTTGAAATCGATCCAGTAGTTTTTGTGTGAAAACATTACAAACAAATGTTTCCTCTTTATAATACTAGTATAGATAAGTCAATGAATAAAATAACAAAGCTTAGTATACAGAAAGATTTTTTTAAAATTTAAACATTACCAAATCAGACGAAGGTCTGCTGCGTCCGGAGCGACTCGGATTAACGATGACCACAATTCAAGTACCATCGTCCTAAGACCAGACAAAAACCCGCCCCCGGACGCGGCGGGCTTGATATAATTTCTAACATGTTCCAAAGTGGAAAATTGCAGCATTAATTCCCTTATTTTCAGCAGAATGTTGCGGTCGCACTGACATATTGTACGTCGGCATTTTGCGGCAAGCAGCGGGGCATTAAGGCTTGTGCATACTACTACACTGTCGGCACAGACTTGCGTCTATCGAGTGCAACTAAACACGAAGTGTTATTGAGATATATGAACGGGTGGGTACGGTAACGAGACGAACGAAAGGAAACACGGGTATCTCGCGTAAGCAGTAGCTTATTACTGAAGGTTAAAATGTCATTTCACCGCTGACCGGAGCGGCGCGTGCGCTGCACTGTAGATATACAGTACATACATATCAGTTATACTAACAACAACCGGGACTGATAGCTTAACATGCATTGTACCTACAGACTATGAAATTTTGACACAGTAGCGGTGACCCATTCACATACCGACCGCGCCCGACGTTGATTTACTCGGTCCTTCACGCACGAACGACGCGAGACATATGGGCTATGAGGCTTCATAGGACTCAGTTATGTTATAGAAGTTCAGTGTACATAGTTCTGTTATAGAAGTGCAGTGTGCATAGTTCTGTTATAGAAGTGCAGTGTGCATAGTTCTGTTATAGAAGTGCAGTGTGCATAGGCCGCTATCCGCTCCCAGACGGTACACTTACTTTACTCCGCGACAATGCTTGGTTACACACGAACTCTGCTTTTGATTTTAACCGCCAGATGCAAAGCTACAGTTTTTCAAGCTCTCTCATAAAACTCGAGAACTCCCCATTTGTAATAACTGCAACATTTCCGCTGTGAACGACGTTTTGGTATGTATTTACAAAGTTTTCTGTTTCTACAATCTGTGCCAGTGACGTTTTGTTTTCTTGTTCTCATTCGTTTCTGGTGTTTTCGGATACTATACGAGTAAGTACCGTATAATGGTCTATTTTGCATCAGATGCTATAGATTAAAAATTGACCAATATGCGATTTGAAAAAAAAAAAAAATTAGTCATTTCTGATTTCATAAGAATGGGTCGTGATTTTTTTTATCTTGTTTTACATTTAATAATATCACGCCTGTATTTCTTCAAAGGCGTAGGCTAAGAGGTGAGTAGTAGTGCGTGTACCTTCTTTTACCTACATACAACCACTAGACCAATGAGGCATGCTATGTTGATTTATCAATATCATTTCAGTTTCTAATAAAGTAGTGAATGATGAGCAAGTATAAAAGTTATTAACAAAATAACATATTATATTATTATTACTAATATTTATTAAATAATGGTCACATGTAATTGATAGGCAGGTTAATATTAGCTGTTGTCATATTTAAACAAATCGCAAGTCTGCACCGACTCTAATATACCTACAAAGTCGACAAATTTCGGGCAATATCAAAATTAGAAATCCTAGCGGCAAAGCAACTAGAAATTTAGGAGAAACTACGGCTTTAGCTCTGCGCGGGAACCGCTGGCTTTTTAAAATGATTTGTGGTCTGTATAAACTCTAATATATCTAGAACAAAATGAGCTATACATTTTGTGTCCGGGTGCATTTGACCGAGTGTGTCGTTAGTTTGTTTGTTACTCGAACGTAGCAAAACTTCGCGTCATATTCACAGGTCCTCGAACACAAACCAAAATGCCAAAAAAAGGCCAAAATTAATATTGTATTTATTCGTCGATCTGTGTGATCGTGGATCCTGCGGCCCCCCTACCCCCCGCTTAGTGACATACAGTACAAGTTTAAGATGGATGGACATGAAATGTTCAGGTTAGGCATAAAATTTAAAATTACAAAGAAATTTTCAAGTTTTCAATTCGTTTTCAGTTTTCGAGTTTTCAATTTGCCTTCGGCATTTTACATAACGCCGAGCGTTTATAAACTGCCGACGCCGTATGTAAACGGCGCAATTATACAATATGCCTGCAACATATACATAATATTCGTAATATCCAATCTAAACTCAAAACTTACAAAATTGTAAGTTTATGTTATCTTTCTAACATGCGCATTATTTCCAGGTGCAGAGCATATTACTAAAGTCAAATCTCGGGCGTCGCAAAATATTTCACTAGTCTTTTGACAAGATGCCTACACGCTACTGTATTTACATAACCATGGATATAGAAGTCAACTTTATGACTAGAACTGACACGCCATAACGAGTAATTTTTTGAGTCTGGTAAGTTGCAAGTTAGACGAAAAATTTTTATATTCATTTTGATGAATTATTTTATGGGTTTAGGCTCTAAGGGTTCCCAAATAACGGTTATAATTGTGAAATATATAGGTATACATGGGTAAAACCATATTTAATTCTTCTGTCTGAGGATGGGTCATAATTTACCAACCAGGTTATATTACAAAATGTGGACTTGATTGAACATTTCAGGTGCAAATTATGCACGGTTAAAATTATAGAACTAAATACAAATATTTTATGGGTGAATGCTACGATATTATTTTCTTTATTACGTTTTATACGAAGTTACAAAACCTATTCAACATTCTAACATATAATATTATAACTAAACTAACTATATCTATTTCAATAAAAAGATCAGTGCATATTCTAAATTTTATGCACAATGTCACTTTCAGTACAAAGGGACTATATCCACGAAAGAAGTTTTAACGAGGCAGAAGTCAGGGTGATATTTCGGACTATACGTACGAAATTCAAAATTAGTTTCTCGACTCAATTTTGTGTGTCACACACACATATCGGACCGACCGGCGACCGGGCGAGCTAATTAAACAAGCTTAGTGTGTGTGCATCTTGTTATTTTTCAGAGGGATCCACCATCTAGCAATGATGGTGGAAAAATGAATGAGGAAGCTACGATGTACATATATATAGATATACGTATGTTCTTGATGATGCGTAGTAAGATGTAGAATACAATAAATATCTAAATAAATATCTTGGACATTCTCACACACGGCCATCTAATAAACAATAGTTTCGTTTACACCTAGTAATATTATAAAGCCTATGTCACTCAGTGAAGATGCAGCTTTCTAACGGTGAAATAATTTTCGATATCGGTCCAGTAGTTTTTGTGTGAAAACATTACAAACAAATGTTTCCTCTTTATAATATTAGTATAGAATTATTCGTTATTGTACCACACATAAAAATAAAATAGGAACAAAGCTAGCTATAGAGATAAATTAAAAAAAGTACTTTACTATGGGTTCCATAGGTTCAATACCCATTGCCTGTGTTTGTAAATGGACGACTTTTCGGCAAAAACTTTAATGTGGCTGAGATCAGATAAAAAATAGTCCTAAATTCGATTGCCTCACTGCTGTGCTAGTCTATTTGTGAATTCAAGACCCTCTCAACATTTTGACTAATGGAGGGACATAACTTGTCTAAAAGGCTCTAGTCCATAAATAATTCCCTTTAGAATTCCCTTTAGAATTTGGTAGGTGGTAGAGCCTATAGGGAACCAAATAGGTTTTATATGAAAGCTAATTGGTTCCATATAGAGTTCGCCCGGGGCAGTACCACCGCCCGCCACGGTACCTAGTACCATTTCTGCCGTGTAATAATTGTTTTTAAAGCAATTGTGGTCCGGTTGGAAAGGTGTGGATTCCGGTTACACTTCTTTAGAGGCGACCATCTTAGTCCTCAAGGGTAGCAACACATCTGTGACTGACTTAGAACGAGACTCCTACTAACAAGTACTAACTGGACTATTACTAACACCAACTAACAGGACTAACTATCACTAACAGTCCCCAGTCCTCATACCTACTAACGAACTGACCAACTAATGTTCTAATTAACTCTCTCAACTAATTGGACTAACCATCCCAGTCCCTAATTGAGTCTTGTTCAAAGTCAGTCACAGTTGTCATGGGCGGCAGCGGATGGGTGGTGCTGCAAGCTCGTTTGCTATCTTTTTTCCATAAAAAAAAAAAAAAAACTTCCAAACCCGCCTAGACAGAGCTTAGCAAGCGTCTAAACATCTCACTCAAAGTGAAAACGTTCGTTGAATTCAGTGATTTTAAGCTCATGGAATTGTGAAACGATTTTATATTTTATAGGTGGAACCCGTTTATGAGACTTCACAGACCATTGGCACAACCCCGTCGCTGCCCAACGGTATTGGACATTTGAATGTCCTTTTTTGTGATGAAATTATATATGTTAAATCGAGGTTCAAAAGGATGGATTCAAGCTGGTGGAACAATCTTTATTATTTCGTACTGCACTCTTGTGTTACACTAATTTGTAATATTGAATCTTGTAACAACAATAATAAAAATAAACACTTTCTTTTCTATCTTAACGCAAACACAATACACTAACTTTATCTCTAATGTCTCTCGTCTCTCTCTATACCGTGACGCAAATGTTCAAGAAACAACGAGCGAACAAAACAATTCTGTCAAAAACAAAGAATTTCACTAACTTCCGGCCGTCATTAGACACTTGTGGGAGATCAAAGACGACTTTCGGTGACTGAAGATTAGATTTCAAGAGGCCAAGGGTTTCAGTGGGTCTGGAAGTGACACAGTAAGGTTGAAAAATTCGATTAAAGGAATGTAAAATAAAAAGAAGAACGATTTACTAACTAGTGCAGGTTCTCTCGCGTGGAATTATACGTAACAATAGTTTCGTTTACACCTAGTTCCTCAACGACACAACTGATCGAATACTGTCCTTCGTACTTCATTCCTGGAATTAAGACCTATACCTATATATCCTATATTTTTATTCATTCCACTGTAGGTAAATATTTGTTGCAAATATGAAGCAATTCTATTGAAATATACGAAATATTCAAACTTCCATCCCGTGTCCGGTCGACAGTCGTTTCAAAAAGTGTGGAAAAATATTGTTTCGGAGCATTTTTCATTCTGCATCTTTCATCTGCCTCGCACGGGGATCGAATTCGGAATTCATAGATCAAAAATGAGAATCTGTCTCTCTCTTCAACCCGCATTAGTCTCCAGTTAGTAGTACCAATGTTGTGTTGTAATATTAAGAGCAAAATAAACTTTATTTCTTTCTTTCCTTCTTTCTTTCAGTTGAATATATTCCACTATATAGACACCACTGTGCCTTATATTCGGCTCTACTCGTCCACTTGTTTCTCGTCGCCTTAATACCCGATGTAGAAATTCTTGTAAGGTTATGCTTTTAGTAGGTCGGTATGCATTCCAGTGGTGGTCAAGTGTCGCATCTAGTGGTCCTTATATCAAATTATCTAAGTCCGTCCCGGATAAAATATTCCGTTAGAACGCTGTATTTTAGGAATAAACTTGTCCCCAAACTTGTAGACTTACAAACTAATTGTATTGGAAGCGGACGCGCGATATGCGATAATACGAGTATGAAAGTCACCTAGTCGGGCACAGTATAATTGGGTTTTTCTAACTGGGAATACCCAGTCTGGATTTGTGCCCAGTGTATAGCAATCTAATATCTATATTTAATATCTGATTGATTAATATCTGAATTGCTGATTATTCAATAAATAAAATATCCATTGTATATCTCTTATTGCTCAATAATGTTGTATAAATAAATAAATAAATAAATAACTAAATAAATATAATATGTAATGATTAAATTTTTATTAAAAGGCTTAATTTAACTTCACTCGTTTCACTCTCTTTTTGAAACGCTCCATGTCGTAGCTCGAAGGGAAAACCTCAGTCGGAAGCTTATTCCACAGAAGACCAGTTCGCCGTAAAAAAGACCGCGAGAAAAGTACGTTGGTAGTAGGCCATGAGTCGATTCGGTGTGGATGAAACTTCAGACCTCGGCGTGTAGTGCGATAGTTGAATGAGTTTGGTGGAATTAGCTCCTATCCTTCGGTGTGACAAACACCTAACGAGGACCACGCGGTAATTATTTAGTGATCTGGAGCTCTTCAGACATTCGGTGGCAAGTGGTTTATGGTAATTTCAAGATTACGCCTTTGAACATCGCTGGATTATGTAGTTTTTACGTTTATCGCAACTTTACATTGAAGAACCAGTATAGAACATGGCCGAAACAGAGACTCAGATTGTTTTTTTATTTTATTTTTTCTTCTTATATTAGATTGCCTATTATAGAACAAGATAATTTTTTTTTTTATATCATGCCACCACCACCAACACAACCCTTTGTTTCTCCCACTGTTGGGCACGGGTCTCCTCTCAGAATGGGACGGATTAGGCCTTAGTCCACCACGCTGGCCATGTGCGGATTTACAGAGTTAACATGCCTTCGAGAACATTATGAAGAACTCTCAGGCATGCAGGTTTCCTCATGATATGTCCTTCACCGTTACAGCAGGTGACATTTAAATTCTTAAATCGCACATAACTTAGATAAGTCATTGGTGCGTGCCGCTTGGGTTTGAACCAGGACTGCTCGAGTGAGAGGCGAGTTCGATAGTCACTGGGCTACGATTACATATGCAACATGTCGAAATCTTGTTATTAATAGAGTAGCAAACACAACCGCTTTAAAGTTTGACATTGCTCACATTTAAAGCATGTATTTTGTGTGCAAGTGGCGTATAAGGATACAGGTGTTATATTGGCTCAGGAGCCCCGACGAAGTTGCCTCGTAATAGTGTTGAATACATAATCGCGTCTTAGCTTTCGGTTACCCCAACTTAGACCCTGGAATTATTAATTCCAGTTTGGGTGATGTTTGTAGACGTTTGGGTTATGAAAGCTGACTCGTATTATTCAAATATTCATTTTGATGCGAACGTCTTGTGAAAATGATTCGAACGAAGGTGCTGAATCCCTGAATTAATTCCACGCCATTCAGACATGGGAACAGACATCCCACAAATATGATATGTCCTTCACCATTACAGCAGGTGACATTTAAATTCTTAACCGCCCATTAAATCTTAAATCGCCCATAACCCGGACCGCTCGAGTGAGAGGCGAGTTCGACAGCCACTCGGCTGTCACCGCCAGTGCTGGTCACCTATCCATATACCGACGATTACATACGATCCACGCGAGTCGTTGGGTTTTACGCATCAAGTAACCGGTAGAGAACGCCAGGCATTAAGTCCACCCTTTGTAAATAAATAAATATCTTGGACATTCTCACACACGGCCGTCTGACCCCAAGGTAGGCGCGAGCCAGTGAGCCTGTGATATGGGTGTCAGAGACTGTTATACATACATAGATATTTTTAAATACATACTTAAATAGATAATATTAACATACCAGACACAGAACAAATACAAGTGTTCGTTACACGAATATTTGTCCTGAGTAGGATTCGAACCCAACCCCCCCGTGGGCTGCCACCTTGACGTGGTGGGGGGGCTTTGGTTCCTCAGTGATCTACGAGACTGTAAAGTCTCAAGGGGAGAGGGCGAACTAAGCGCAGCCGACAGGGGAGCTCACCCCTGAAAAAAGAGACGACGATGTGGAGCATCGGTGAAACGGTATGGAAAAAGCTGATTGTGAAAATGGTCCCCAGGCAGGTACCCGAAAGGGAGAATCCTGCCCGTCTGCTTCGGCAGTCGGAAGCCCCGCGTACTCTGGGGGGGGCAGCAACAGCTTCGTAGGTCGGCAACCCGCCGATCTTCGTAAACACGACCTCTGGCATGATTTAACGGACACCGAATCCCTAGACGAAACGGATTATAGACGGTTAGATGAACAGGTGGACAAAAGTGCTGCTCCACGTGACTCTCTGATCGACAGACAGCACAGTGGAGAAGTTAGTAGGAGTGGTGACAAGGAAGTGCAATTTGCGCGCCCATACATCGTGAGGAACGAAAGTGATGCAGAACAGTCTGACTGCTCACTGTCTTCTACCGCGGCAATGTCAGACGCTCGAACGTCACGCAAGAGACGTCTCCCATCCAAGAAAGGACCAGCAAAAAAGCAGCTCTTGGAGGAAGCAGTGCCTGCCCAAGTAGGAGGAAGGGCTAAGCAAAGCCTGCCCAAGGTAGAAGACCTGCGAGAAGGACTTAAGAGCCAGTCCACTGACCAGATCTCAGTGCTGATACTGGAGTGCCTGTCGGCAGTGGAAAAAGTGGCAGATAGCTCTAAAAATCTTAAAGGAACATATGTCCAGACACTCCGCGTTATGGCTAGAACGGTGCAAGCCGCAACGTCTGAAATAACACAGCGTTACTCCAGTCTTGACATGGTGAAATTGGAAAGGGAGAATAGCGAGCTACAAGCTAAACTAGCCACACTTGAGTCAAAGGTAGTTTCTCTGTCAGAGGAGATCTCCACCTTGCGTACAATCTCAAGTGGAGCAATAAGAGTGGAACAACTTAGCCCAAACCAAAAGCGACAGGAAAATGTTCCATTAGTGGAACAAATCGCAGCAATGATGGACCACAAATTGGAGGCATTTCGCGCTGAAATCTTTCACGACGGAACGATGAAGCCCATTCTAAAGAAATGTTCTGGGACAGACGGTCAAACATTACCGAAAAAGCAAAAGAAGGATCGTCCAATAGAAGAAAAGGACAAGGTAGAACAACCGGTTCAACAGATGGTATTACCAGGGCCTTCATACGATACGATACGATCACAGGCTATGGCATCAGAGAGTGAGCTGCCATCGCAATGGCATACTGCAGCAGGGCGTAAACGTAAGCGAAAGCCCAAGACGAAACCATCTAATGTCGATAAACAGCCGGCTGTACTACCAGCAACACCACCAAAATTCCAAAAGAGCTCACCTACTGCTCCTAAGAACCAGGGTAAAAAGATGACGAAACAACTACGGGCCCCAAAATCGGCGGCGGTTACAATCACCGTGACAGAACAGTCCCAGGTTGGTTATGGCGAAATCATGTCTGCTGCAAGGCAGCGCCTTAAACTGACGGAATGTGGTATTTCAGCACTGCGTCAGAAAAGAGCCGTCACGGGGGGCTTAGTATTGGAAGTGCCAGGTCCTGAGAGTTGCCAAAAGGCTGATAACCTTGCGGGTCGCCTTCGGGAAGTTCTGAAAGACATGGACGTGAAAATAGGACGCCCAGTAAAGGCTGGAGAGCTAAGGATTTTAGACCTAGATGAGTCAATTACTCAGCAAGAGGTGGCGGCAGCCGTGGCATTGGCCGGAAGATGTTCGGTGGAGGATGTTAAGGTGGGAGAGATTCGGGTAACTCGGTCCAGGCTGGGAACTGCATGGGTCCGTTGTCCCCTCACAGCCATCGAAAAAATTGCCGGTGATAGATATGTGGCAGCAGGATGGGTCAGGGCAAGGGTTCAAGTCCTTCCAAACCGCAAACTACAGTGCTACCGCTGCCTTGAGGTGGGTCATGTCCGCCGGCAATGCAGCAACGTTGCTGACAGGAGCATGTGCTGTTATAGCTGTGGGGAATCAGGGCACAAGGCCCGTGAGTGCAAGGCGCTTACACCAAAATGCCCGGTATGTGCGGACCATGGTCTACCGGCAGATCATCGACTGGGAGGCAATAATTGCGCACATCCATTGAAAATGAAGACATCAGGTGGAGTGCAGGCTACCCATGGTCTAAAGAAGAGAGACAGACCACACAAGTCGTCCACAGACCAACTGACCCAGGAGGGCAAAGAGACCCAAAACTCTCAGGATTTTGGGTACTCCAAGGCAACCTGAACCACTGTCGCGGGGCTCAGGCCCTACTCACGCAGACCCTCGCAGAGTGGTCGGTTGCCCTGGCAGTTATGGCGGAGCCCTACAACGTGCCAGCCCACCCTAGTTGGTTCGCTGACGAAGCTGACTCCGTCGCTGTATACTGGGGAGGAAGACAAGGCGACCCCTGCTGCTCCTTATTGGAGAGAGGTCCCGGATTTGTAGCTGTGGAGTGGGGTCCACTGTCAATACTGGGATGCTACATTTCTCCCAACAGTGGTTTCCCCGCGTTCGAAACCTATCTTGACCGAGTGGGATCCTGCATACGCAAATGCCTACCCCGCCCTGTAATTATTCTGGGGGACTTTAATGCACACTCCAAAGCGTGGGGTGGCGCTAAAACTGATCGGAGAGGAAAATGTCTTCAGGAATGGGCCGCGGAAATGAATCTGCTCCTCCTAAATCGGGGATCCGTAAGCACCTGTGTACGATGGCAGGGGGAGTCGATCGTCGATCTTACTTGGGCAACCCCACCTGCCTCGCGCATGGTGTCAGACTGGAGAGTTGCAGATGAGGTAGTTACTCTATCGGACCATCGCCATATCTTTTTTAGAGTGTCACTGCGACCTGCCGAAAATAATATCCATCAAAACAAGGCAGCCATGCAGCAACGCTGGTCCCTCAAAGGGCTTGATCGGAACCTATTGGTAGCAGCTGCCAACGTAGCAGCCTGGTCAGAGGCCCCGCCCTTCCACAACCCCGAAAAGGAAGCGACTTGGTTCCAGAACACCTTGACAACGCTCTGCGATATTTCGATGCCCCGTGCTAGACCTGCCAATGGGAAAGCAGTGTACTGGTGGACTGATGATATAGGGAAATTGCGCAGTATATGCCTCCGATCCAGACGCCAGTACACCAGATCAAGAAGAAGACATGTAGCCCCAGCCGAAGCGACAGCAGAAGCCTATGCAGCTTACAGAGCTGCCACTGTGGCGCTTCAGGTTGCTATTGCGGCTGCAAAGGCACGATGCTGGAGCCAGCTAATTGAGGATATAGATAGGGACCCTTGGGGGCGCCCGTATAAGATGGTTTTGGGCAAACTCAGACCTCGGGTTCCTCCCCTAACGGAAACCTTAGATCCAAAGTTAGTCGAAAAGGTTGTAGCCACGCTATTTCCAAGTGAAGAGGAAAGCTCCTCATCAGTCTATTCTCCGCCAGATAACCTCTCCTGGTCCGAAGAACTGGAAGTATCGGACGATGAGCTGAAAAGAGCAGTGAAGCGTCTTGGAGAGCATAATGTTGCACCCGGTCCGGACGGTCTCCCAGGCCGAGCATGGTCATTGGCCTTAACGGTTCTCGGGAGCAGGATGGCACAGCTATTTAACAGTTGTTTCCGCCTTGGAGTATTCCCATCCAGCTGGAAAGAGGCGCGGCTGGTCCTTCTGCAGAAAAAAGACAGGACCGCAAACTCACCCTCTGCGTATCGACCCATTTGTCTGCTGGATGAGGCCGGCAAGCTATTTGAGCGAGTTATTGCTAGCCGCCTCAGCGAACACCTGGCTCAGCAAGGCCCCGATTTGGCTGATAGCCAATTTGGATTCCGGAAGGGACGTTCCACGATAGACGCTATACTTCGCGTCCGCTCTATCTCGGAACAGGCTTTACGTGAGGGCAAGGTGGTTATGGCGGTTAGCCTCGATATCGTTAACGCCTTCAACTCCCTGCCCTGGAGGGCTATCAGGGAGGCACTAATATATCACAATGTGCCTCCTTACCTGCGCAATACGATCGGAGCGTATCTAAGTAACAGGTCGATCAAGTACATGGGTAGGGATGGTGTATACCACCGGGAGATAACTTGCGGCGTCCCACAGGGGTCAGTGTTAGGACCGCTCTTGTGGAATCTGGCATACGATGCGGTCCTGCGAACCAGTCTCCCCTTCGGCGTCAGCGTTGTCTGCTACGCGGATGACACGTTAGTGCTGGCCCAAGGTGACTCCTTCAGGTGGACAGCTGAGGTTGCAGAACTGGGTGTGGCAAGCGTGGTTGCCGAAATCCATAATCTGGGTCTTAGGGTAGCACCTTCAAAAACGGAGGCGTTGTGGTTCCATAACCTTCCCAGGCGGTTGGAACCACCCAGCTTGAGGATTCGCGTGGGTGACGTTGACCTCGAGGTAGGCCGGTATATCAAGTACCTGGGCCTTACCCTAGATGGTCGCTGGGGCTTCGAAGAGCACTTCGAGCGGTTGGTCCCTCGTATAGAGCGGGTAGCAGGTGCATTGCACCGTTTGTTACCCAATCTAGGAGGACCTCAGGAGGAAGTTCGCCGCCTCTACGCGGGCGTCGTGCGATCTATAGCACTCTACGGTGCCCCCGTGTGGTCGCACAGACTACTGGGCGTGCGACGCTGTAGAGCCGAACTCTATGGTGTGCAGCGCCGGATGGCAATTAGAGTGGCGCGGGGATATCGCACGATCTCGTTCGAGGCGGCTACGCTATTGGCACGTTTTCCGCCCCTGGATATCCTGGCTGGCATGGACGCAGAAATCTATACCCGATCTCGCGCCATGCGCCTAGAGGTCGAAAACGTGTCGGAAACCGAGCTCGGAGTGCTTAAGCAACAGGCGCACCAACAAGTGCTTGCAGAATGGCGCGCGCGTCTGGCGGAGGAGAGATGCGTGCGTCAGCGAATTGTCAGGGCGATCCTACCAAACTTTGATGCCTGGCTAGGAAGAAAGGAGGGCAACGTCACCTTCCGGCTGACACAGGTGCTCACCGGACATGGCTGTTTCGGTGAGTACCTGTTTCGGATCGGTCGTGAGGCAACACCGCAGTGCCATCACTGTGGCGGGAACCAGGACGACGCACAGCACACACTCGAGGAGTGCCCCGCATGGGAGTCCGAGCGGCGCGTCCTGGTGGAACGGATTGGTAGCGACCTTTCCCCGTCAGTGGTAGTAGCTAGTATGCTCTCAGAGAGTCGTGCCTGGAAGGCGGTGGTCTCTTTCTGCGAAACTGTTTTGACACAGAAGGAGACCGCAGAGCGGGAACGCGAGAGAGCTGACCCGGCTCGGAGACGGGAGAAAGGTAGCAGGGGCCACCATCGCCCCGGTCCGTCCCTTCAGTAGGGACCTTGCAGATCGGCTTTGGGAGGGGGCCCAGGCCGATATCTATCGGCATGTCAGTAAGATGGTAGACTGTACGAACCGCAGTCTGCCATTCTCGGCTAAGTGCAGGGCTTAGCCTTGGGATGAGCCAAGGGCTTTGCACAAGGGAGGCACCGGTGCGTTCCGTAGGAGATCCCGGAGCCTCCATACATGTGCTAGAAGGCTTCCGAGGGGGTTTTAGTGAGTAGAAATCTCACATACCCCGGCTTCTTCCCCCAAAGTGGTCGGGGATCTTTTGAAGATTTCCCCCTCGAGAGAAAAAAAAAAAAAAAAAAAAAAAAAAAAAAAAAGGATTCGAACCCAAAAACATTTCGTTTTTTTACATAATGAAATATATAAAAATAATATATTACATATAATGATAAGCGGTCATTCGTCAGCGATGTCGCTTAACTTTTTTTCGTACTTTTCCTTTAATGTTCTTGAAAGGAGCTGTGAAATTCGTTTTAACGACAAAAAATAAATCGTCTTTTGTCGCCCGAGTCTCATCTTGCTTTATTATAAAGGCATTCGCAATAGATCCAGTACAAAACAAATAAAGAACATGTACTTCAGCTTTTGTGTGTATTTCATTTGCCTAAATGTATTTATGAAGACCTTATTAAAACAAAGCGTCTCTGAAAACGTTTTATTATTGCTTAAACACAGCACGATATCGGCATAATACTGCCATTATGTGTATTTTAATGTGTTACTGGTCTTGTTATTTGTGGTAATGCTCGTCCTATTGCTAACACAAGACTTTATGAATACTAATATTATAAAGAGGAAACATTTATTTGTAATGTTTTCACACAAAAACTACTGGACAGATTTCAAAAATTCTTTCACCATTAGAAAGCTGCATCTTCACTGAGTGACAGTGGCTATATAATATTACTAGGTGTAAACGAAACTATTGTTATGTCTAATTCCACGCGAGCGTATCTGCGGGCGTCCACTAGTACTTATACAAACTTATTTTACTTGAAAAATTTACCGCAAGTCTTCCCTTAAGTTCTGCGAATGCTTTAGTTACTGAGATACTGCTGTCCCCACCCAGCAGGGAAAACCATTCATCGCAGAGCGAACAAGCAATCCCGACCCGAGAATCGAACCAAAGGCTCTTACGATTAAGTATCTACAGCTCAGTAGTACTAAATTCTAATAAAACGAGTGTGCTTTAGACCACACGACTGATGTAAAACTTCTTTAGCTTCTCTATCTGTATATACAAGGTGTCCCAAAATTCAACGATAATACTGAACCAGAGGATGGACCTGCTAATGACTACTCCAGGAAAAAAAAGAAAAAAAATATATCTCGATTTTTTTTCAAATTACATAAAAAAAAGGAAATTCTTAGAAAATTGACACCCCTCATGATATTTTTAACTACCATGACCACAATTTTTGAGATATTTCTGATATTTTTTTTGTATCCGTGACCTAAGTAGTACTGCTATCTACCACAAATCTTAAAATTCCTATAATGTCTGTAGTTTTCACACAATAAACAATTAAAATCATTGTTTTCCCAAAAAATTTTGATCAAATTTACTTTCAGTCCACTTTCACTCATTGTGGTGTAAAAAAAAAGTATGGACACCACTATGGCAAGTTTTTTTAAAAGTTGACGCAACTATTCAAGATTCCAAAATGGTATAATACTCTTGGAAAACTAGTCACAAAAAAAAAGTATAATATTTCTAAACAAGAACCATATTTAAAAAATTGTTCTTGTCGATTAGTAATAACTTTTACTTTGTGCCCAAAATAGGTTTTTTGGTGGAGAAAAATGTTTGAGTAGATCCTGTCTTTCAGACAACCCCAATAGAAGAAGTCTTGGGGGTTTAGATCGGGTGAAAGGGGTAGTCATAAGATAGGACCAAGTCGCCCGATCCAACGCCCTGGATACTCTTGGTTTAAGTAGTCTCGCACAGGACGGGCATAGTGAGCTGGGCGACCATCATTTTAAAACCACGATATGTTTTGTAAATTACTTAAAGGCACGTCTTCTAATAAGTCTGGCAAGTTATTTTGTAAAAAGTTCAAATAATTATTTCCATCTAAGTTTCCTTGTATCTCAAAGGGCCCAGTTAAAGTTAAATAGTCCAAAATAATGCAAAGTCAGTTCAATTTGCAGATTACTTGATTCACACGTCAATTGAATACTTAACGGTGTAAAGTAAAGAAAGAAGCAGAGTGTACTGACTGCTGAGAACAGCAACTTCTCTACCTGCCCTATTGTTATTTGATAACGACATCTACATCTACCTCTGACTAACATGTAATCTCTCTCTATCTATCTCTGTCTTCTAAATTTGTTTGACTACGCACATGTCCCATTTAAATCCAAGAAATTTACAACAAAAATCATATTTTGGGCACATGATAACTATCAACAAATACAATTTATGAAATTTGGTTCTTGTTTAAAAATATTATACTTTTTTTTTGTGACTAGTTTTCCAAGTGTATTATACCATTTTGGAATCTTGATTAGTTGCGTCAACTTTTAAAAAAACTTGCCATAGTAGTGTCCATACTTTTTTTTTACACTACAGTGAGTGAAAGTGGACTGAAAGTAAATTTGATCAAAATTTTTTGGGAAAACAATGATTTTAAATTGTTTATTGTGTAAAAACTACAGACATTATAGGAATTTTAAGATTTGTGGTAGATAGCAGTACTACTTAGGTCACGGATACAAAAAAAATATCAGAAATATCTCAAAAATTGTGGTCATGGTAGTTAAAAATATCATGAGGGGTGTCAATTTTCTAAGAATTTCCTTTTTTTTATGTAATTTGAAAAAAAATCGAGATATATTTTTTTTCTTTTTTTTCCTGGAGTAGTCATTAGCAGGGCCATCCTCTGGTTCAGGATTATCGTTGAATTTTGGGACACCTTGTATATATAATTTTCTGCAAATAATCGGGTTAATATTTTTGAATATTCATCAAAATAATCAAGAAAGAAAAAAATTCCGTATTTCTCTCTCTTTCTGTCTTCACTTACTTATATCTCCTTCTCAACTACCGTTACACTTTTTTCCGTAACACTCTCGTCACGCATTCTTTAGCTTACTCCCCAATTGAAGTGTGCGTGAAGAAGTTTTACTTCAAAATACATTAAAAATTCTGTAGCAAAGTAATGATTTTAATCGAGTAACCATGAACTTGTTTCGGTGAGTTATGTTCCACATGCTGTAAGTAAAACTAGGTCGCCTCGTTTTTATTACATGGAATGTTCTGGTTTCCACGTACTAACGTAATTTAAAGTTTTCATGCATTTTTTGCGATATACCTCTATGTAGGTCGTATTTGAAACTACCATGCGTCCCACTGTTGGGCTCGAATCTCTTCCATAGCCTCAGGGAAATTCAAAGCGAAACCATACTCTACCAGGCTGCTCCAATGCGGATTTGTGGAGTGGTTAGTGGCCAGATTAACCCTTCCATCCCGACCCCAGAAGTGGAACATAGTAAGGGTTGTAGTATTGGTGGATTGATGAATAAACTGTTTTTACGACTTTATACAAATGAATGAAACGCTATCGAAAGTTGCTTTCAATAAAAATCTATTGAAAGCAAATGTTTGACAAAGCCAAGTTTTTTTTTTCTATTAATTATTCACCTAACTGGAACTCTGCTGAAGGGAGACTAATGATGATATTTTTGCCGTCCAATGTTGAATAAAACTGAAAAGTTAAATAATAGACAGCTATTCAATAGCCTTGACAAATTGTATAATGAGCTATTTTACCAGTTATTTTATTGATAGAAATTTGCCTATTAAAATGAAACCCGAAAAGAATACAGATTTTTCCTAACCTTTTCATAAAAACTCATAAAAGATCTCCTTTGTTTGATTTTAACAGTACGGATAGGTGGTAGACCCTATACAGAGGTTGTAATATAGTTTTTATTATGTTCGCCCAGGGCAGTACCACCGCAGACCAAATGCCATTTCTGCCTCATAAACTGCCTTACCTTAAACTTTTAAGTGTTAGTTTTAGTTGCTACTAACATTTTCTAACAATATTTATAAGCTGTTCTACTAACCTACTAACAATAACATTATATGGGCTGCAAAATTGTAATTGCCAGAAATAAAAGTTTATTATTATTATAAACATTGTTTTTAAAGAAATTTATTACGTACTAGTGGATGCCCGCAGCTTCGCTCGCGTAGAATTAGACCCATTAATGACGTCTGCCCACGTTAGGGTTGCTCACATGACTTCAAAAACGGCAAAGTTTCATACTAACTTTGCACCCCCGTTTTACCCCCTAATCAGGGATGAAGACTGATGCAAAAATTAGATAAAAACAATCCTTGATGCGGATTATACTATATCATGCTAAAATTTCAGCTCGATCGGTGCAGAACTTTTTGAGTTTTTGAAGCGTACGTACACAAACCAACATAACATTTTTATATATATAGATTTTTCAGCCCGAGTTTCACTACCATCCAAACGATCAACATTTCGTTATATTCCATTACAAATGGCCAATTTGAGTAAATCATCTCCACGACCAATCTATTGATCACCGTCTGGAGTCCGGAATTAGATCAAAATTCCTATTATGGAGACGGCGAACGATTTTCCATTTCATTTGTTACAAGTAATTTTTGGCGCCTTTTGTTATAAATCGAATAAATTACATTATAATGTAATTTATTCGACAACGGTTATTTTCCACTTAGTCCTGCTCTTTCGATAATTGTGATTTATTTTTGTGAGATCCAGTTACAGACATTTTTCAGAGATTAGAGATGCAGTTTCATAATATTCAAGATATTTCTGGTACAAAACTAAAAGAGTTCTTATCTAAGTATATTAAGTTTGGGGGAACTAAGTTCATTGCATGTAGTGTAATGACGATTAGGATTCAAAAGGTGCATTAGATCCACATGTGGTCTGGGACATATGGATAGCTGTAAGCCTCATTTTATAACATTTCACATACTAACCTTGCCCTTGGCTTGGCATATACGAGTATGAGATGAGCTTATTCGTTGTAAAGAATAAAAATCTGTTTAAGACTTATAAACATGTTGGATTTATTAGATGCAGACATAAAAATAAGTTAATTATTAACAAAAAAGAGGCTGAAGATATTTAAAACGAATGAATATTGTATGATTATAAGAGTTTATAATCACTTGCCCGAGCGTCTCTATGATTTAAGCCTTAAAAT
Organism: Carterocephalus palaemon; assembly: GCA_944567765.1. NCBI lineage: Eukaryota > Metazoa > Arthropoda > Insecta > Lepidoptera > Hesperiidae > Carterocephalus > Carterocephalus palaemon. The sequence continues at coordinate 2,188,317 of OX155654.1, read as the reverse complement.
GTTTAATTTAAAAAGAATTTATTGCAAATTTTGCAAGAAAAGCAATTTAATTAAAGACTTTCTTAATAATAAAGTCATTTAAACATAATTTTGACATACACTTTTTCTTATTACATTAATTTTATTTATATCATTAATTAATATCAATTATTCAATTTAACAGTCATTTAAACATTGACATTTTAAAATTGATATTGAAATTATAATTGAAATACTCATGATATGTTCTGTAATCTAAGTTAATGATGATGTAATTCTGTAGATAATGTATCTTAATTAATAGTAAATGGGTGGTTCTATGATAAGAGGTTTCAAGTAGTATGGGCATGCGGCCATGGATAAATGTTGGATTTTTTTCATGAAACCTATATATTGTTACGAAGGCACAGGGAAGCTAGCGCCATCTAGCGCCGATGGTGGAACCACTCAGTGAACGCACAGGCAACGTGATACCCCAACTCGATACTAGATGGCGTTAGTGGTGTATTAGTCTCGAACAATCGGGTGCTTACGCAAACGTTCCCGAAAGATCTGGAACGTGTCGGCCCGTGTATAAATACGCCGCATGGAGGCGGGCGAGTTCAGTTCAGTTCGAGCTTTCGAGGCGACTTCGAAGTGAAAACTAGCGATACCGGAGTGAAACAAGTGAAACCTACGACTTGGCTTACGACCTAGGACATCGTTAGTGCTTTGTGTTTGGACCTAGTGCATTGTGTTGGACCTAGTGTTTAGTGTTTGACCTAGTGCTTTGTGTTAGTGCTAGTGAATAAAGTCTTCTTTGAGTCAGCAGGTCTTTCTCTCCAAATCCTTCGAACCCTAACACGTAACAATATTATCATTTTCGTCCTGTATATTTACCTTTTCACGTAAGGGCAAGTCACTTTATACAAATTTTATTACTTTTTCGAAGGCCAGGGTAAATACATCGGGCAGGGGAGAGACAACAAGATTACTTATTTCACCAGGGACTAGATTTTGACACAATAACATAATTCATTATATCAATAAAATCTACTTTTATTAAACATTGTTCTTAAAATATAATCAAGTCACTTTATACAAATTTTATTACTTTTTCGAAGGCCAGGGTAAATACATCGGGCAGGGGAGACAACAAGATCACTTATTTCACCAGAGGCTAGATTTTGACACAATAACATAATTCATAATATCAATAAAATCTAGTTTTAATAAACATTGTTCTTAACATATAATCAGACTATCATATTAATCATTAATCAATTTTTTCATCTTTTTTGCCTTACGATGCTCTAGAAGTCATTTATTCAAAAGTTTTAATGATTCCTTTCCTCTTTTTAAATAGTTTTCCTTTTCTTTTTGCTTTTGCAATTCATACTTTTCTGAATTATATTTAATCTTTTGATAATGTCTCTCTGCATCTCGTTCACGTGTTAACTTTTTCCGTGGTGGCTTAATCTGTAAAAATGACTATATTATAATAACAATATGGACTAAGAACCTCCTTTAATTTTTTTTACAGTAACAATTTTCATTTATAATAATCATTTAATACTGACGTCGATAAAAGTTGTCTATATCTGCGTTTGTATAAACATCTTATGATGAATATTATCTCCCCTGGTCAGTGAGTCTCTCCCCTGGACAGCTATCTTGACAGGGGAAATACGCCAGGGTAGAGACGTTTTCATGACAAATTCAATTGTTTTAACTGACTGAATTATTTTTTGGGTTAATTATTTATCTCACTTTAATTATCACAGTATTAGTAAATAACAGTAATAAATGCAAATAAATTCAATTAATAGTTTATGTTTTATGACTTACCAGGGGAGAGACGAATTCACCTCGCGAAACACCGAGTACACCGCACGGTCGCGTCGAAACAATTAAAAAATGAAGGCACTCAAACGGCTTACGCGATTAGTATTACTAACTTTACGCTGTTATATGTCCTTGAGCACTATTTCCAATATTACCATCTTTTAATTTATCATAGTATTAGTGGAATGAAATTTGGCAGGGGAGATACATAAAAATAGCGGGACAAAAGTTAATGCTAAAAATAATTTGAAATAAACAAACTTATTTTATTTTTTATTTAATAATACTTAAGAATAACTATTCTAATTCCCATTAAACTTTATTTTAGCTAAGCATCGGATACACAACAATATGTATTGTCTGAAAGTCATATAAAAAGTAGCAAGGGGACAGGCCAGGGTAGGGACTTTTTGAGCCTTTGTAAGGAATTTCAGAAAAATGTGTTTTAATTAGGCATTAAATCTTAACGTTACCTAATAAAGACCTTTACAAACTGCCCAAAACAAATTTATCAAGACTCTATTCAATTACAACTTTCTGACGCCCACGATTAAAATCTATAAAGATACCAAGTTCTTCAATATAAAACAAAATTACATATATAACACATGCGTTTTAATAAGGAAAATAATCACACAGGATGTTCACTGTCGAATCACATTCACAAAAAAACAGCAAATACAAATATTAAAACTCGCAGTGCCAATAACTTAGTACTACGCCCTCCTAGAACTAACTATGGAAAAAGTAGTATTATATACGAAGGCGCAAAAGTATACAATAAATTGCCCAAGGACGTAAAAGACTCTAAGTCAATGCAGATATTTAAAAAATCGCTTAAACAATACTTATTAAATGCAACGTCTACCTATCTTTAACGTTTAAATATTACTTATTATTATAAAATTCCAATATCAACCAATTCATAGCCAAAAATTTATTTTAATTTAACTTAATATAATCTTTATTTATGTTACACGCAGTCTAAAATTGTTTGTGTAGCACATAATAACACTAAACACAATAGAATAGTATATAATAGCACTAAAAAAAAAAAAAAAGATTAACTAAATCAATTATTAACCAACTAACTAAACTAATTATTTATATCAATATAATAATAACCTATCCTAATAAAATAAAATAAAAATAACATTACAAATTTAATGTGATAATATGTAAAACTCATCAAACATCAGTTACTTCCTAAGCGAGGCTAAACGTAACTAACGTTAAGTCGATAACAACTATTGATTAACCATTAACAAACTGCTAGTGCAACCGGGCCTGTTGTTTGTGCATGTTCTGATTCGGTTTACTCTACCGGCAACGAAAATAATTTTGAAGTACCCGCTTAGTGACTGGTAGCTGGTGTACAATTCTTGTTTTATATTGTTTAATTCTGTTATAATTTGATCCAAATGCTACTAAAATAATTAAACGTTTGTCTTGTACGCTCCAGGATGGATATAACTTATAATATGTTATCATGTTTCTCGGTAAGCGATTTTTTGTAAATCTTTTGAGAAATAAATAATCTTTAACCATAAAGTACATTACGATGATGTGATTCATTGTAAAAAATAGCCACATATAGAATAAAAAAACTGTTTTAAACTGATTGCCGCACAAGTTACCTCTTATCGTAGAATCACCCAAATATTTGTAAACTGGTATGACCAGTAGTTCCAAACTTATTTAAATAACATCTAATATTTACACATACTTGAACAAATAAATGTATCCATTCATTAATTCATTTTTATGTTACACTAGTGGACGCCCGCAGCTTCGCTCGCGTGGAATTAGACGTTCACTAACTTCAAAAACGGCAAAGTTTGTTACTAACTTTGCACCCCCGTTTTACCCCCTTAGGGGGTGAATTTTCAAAAATCCTTTCTTAGTGCTCTCCTACGTTATAAAAGGAACCCCTGTGCAAAATTTCAAGTTTCGAACCCTTATAGTTTAGGCCCTGCGTTGATATGTCAGTCAGTCAGTCAGTCAGTCAGTCAGTCACCTTCTCCTTTTATATATACAGGGTGGATTTTTGAGACGGGTCAGTAAGGGCAGGTACCTCAACCGTTGTAGTTACAGGAAAACGTTCCTAGGAGACCATCCATAACTTTTTAAGATATTCTGAACAGCATTCATAGATTTTTAAGAAAATGTACGGTCAGCTAAAAAAGTGCTGAAATTCAAAAATAATTTTTTTTATGCCTATCGATCCTACTTCGTATGGGGATCAAAATACTCTATGGGACCATTTAAGGTATGAGTACTAGAAATGTCAGAAAACGCTAAAAACATTTTCCATACATTTTGTACTGAAAAACGATAAATCAACTCGTGATATTTTTTATTGCCAAACAATCCTATTTCTTACTGCGATTAAAAGATTCTTTAAGGCCTGTTGAAATTTAAATACAAAAACTACGGTAAGACACAACATATCACACAAATTTAAAAATAGGTTATCTACGAAATGAATTGTTCAAAATGACCGCCGTTTTCACGAATAGGTACATAAGTTCACTCGTTTTTGTACTGAGCAAGTAGCAGCGGAAAGTTTTCTTTGATGGATATTATTTAAAATCCTCGTTAATTCCGCATGCACATTTTAATCGCAGTAAGAAATAGGATTGTTTGGCAATAAAGAATATTACGAGTTGATTTATCGTTTTTCAGTACAAAATGTATGGAAAATGTTTTTAGCGTTTTCTGACATTTCTAGTACTCATACCTTAAATGGTCCCATAGAGTATTTTGATCCCCATACGAAGTAGGATCGATAGGCATAAAAAAAATATTTTTGAATTTCAGCACTATTTTCGCTGACCGTACATTTTCTCAAAAATCTGTGAATGCAGTTCAGAATATCTTAAAAAGTTATGGATGGTCTCCTAGGAACGTTTTCCTGTAACTATAACGTTTAAGGTACCTGCCCTTACTGACCCGTCTCAAAAATCCACCCTGTATAGATAAAAACACGTTTTAGGGGTGATTTGCGAAACAGATACAATTAATTTAGTCCAAAATTTCCGACTGTTTACTTTAAAATAATCATGACTCCCAATTGTAAGACGAACTGAAGCCAACTGTAAAACCGGGATTTCGCACCAACGTTGCCGGAGCGGAACGCTAATTGGATCAGGCTAGCTGGCTCGTGATCCTTAGGTTAACCAGTTAATTGGAGGTAAAGTTATGGATTTCATGGTTGTTAGGTAATCTACACTTTAGACAGAAAAATGGGGTTTTCTGGTGTGATGAGCAGACCTCCCAAAGTTTTCCGGGCATGTGGAGGGTTAAACCAGAAACCCAATAAAAGTCTTTGTGTGGCCGCAATAAGTTTCAGGTTCAAGACCCTTCAGAAGTTTTACAGAAGCAATGTAGAAGGCCAATCTATTTATCTTTAATAAGCCACATACGTAAGAGTACAGGGCACAAATAGCAAGCTTCATCCATAACGTATTCTCTACCAGCTATCTGGCTTCGTTATCAGGCAATCACGAATAGCGGTTTTGGTAAGTATTTCTATATTTATGGATGTAAGATAGCAAATGAGCTGGCAGCCATCCCATGCCGCCTATATCAACTGTGACTGACTTGATGGTTTTGTGACTGTGACTGACTTGATGTTTGTGTGTTGCTTTTACATAATACATACCTATTATGAGTACAGGTCGTCCTTCAACAAGGTGGACAGACGACCTGAAGAAGACGGCGGGAAACCGCTGGATTCAGGAGCATAGGACCGGTTGGAGTGGTATCGTTTATGAGAGACCTATGTCCAGCAGAAGTCCTTAAACGAGTGATGGATGGATGAATAATTTATTCATTGTCTGTTGTCACGGGTTGTTATACCGACAAAAATAAATGTGCACATTAATTTAAACAACATAAATAACAACGAACATAGACAACGTAAAAATAAATCGTCTGGTCGTGGTAAATGGATGGTTCTACAAGTCTAAATCGCAGGCTGATTAGCCTACTGGGGGTTTCTTACACGCTATAAACTTAACAAATCTTGATCACTGGACTACCTTGTACGGTTACGGGAATAAAGACGACCGTCCAGTGGCAACAATAACAAGGTAAACATATTTCATAGAAATTGAAAAAATATTCATGAAAATTTTAATAGAAATTGAATTGATTTTCATACCGGTTTTAGAATTGCCTACTTACTTACATACGAATCAGTCAATGCCTTGAATGTTTTCACCAGTCTTGACGATTTCTTTTTCCAAGTCGTTAAATCGCGTGAATAAAGACGAATGAAATACCAGTTTGTCAGTATGGAGCAACTATACTTTTAAATAAAAATACCGGCCAAGTGCCATTTATTTTTAGAAACGCAAAAAATCAAATCTGTTGTGTGAGAGCCCCCCTTAAATTTTATTTGTTTTCTGTTTTTTTAGTATTTGTTGTTATAGCGGCAACAGAAATACATAATCTGTGAAAATTACAACTGTCTAACTATCACGATTCATTCGGTGAGAGACGGACAGACGGACAGCGGAGCCTTAGTAATAGGGTCCCGTTTTACCCTTTGGATACGAAACCCTAAAAATAGCCGTAAAAGCAAAACAAAACATAATCAGTTACCATAATTATGCATTTGTCTCAATAGAAAAATATTCCTATCATTCCACCACCACCAACTCTTTCTATGTCTCACTGTTGATTCTCCTCTCAGAATGGGAGGACTCAGGCTTATGACCTATGCCATATGTCCGCCACGATGGCCAAGTGCAGATTGGCAGACCACACAAGCGTACGAAAACATGGAGAACTCTGTCATTCAAGTTACCACACGATGTTCTCCTTGTTTACAGCAACTGAAATTTATTTTCTTAAAACGCACTTAATTTAGAACATCATTGTTACGTGTCACTTTTATTGACATAAGATAGCAAACGAGTATGCAGCATCATCCATCCGCTGCCGCCAATGACCTGTAGCAGACCTTGCTGCCATTTGAACCTGGACCCTCAACGCTAAGTTTTATCTACTAGGCTATGAGCTCTAAAGCGGAGAATTCACCTGTAGAAATCCAGATCGCAATAGCTTAAAGCTACCTATAGCCCAGCAGTGGACTGGAAGCCCGCTACATATTTCACGGTGAATCCTTATCGAGACACGAATGCATTACGTAAAAGCGCAGCCTTAAATGATACAATCTTGTTGCATCGAATCGCCGGCAGTACGCCTGGCAGCGGGCCAGCTGATTTGTATATAGTTCGATATATTTTATTGATAAAAACTAACAGTTTATTTAAGAAAAAGTTTATGGCTGTAAAGCTATCTAGCTGGCTAGGAAATACTAGGAGTAAACAACTAATACTAGTTGTCCTAGATATTTACTCCTAGTTCTAGTTCTGAAAATGTCAAAACTTTCATACAACCTTTCATCCCCCTTTTCAACACTTTACAACACTTTTTTCCAATTAAAAAGTAGCCTATGTCCTTTCTCAGGCTCTAGACTATCTGTGTACCAAATTTCATTGAAATAGATGAAGTAGTTTTGGCGTGAAAGCGAGACAGACAGACACTTACGCTGAATATTAGTATGGAAGTATGGATTCTCAGCAGAAAGCTTGAAATCCGTGCGTAAAATGGGCAGGCAATTCCGAACTCCCCAAGACAGTTTTTATCGTCGTCTATAGATTACATCGTCTTCAAAACTCATCGTCTTGATCCGTTTAACTGTCTTTCCATTGCTCATGTATGGGGTAACAGATTAAATTATGTACGGTTTATAAGGCTCTCCATTGAATCCGGGCCGCCTTAAACATTTTATCTCTGTATCCAATTCCGTCAAATGTGACACGTCTGAAACATTACTCGACTTAATGTTTGTTCTTTCGAGTTTCTCTCGAACGAGCTGATAGATACATTCGATCAGTGAAACATTTACGACATTGATTAATCAAGTCAAAAAGAGGTAGACATTTTGACTTCATAGTAGGTATTCAGTGTTCGCAAATGAAGGCGAATGAATGAGTTGGGATTAGAATATATATTAATAAGTCACGTACTGACAGTAAACTAAGCAAAAGGTGCATAAATTTGATCAAGTTAAGTGTGCCACTTTGCACGGTTCCAGTGAAATGGTCAAAAAAGTGTAATAATCATTGATTTTTAATCGATTTTTTTTATTGCTTTGTTGGGTTGTCCTTTGCTTTTTCAACGAAGGGCTGAACCGATGAGATTTTTTGCTCAGATATAGAAAATTGCAAGACGTGGGTCGGCGTTCATCAGGGGCCTGTTAGGTTTAAAGTCCTGGGTTCCATTCCCGGATCGCGCTATGACGAGTATTAATAGGTTATTCTTATCTGAAATGGAGACCACGACTCGGTAAAAGGAGCACAGGTCGCCCTTCGACGAGGTGGACAAAGGATCTGAAGAAGACTGCGGGAAACCGCTGGTTTCAGCAGGCACAGGACTGGTCAGAGTGGTGTCATTTAGGAGAGGCCTATGTCCCGTAGTGGAACACTAAAGGCTGAAGGATGGATTGATGGATTCTTATCTAAAATTCCTAGACTTATTTCTGAGTTTGGATTTGTGCCCGGTGTATCGAAAATAGCTACCTAACAGAGAAATTATCATATCTGTTAAAAGTTTATTAAACGATAACTCTGGTACCCCTTCGTACATCCTTCTACCCCTTCAGGTACGTGATGTTCGATTATTAATTTTAATAGAACGATGGTTAAATGAACAAAATATAAGAAATTATGCAAATTGTTGACGGAAAGGTAAATAGTTAATTCAAAAGCGAGCTGCTTCGCTCATCTCTTACAAAAGTGAAAAATCTCTCTTGCCCGTACCAGAACATATTGCAAGTTTTTTGTAAACTGTTTCTCTCGTTTATGTTGTATCTGTCGAGCTACTTTTATTGGATAGGACTTGCTAAAGTTTTATATTACGCTAAACCTATTACGTTTGACCTCTCCACGTCCGAACAAGTTTAGGAATACGTATACGGATTGTACGAACGCCAATGTTTAAGCTTTTCTACGTTACAACTTCGGTTCAGCACCTGCGTATTCAGTACTTGTTTTAAGCACTCATTCCAAAGTTACGGATTTCAATGTAAAATTAGTGTTTCATCTCAACCAGAGACTTTAAAATCTATATGGCTTAGACGGGCCATAGCAAACAAATACTTTGTTACCAAACTGTTTACAACTATCTAGATGCTAGTTTCGACAAGTCCCGGTGTTGTAGGTGCGAACACACACAGACAAAAACAATTTAATATCCATGACATGATCATGAATTTATCTGCAAATTAAACTGCTGGAAATCGAACCCAGCGTTTTGAAGTTACAAGATTCGAATTAAAAGAAATCGATCTTCGTTATAAGTTATAATTATTTTTAATTGAATTGGTCCAGCCATTCTTGAGTTATGCGCTTACCAACATTCGTTTTTATTTATATAGAAGAAGATAGATTACTTATAATTAAATGAAGCCAGATGACACTGAAACTATGACAATAATGTTCTTTAAAAACACAATTTGAGCGTAAAATTTTACCCTCACGTAAGTATAAGACGGTTTTATGTACGACCCACCGCATACAATAAATGCAATTTCCTTGTTGAGAACTTGGCTAGTGTTTCAGGGAAAATTTAATTAGGATATGCATGTTTCACGCGAAATTGAACCTAATATCAAACTATATATAGCCTAGTTTAGGTACTAGGATGATTATGTTTAGCAAATTCTTTAATTCCCGCTATGAATTACATTTTTCCGTTTTTGGAGGGATAGTGGTGTTGTATTAAACGAGTTATTTCCGCTTCGAAAATTATAATTCAGTGTTGTTTTTGTACACCGTAGCGTCCATAGCCTAATGGTTCGCTCGATTCAATGTGATCGACAGAGTTAAGCAACGAAGGGGGCGGTCGGTAGTGGCAAAATTTCTTGGGCGCTATCCCTTTGGGTTTAAAAGTGACTGTTTTAGTGACGGCGTTTTGTATTTAATTTTAAAGAGGAAACGTTGGCGTTGATTGCCAGAGGACTGTCTAGTAGAAGCACAGAACAGATAAAAGAGGTTTATCTGTTCTGTGAGTAGAAGACACGAGAAGGCTGTGATATATGGAAGTTGTTGTTGGAAGATATGTCATCTGTAAAAACGCAGGCATATTCGTAGCGGGGCGTCCGTTGTCGGCCGTCCTTGATAATCTGCAGAATCGCTGACCTTCGGAACCCGCTTTTAGATAACCTTATCACGGCACAATGTAAATCAAGGCAAATCAAATCACCTGTCCCGGCTGTTATTGTACTTTGGGTGGCCTTAAAACTTGCGCGAATCAGGCTGGCCAATAACCCCTTGAATGTATAGCTCTGGCACATCACACTGGACAGCCTAGTGATGTACGCTCTAGGGCTTTTCAATTGTGAGAAGGCCTGAAGAAGTGGCCTACATTGGAGGCCTTGAGGCAAGAGTCCTGACTGCCAATAATTGGCTGCTTCCCTATAGTAAGAGAAGCGGTCAGTTATTGGTAACACGTGATGTACTTTCACTAGTTATTCTGAATGTAACGTAATATTAATTATTTCCAATGCCATTAATTACTGCGAGAGTTCAGACTGAAACAAACGTTATACAGGATAATGTTTCATCAATTATCGCGTGAGGCAACGTAGGTATTATTTGTTACTATTTCGGAAAGAGCATGTCTGTATGTTAGTACAATACCTATTATTTTTAAACGGGTATGAGTGAATTCCTAAAGACGTTCAAATTAACCTCACAAATTAACCTCAAACCGCATTGGATCTGCTTGGTACCTACAGTATGCTCTAGATCTCCCTCAGTTGTGGACTTAGGGCAGACCTGTGCCCAATAGTGGGACAGATGTGTATATGTGTGGGTTGTAATCAGTCACCATCACAAACCTTTCTTTGTCCTGGTGGACTCGGGTCTGTTCTAGTAATGTGAAGGGTTAGGCCTATGTCCGCCACGCTTGCCAATTGCAGAAAGGCAGACGACATTCCGTACCACACAGATTAAATATTCTTACATTTATCTATAACTAGACACTTCAATAATTTTCATTTTACACGAATAACAATAAGAACATACCCACTAATGAACTGACGAACTGACCAACTGTCAGTTCGTTAGTGGGTATCAGGACTGGGGCAGGGACTGATAGTAAGTCCTGGTAGTTAGTAATAGTCTAGTTGGTTTATTGAAATCGAAATTGTTTGTAACAATTTCGATCCAAGTCAGTCAACAGATGAGTTGCTATTTTGCACAATTGAAGACTAAAAAAAATTTTTTAAAAGATTTTACAACTTTTTATTTTATTTTCGTGCGTTGTCATCGGAACCAAAATTGTGTGCCGAATTTCAGCTCGATAGCTTCAGTGGAAGTGGGTGAAATATTGATTGCAAGATTCCAGGACATACATACATACGAGTGAAGTTAATTAAAAGCTTTTAAAATTGTCGCCTCTAGAGAAGTGAAACTAAATATTCCGGAGCACAATTACCGTGGTGGGCAGTGGTGCTACCCCGTTATAATTTAAAACATAACCAAGGATAGGGGCATGGCTGTAGGAATCGAGTATAAATTCGTCAATAGATCCTAGACTCGATAATTAAGCTTCAACTCAGAACAACCGGATACAATTATCTGATAGCAGCTATCGCATTAATTTATTGTTTGCGCCACCCCTAGCCGGGGGTTGGACTTGGGAGCAAATTGCTCCACATTAAGTTGGTATTCTTTTAGCTACTGATTTATGGCTAGTTGTTGGAGCGAGTTGTTTTAGGAGAAAAGGATGATTTAAATGCGACACTTTGATCTGTCCGCAATACACGAGCTATGAATCCATTAATATATCAAGTAAAAAAGATGATTGTATTTGTTAGTTACGAGTACATTCCATAAACGGCCCACTGGTGGACACGGTTCTCCACTACACAGCTGCGGGTGATCTAGAACATACTCCACCATGCTGCCCTAATGGGGGTTAGTGACAAACCCTTGTCTAATGTTGTCAAACCACCAGAAGGTCTTCGACAAGGCATAACGATTGTTTTTACCATTGTATACAGCCGGGACCGACAGCTCAACGTAATTAATTTAATTAATAATTTAATGTTCGCAAATAGCATTTGCATGATAATGCACACTAACCGCACTTCGCAATGACATTAGACTGCGTCACCTACTAACGTGAAGCAGAGCAAAGGGTGCAAAATTTCCGTACCACACAGATTAAATATTCTTACATTTATCTATAACTAGACACTTCAATAATTTTCATTTTACACGAATAACAATAAGAACATACCCACTAATGAACTGACGAACTGACCAACTGTCAGTTCGTTAGTGGGTATCAGGACTGGGGCAGGGACTGATAGTAAGTCCTGGTAGTTAGTAATAGTCTAGTTGGTTTATTGAAATCGAAATTGTTTGTAACAATTTCGATCCAAGTCAGTCAACAGATGAGTTGCTATTTTGCACAATTGAAGACTAAAAAAAATTTTTTAAAAGATTTTACAACTTTTTATTTTATTTTCGTGCATTGTCATCGGAACCAAAAATGTGTGCCGAATTTCAGCTCGATAGCTTCAGTGGAAGTGGGTGAAATATTGATTGCAAGATTCCAGGACATACATACATACGAGTGAAGTTAATTAAAATCTTTTAAAATGGTCGCCTCTAGAGAAGTGAAACTAAATATTCCGGAGCACGATTACCGTGGTGGGCAGTGGTGCTACCCCGTTATAATTTAAAACATAACCAAGGATAGGGGCATGGCTGTAGGAATCGAGTATAAATTCGTCAATAGATCCTAGACTCGATAATTAAGCTTCAACTCAGAACAACCGGATACAATTATCTGATAGCAGCTATCGCATTAATTTATTGTTTGCGCCACCCCTAGCCGGGGGTTGGACTTGGGAGCAAATTGCTCCACATTAAGTTGGTATTCTTTTAGCTACTGATTTATGGCTAGTTGTTGGAGCGAGTTGTTTTAGGAGAAAAGGATGATTTAAATGCGACACTTTGATCTGTCCGCAATACACGAGCTATGAATCCATTAATATATCAAGTAAAAAAGATGATTGTATTTGTTAGTTACGAGTACATTCCATAAACGGCCCACTGGTGGACACGGTTCTCCACTACACAGCTGCGGGTGATCTAGAACATACTCCACCATGCTGCCCTAATGGGGGTTAGTGACAAACCCTTGTCTAATGTTGTCAAACCACCAGAAGGTCTTCGACAAGGCATAACGATTGTTTTTACCATTGTATACAGCCGGGACCGACAGCTCAACGTAATTAATTTAATTAATAATTTAATGTTCGCAAATAGCATTTGCATGATAATGCACATTAACCGCACTTCGCAATGACATTAGACTGCGTCACCTACTAACGTGAAGCAGAGCAAAGGGTGCAAAATTGTTTTAGATTTGACGTGCCAGTCTCAGGGCGTTAACATACAGATCTACTACAAGCATATCCGATGTCCAAACATAGTTGTCGAACTAAATTTAAATTACTACACAGCATCCTTGATTTTTTGCATTTGTTTTGCAGATAACATGAATTTATTTCACAGATAACACAACAAAAGAAATAGCTGTTGCATTCTTGTCGACTTTTTTTTTCATACCATAGCCTGTGCCCAGCCTGCCATAGCTAATCTCTCTTATTTCGTATTCAGAATAGCTTCCCGCTAACAATATTCTCGAACGATCGTAGTTTAATGTTTACCAACATTTCAATAATTATGTAAATTGCCTGTTTTGAATATGAGAAAATACGCAACCATTAAGTACTTATGGTAATAGCACTTTGCAGAGCACGGTGAACCATCGGTATACTGCTGTAATCGTAGTAGATAGTAAACGAGCATGTGACACATATCTGGTGCTACTTTGAATGTTTTAGTAAGAATTCCATTTATTTATTTATTTATCTTTATTGAACCACATACAAAAGGTACAGAGTACAAATGGCGAGCTTACCTAATGCATAAAGCATTCTCTACCAGCCAACCATTAGGTTTATACCAAAATTGTCTCCTATCTTCAGAAGTATGCTCAGCATCACTAACGCTGGTCTTTTGCAGAACCCACTTGGTGATGCCACGGAGGTCCACTTACACTGTAAAATGTACAGTTGTACATTTTACATATACGGTAACATAAATAATAGAACTGAACTAAAAAAATAAAGATTACAAGTTACATCAATTGCTGAAATTTTTACATTAGTCAAAACAAATATAACACATTTTATTGTGTTTATTATGAGGTTAATCATATTTATTGATTTATTTAGATTTTAAATGACTTGTGAATTGCGTTTAACATTAAAGATATAAGTGATGTGTTGACGGCAGACAAAAATTTTCAAAAAAATTAACTTTGCCCGTCTTGGGGATCGTTCCCAGAACCAGTAGCTTAGAAGTAACAAGCCAACCAATCTTGCTATCCTTTGCTACTTATCGTATTTATAAAAAGTGTTTTATATGTAGAGGAAGGGCAGACGATTGACGACGTAGCCGATCCTGTCTTTAGCAGAGTTAATTGATTGTGCGCCCGCCGTACGATAGCTCGGATCATTTACCCCGCGCTTCACCCGTACTCATTGTGAGGGAATCTTTGTATGTTTTCATAGGCTTCATGAAAATTCATGAACACCAACCGACTGATGTTTTGGGGGAAATTGAACGGAGTGGATGAAATTGATAGACTTCGGTTGGAGCTTCACTTATGTTTTGTGATGTTGATGATTGACTTGGCTTTGGCGCTTGAAAATTTTGGATTCATTTCAAAAACAGTGTTAAGTAAAGACTACCCTGTACTTAACACTGTTTCGTTTTGCTTAACATGTAAAGGGTAGGTAGGGGGCAGGTTTGATTCAAAATTATTTTTCATTTGGTTGGTAAGTAAATGAACGATGTATGTATTCATTTCGTCTTTTATGTATAAAAGTTTCTGCTGCCAGTTCTTAAGCTTGACATTAAGATAACATTATGATAATCCGAATACCGATTTGGTCACGCGAATGATTTAAAAATAGTGCTCTCGGTCTTGACTGGTGGTTGGACTGATAACCACTAGTGGTCACTAGTGGAGACATTGATTTATTCTTATATCTTTACATTAAAAGTGTTATGAGATCAAATACAGACCGATTAAATAGTTTTAATTCTGTTACAAGTTCGCCTTACTGTTTTTTATTCTGTAATTTGGCTTGTCGATTCAGTAGGTACTGCTTAGGGCTGGGGTTATACTACTGACGTCACATAGACGGTTACTCTGTGGTTACAGCATTCCCAGCAGATAAGGTTTTTGAGCAGCGTGGTGGAGTATGCTCTAGACCTCCCGCAGCTGCGTCTGTGGGGGAGACCCGTGCCCAGCAGTGGGACGTCTATGGGTCGCAGCGAAGGTTCACCATGAGATTCGATCTGCAGAATTTTTTCAAGGTAAAATAAATCTGCATGCTTCCATTCCATATACCTATCCCTATACCTATTAATTATTTAAATCCTAGTAACTACCTACTAGTGAGACCAAGTCTTAAGTGCATCACAATGTTTGCCAACTCTCCAAAAGCAATCTAGATTCGAAGAATGAGCATCAAACAATAAACATTGTCGCGCGTTTCTGAAGCCGGCTTGGTACTATGAAATAATGATATTGCCTTGGCATACCCCCTTGCTTCCTTACAAGATGCCGTGAGTTAAAGTTTTAAGGCATTCCGATGCCAAAACTCCTTGGACGTTGATTCGCAAGGACGAGTTATTGATATGACAAGGCAACGCAACGTTGGGGAAAATGAGCCGTGACGCTGAGTCAGTAAAAGACAATGTTTGAAGACAAAATTGAAGCTAATTTTGATTTTCTTTTTTGTGTCGCTCCAACCCAAATATACGTCCCACAACAGGGCACGGGTCTCCGCCACAGACACAGCTGTGGGAGGTCTAGAGCATACTCACGCTGGTGCAATGAGGATTGGTGGAAGGGTCAGTGGCCAACCCAGTGTCGAATGTTCTTAAGCCACCCGAAGGTCTTCGACAAGGCCTTTGCGAATGTTTCCACCATTGAAAACAACCGGGACCGACGGCTTTACGTGCTCTCCGGAACACGGTTTTTTGTGTAGGTACATTACATTTATTATGACCTTTCCAACACAATTAAACAGTACACATTAATTTAATTGTGACCTTAGAAAGGTCATTATTACATTTCATTAATTATGACCTTAGAAAGGTCATAATGTAATGCAATGTACACAAACGGTAACTGAAGCATCAAAAGTGATTTCTTAGTTTTAGAATTATAACAGACAGATACAAAAGCAATCAAATCTGAATTTAGAAATATCAACTCGATAGAATATTTGGCGTTAACCAATGTCAAATGTATAGGAGGATAGGTTTTTTTGTAACATAATTACTGCGTAACATCTCAAAGGCACATACGATTAAATAGGTTTTAGGTATCTCATTTAAGTCTCTCAGTTAGACTTCAGTCAACATACATTTACAAAGTAGGCAAACGTATCTAGACTGCGTTATTAATCGGAAACCTAATCCAGAGCTTTATCCTACTAGTATTATAAAGGTTTATAAGCTTGTATGTTTGTATGTTTGGAGGTTTGTTACTCAATCACGCAAAAAAATTGTTTTGTAGAAAAACGAATTTAGATTAAACTTGGCACATACCTACGTAGACGATAACCTAGATTAGCATGTAACATACTTTTCATCCCGAAAATAGTGTTCCCTTGGGATATTTTGCACGTTTATTGGAAAGTGCACATCGTGCAGATGGCGCTGACATTACCCTTTTCCGCGGACGAAGCTGCGTGCAAAAGCTAGTATTGAATAAACTCGCAGACGGTTAACTCGTGAACTGGTTGTTGAGTCACAACTAGCATGAGACGTAATGCAAAGTAAAATCAACGTTATCTTTTACACGCTAAAGTATGAATTCTGATACACGTCACAGAACGAATTTCACGAGCAACTTAAATCAAATAAAATAATTTGTGAGGAAATTGTGTACCGTCGTCAAATGTTAATATTGACGAGTCGCAGTCCCAGGCGGGGGTACAAATAGGAAGTTTCCAGAACATGCGAATTATGGATGGGGCTTGCAAATATTATGCAACTGGACTAATTATTACTAACATACTGCTCTGGAACACCCTACCTGAAAATACGTGTAGAGCCTCAATTAAATTCTCTTTTAAGAAATTATTATTATTATTACTATGTATCTCTTTAAATTTCACGGGTCCAGATGTGGACCCGGTAATTTGGAAGGCTTGCGTGGGGACACAGGTCCAACACGTAGAGGCCCCTTCGAGACATTTTAGTGAGTTGTGATGTGGCACACGTGGCGGATACAATCCTCGATCGACTGCACCATCAAAATACAGTACAAACACAAGTATTTATCACACGTGTTTGTCCTGAGTGGGATTCGAACCCGCGAACCTGGCGCAAAAGGCAGGGTCACAACCGAATGCGCCAACGTGTCAAATCCTCATCACAACCCTTTCTTTGTTCCACTGTTGGGCACGGGTTTCCTCTCAGAATGGGAGGGATTATGCCTTAGTCCACCACGCTGGCCACGTGCGGATTGGCAGACTTCACATGCCTTCGAGAACATTATGAAGAACTCTCAGGTTTCACGATGTGTCCTTCACCGTTATAGCAAGTGACATTTAATTTCTTAAATCGCACATTACTTAGAAAAGTCATTGGTGCGTGCCGCTGGGGTTTGAACCCGGACGCGTCAAATGCAAGGTTCTTAATACCATTACGAACCTGACTATAAAATATTAGGTAAAGTTAATTAGGTAGTGATTTGAGTAATGAACCAACTCGAGAAAGATCGCAATCAGTTGGGTGTAGATTTGGTGATGGGTGGGTAGTTGGATATTGTAGTTTGGCTAGTCCCATTAATCAAAGTTGCAAACTCAGCCCCAAAAACTCTCAGTTATGCCTATTCGACTCTCTATAAGCGTGTTTGCTCTTAATAGTTTCGGAAATATGAAGGCGTGGGGTTGATGCCATGATGTTACAGCAGTGATTGCCCTGCCCGTTTTTTCCCACTGTTGGGCACGGTTCTCCTATCGGAATGGGAGGGGTTTGACCTTAAGTCCACGCTGGTTAAGTGCGGATTGGCGGACCTCGAGAAAATTATGGATAACTCTCACAGAACACACACAAAATTTATATTAACTCAAGTAAATTATCAAATAGCTGGAATTAAGATTTGTAACGTCTATGCAATCAATGCAATCTTAAAATTAAAATCCGAGTATTCTATTATGTCTATAGGTACTATTTTATCTCATGGAAGGTCCTTAGGTAGGAAATATGCGCAATATCCGCAGTAGATTCAAATTTAAATGTTTTCTGCATATACAAATAAAGATATTACTTTAATGTGTTACACCAATGTATTTTTATTGTTTGTTTTGACAACCCTACTAGCACACAGCGCCCAGGGGTACCCATTATGGAGTCCCGAGTGATTCAATCTGAATAACAAAATTCACAATTTCAAATTTGTTTCTTCTTTTGTCCAATATATTAAGATGCCAAGAATAAAATAAAAACTTTTTTATTTTTACCCATAACATTATGACAGTTTTAAAAACTCTATTATAACGACGAACATAACAAAAAAATAGTTAACCTACTTATAATATAACATAACATCACACCTATATTTTCTTGAAGGGATGGATAGGCAGAAGTTTGTAATACTTTTACTGTAAAGTTAAGTTTAGATCCCATGTAATAGATAGTTTGAGTCTATTGCCATTTGCCATACACCGGGCACAAACTCTGTGCTACTACTACTACTACTACTACTTTTAACTACTACTTTTAAAATTTAAATTTAAAAAAACCCCCATAATTATTTTTCCCGACCCGGGAATCGAACCTGCCTCAGCAGCCGCGCTTGCTTTAAAAGTATAATATATCGTCTACAATTCTGACACTGGGTATCCGAGGAAAGATATCAATATTTCTTTCAAACGAAGGGAGTTCGTAATAATCTTCGATCACAAAAGAAAAGATAATAATTATAAAATTGAAATTTTAAGTGGGGATGATTTAAAACACAAAAAATATCTAAAAGTAATAAAATTAAATTTTCACTCCCGGTCTGTTTTCTTTTTAAACGAGCGTCGCCGCGTCGTTGTGGCTATATGAAGAAGTATAATTATTTAATATAATTTTAATATAGCACATAGCCTCTTCCAACTCGAGTGGCCCGGGTTCAAACCCCAGCATCTCGCACCAATGACTGTTCTAAGTTATTGCGATATAGTGCGATTTAAGAAAACAAATGTCACTTGCTATAATAGGCCAGTCATTAAAGCCTCAAACCCCTAAGAAATTAGTAACTCGCTAAAATTTTGAGGGTTTGTTAAGGAAGGTAAAATAACTTACCGTGTGATTTTGCAGCGTTCTGGGGTGTACGGAAAGGGTTGAAAAGGGGTGAAAAAAGTTTTTTGTTAATAACATTGCCAAAAAAATTAGTAACACGCTGCAAATTCAGAATTATGTTGTTCTTACCATTTTGTAACATGTATTGAATTTGCAGCGTTTTGCAACATACGGAACATTGTTTATTATTAAAAAACAATGAAATTTGTTAATAACAAGGGTAAAAAAATTAGTAACACGCTGCAAATTTGGAATTAGATTGTTCTTACCGTTTTATAACATGTATTAAATTTGCAGCGTTTTGCAACATACGGAACATTGTTTATTATTAAAAAACAATGAAATTTGTTTATAAGAGGGGGTAAAAAAAATTAGTAACTGGCTGTAAATTTGTAAATACCCTGTTTACGGCATTTTGTAGCAACTATTAAATTTGCAGCGTTTTGCAACAAACGGAACATTGTTTATTACTATATGAACAAATATTTCAGTTAGTAACAGTGGTGAAAAAGTTAGTGAAGGGTTGCAATCTGGACAAGATGTTGTTGCCACCTTTTTAAAACATTAATTAAGTTTTCAAAATTAATATTTTACATTGACAATAGTATGGAACAATAAATAAAATATGTTAATAATACTTTTCATGAAGAAAATTTATAACATCAATCGAATGTTATCTGTCGACGATAGGGAGACGGCACGCCTGGTTTTGAAAATTAAAATAGATTAAGTAAAAAAAAAATGGTTGTCTGTAAAGTCGGTTTACGGACGATAGATTTACGTGATAACGTCATAATAAAAAAATAAAAAAAACAAAAAAAAAACAAAAAAAAAAAAAAGAAAAAAAAAAGAAAAAAAAAGTGTGTCATGGTAACAACTCATGACGTCAAAAAGTGTGACGTCATGGTAACAGTACCATGACGTCAAACTTTTTCGGATGTGTTGGCGTTCATGGATTTAATAAACGTTATCACGTCAAAAATTGTAATTAGATAAATAAGTTGAAACTTACCTCGGTCGAACCTTGATGTGTCGATGTAAACCTGTAAAAAAGACGTGTGGCACTCCGAGACTGCCGCGGTAAAGCTATTGCATAGAATTTTTACCAATTTATGCAATTATAATTATTTATTGATTTTATTTATGCAGTATTTTCAAAATCAAAATCATAATTAAAAATAAATTATAGGCGACGCACCTTATTAAAGAAAAATATAGAACTGTATACTTATAAGAGAAAAGAATAAAAACGTCAAGGCGCTGTCGCGCTGAAGTAGTGTTAGGTTATTTTCGTTACGGAATTTCTAGATTCGGTCTCCACGCTCAAGGCCCGCGATAGAAGCTATGCAATAGCTTAATAAAGCAGAAAATAGTACCTAAAATATGTCATAAAATTACTAAGTACAATTAATACTTACCTGTGTGTACCTTCCTGATGATCGACTGATGTACCTATATTGTCAGCTGTGTACTTTTATTTAAAAATAAACTTAGCGGTTTTAGACTATATCTGTTTTTAGAAAAATATTCACTCCAGCAACAACGTTTTATTAGGTTCTTACTAAGTTACAAAATGAAAGAGAATAACATTCTAGAATCTAGTTAGAGGCAAAGTGATAATGAACGTCTGTCCGATCCGACGGTCGCAGCCCGAATGCAACCATGTCTGATGGCTGGTGTCCCCGGTCGCCATCTTGCGCTCCCCTCTCCTTCTCGTAGTACACTCTGACGTCACCGCTGAAGGCGCCCTCTAGGGCTTCCGCTAACTCGGCCGTTCCTGACATCGGCTCGTCCTCGACCGCGGTACCTTCAAGACAATAATACGTTAAACTTACACTCATCTTACAAACAATGAGAACAAAAAAAGAAACGGATTAATTTCATTTTCATCAATTCATTTCATTTTCATTAATTTTATGTCTAACAGGGTCTAGGATGTAAAACATAAAAATAAACACTTTAGACACTAGCAGAGCCCTCAGGTTACTAGGTTACCATACAGAGCCCTCGGGTTGTATGACTGGCAGAGCCCTCAGGGTACCAGATTTCATCAAGTACAGAGCCCTCAGGGTGTACCACAGGCAGAGCCCTCAGGGTGCCAGGTTTCATCAAGTACAGAGCCCTCAGGGTGTACCACAGGCAGAGCCCTCAGGGTGCCAGGTTTCATCAAGTACAGAGCCCTCAGGGTGTACCACAGGCAGAGCCCTCAGGGTGCCAGATTTCATCAAGTACAGAGCCCTCAGGGTGTACGAGTATCACAGGCAGAGCCCTCAGGGTGCCAGATTTCATCAAGTGCAGAGCCCTCAGGGTGCAACCGCAGCGCAGACAGCACACGCCCTCCGGGCAGCACCCGTGGCGCGCAGACAGCACACGCCCTCCGGGCAGCACCCGTGGCGCGCAGACAGCACACGCCCTCCGGGCAGCACCCGTGGCGCGCAGACAGCACACGCGCGTCAAGGACACGTCTGCGGAGCTCACTTTTGCGTTGCGTGCGCAATGGAAACATTTTCTGAAACATAAGCATAGGCGTAAACTCACTTTCAAAGAATGCGGTGCAATGCAAGGCACCGGGTATTCAGCTGCGGCCTATGTTATTTTTCCACGTGTACCACTAAGCAGTTTAAACTCATATCGGTAGCTTGGTAACACTTTAGTTACGCGGTATGTACCCCTCATGCCAGGGTCGAGCTTCCCAGCGGACTGAGAATGACTAGTGCTTCAATTCCGTGCCGACTCGGCCCAACCTGACCGTGACCAATAACGCGAGCCACTGCGATGTGATCGTGAACCAGTTATGTCTTTACATGAACGCGAGTGAGTCCTGTCACGATGCGAACACGAACGATTTCTACTATAGCGTGACTTTGAATGAGTTCTAAAACAGCGCGAATGCGTGGCGATCGTGAACCACGCCTGGTGACGCATGGTGATGTTGAAATTCACTGCGACGGCTACGCCTAGCCCCAGAGCGAGGCGGCGTCCTAACTAGCTCTTCTCGTGGCATTCTTATTTGAAACCAACGGCTGTTTGCGTAGGTATCAAGGTAATAATTGTGAGCAAATAAGTCTAATCCCGCGAGACCAAGTAGTTGGCGCACTTGCTTCACGTTTTTCGGTGGGACCGTGTTAGCAAGGGCTTCTTCCTTTCGTGGGCTCGGTCTCACCTTACCCGGACTAATAATTCTACCCAAATATTCGACTTCACCAGTAAGAAAAGAACATTATTAAATTTATCGAAAATCCAGCTTCAGTTTAAAGTTTTTAAAACAGAATCAAGCAAAGTAAGATTTTCTTCTCTCTACTCGTAATTTTTCATCATTGATAATTTGTACGGTCAATAGTACACGAGTACATCACTAGTTAATTTAATAACGAACTCACTATCTTTAACAGTAGTGGTGGTAGCAATATCACTTAAAAATAGTCACAGTGCGTTTAGTAAGAGCTGTTTAATATCGGCAGACACTGGCGTATTTTACTTTTTAAAGTACTAAAAGCTACTGTCATCTCGTCCTTGACTGTGCGCTAAATACGTTGAGTCGCCGGTTCGAACATACTCGTAAGCAACAGGTATTTAAAAATTCGCTGTTTACTATATAAAAGTCTACTTCCAATGTGGTATCGTGTAACTCCACCGGTAAAGTAGTAATAGCATTGACTTCTACCTCAGTACCTCCTAAACCGTAATAATTGATGCGTCGTTTTCACGTAACACGCGGAGTGCTTTATTAATTTGCGAGATATTAATTAAACCCGTGCCCAGCAGTGGGACCTATGAGTTGCAGCAAAATGAAACGCACGAGCCACTGTCAATTAACACAATAAGACGGCAGTAATAATTTCACTATTTTTTGAAATACCATCATTCTGTTGACAAAAGTTACCATTTTTATTTCTAGATTCTACCCGTTCGTTTGCAAAACATCTACCCTCCGTATGCCCGAGTTTTTCAGACAAAAGTTAAACTTCTCAACTAATGTAGGACTGTTGTTCCTGGTATATGCAACCGTTTTCATTCTTTTAAGACAAGTGACACTTTTATGACCGAACATGATTACATTCGCGTATTTTAAGAATCGTTAAATAATTGTGTGTTGGGTGTAGCTTTTCTTGCTAGCATTATTGAGATAAGCATGAGTGCTCATAAAAAGGTTAGACGAACACTCCACTACGGTATCAGGTGTTAATTTGGCGTTTATTGCGTTAGGCAATCAGTAATACCCCTAATAATGAATGCCGTCAACAATTAACCACTCAATTTTTTAAACATACGCAGTTTTAACAAAGACCTATCCTGCATAAGTGGAGAAATGGTCGGACTTACGCAGAATGTTCACAGTTGCACAGTGCTTTTTATTCTTGTTTGAAATTAGAACAGGTACATGTAGTGCTCAAGTGCGAGACTCACCTCACCCTTTAAGCAATGACCTACGAGAGCAAGGCATTCACTATCACCCAGCGGTTCAAAATAAGAGCTTTATCGACTTCACTGCACCATAATATAAGTATGTCGACATCATGAATACTCGGGTCGAAATCGGACACAAAATATTGGTTTGATCTCACCGGGAGAGAGCTTATCACTTCCAATAGGCGCTCACGGCCTTGTTCACGTCGCTCGGCGGCGATGGTGCTGGCGCGGCGGCATGCCCGCTCGATTTCTCGGGTACCAGGTGTTGTGGCGTAGCGCGGGTAGGCGCGCGGCTGGCACAAGAAGGCGCTTCAGAGCCTGGCGATGCGCCTGGCACCGCCAAGGCGTCCCCCCGCTTGAACTTGATCGCCTGTCTTCTAGGGCCTGTAATCTTTTCAAAATCCATTTGATTATAAGGAAAGGGAGTACGTGTATAACGTTTGATGGCATCGCACCAACCCTGCTCGATCGAAAAATAAAGCAATGAATATGGCTGTTAGCGGCAAAAGGCATCCATATCCCAATTCTGAACTTAGCGGTTTTAGACTATATCTGTTTTTAGAAAAATATTCACTCCAGCAACAACGTTTTATTAGGTTCTTACTAAGTTACAAAATGAAAGAGAATAACATTCTAGAATCTAGTTAGAGGCAAAGTGATAATGAACGTCTGTCCGATCCGACGGTCGCAGCCCGAATGCAACCATGTCTGATGGCTGGTGTCCCCGGTCGCCATCTTGCGCTCCCCTCTCCTTCTCGTAGTACACTCTGACGTCACCGCTGAAGGCGCCCTCTAGGGCTTCCGCTAACTATAAATTAAGTGAGTCTGGTTGAGGAAGATCTCGAACACGGCGCCGTGTGGCTATTCCGCCAACTGCACCACTGTACAAAAAGGCCCGTGAAATACTAGCATATACATCTGAACCACTGTTAGAGAATGTATCGTTCGGCTTGGAGGTTTCCATTTGCTTATGTCATTCCTAGGATGCATTGGGTACATCATGGCTGTCAGTGGAGGAGGTTCTGCGAGGAAATCAATGGTACCGCACACCTCGCGAAAATACATAAAATTATGGCCAAATCCCCTTCTTCTCACATAGGACTACTGAGGCTACCGGATGGGAGGTATACAAATTCACCTGCCGAAACCCTGCGGCTACTCGCTAGTACGCACTTCCCGGGTTCTGAAGTGGTTGACGACGACACCCCCATTACTTTCTCCAAGCCAGTAAAAACCAGACCATCCGTGGAAGACTGGAGAAGGATTTCAAAGATAAGATAAGATTTAAGAATAAAAATAAATATAAAAATAAAAAAAAAATAAAGATAAAAATAAGATTCAAAAGATACAAATCACCGGGGGAGGACGGTATCTTCCCAGCCCTACTACAAGAAGGGTTAGAAGTAATTCTGGCAGTGCTGATCAAAGTATTACGAGCAAGTTTCGCTTGGGGTTACCTGCCGGAAATGTGGACTAAGGTGAGAGTGACCTTCATCCCTAAGACAGGAGACAGGGATAAATCTCTCCCTAAATCACACAGACCCATAAGTCTAACCTCATTTCTGCTGAAGACAATGGAAAAGGTAGTAGACTTCCACATAAAAGAGACGTACCTACAGGAACATGGAACCTCTTCACATACACGTACAGAGAGAGGCCAGGGCATCTCTGCTCCGGGCAGCCGAAGGAGGTAGAACAAACTGGCAATCACGAGCCATGAGGATACTCATAGACGACCCCATGACATGCAGAGTCATGGCGATGCCCAGCGACGCCACTACCAAGCAGTTAGTCTTCAACAAGCTGTTCAATGTTACTATACCACCAAGAGAGGAATGGACGCACAAGGCTCCAGATCTTCTTAAAAACAGTGATATCATCTGGTACTCGGATGGATCTAGAAAGGGTGGTCAACTGAGGCGGGGGCCTTTTGTGGACCACAGGGGGTAGGGAGGTCTATAAATTTAGGTATCCACGCCACCGTTTTTCAGGCTGAAGTTTATGCAATTATAATTTGCGCACACGAAAGCCTTGACATGAACTATACAAATAAACGTATCACCATACTCTCGGACAGCCAGGCAGCCTTAATGGCACTGAAATCCGATGTAGTCACCTCAAAGATAATCTTTGAAGCTATCCAGGTACTGAACAAACTATCACTCAGGAATAAGGTCACCCTGGGCTGGGTGCCTGGACACATGGGAATAGACGGAAACGAGAATGCTGACAGGTTAGCAAGGGAAGGGGCCGAACTGCCTACCATGGGACCTGAACCGATGGTGAGCATATCGAAAACCACTATCCGATGCATCCTAAAAAGACAAGCCCTAGAGCGGAGTACCGAGTTACCGAGTCTGGTTTCTCGTCTAATCATTCGAAACAATTCAAAAAAAAAATTATTTAAAAAAATTGAAAATTGAAAAAAGTATTCAATTGACGTGTGAATCAAGTAATCTGCAAATTGAACTGACTTTGCATTATTTTGGACTGTTTAACTTTAACTGGGCCCTTTGAGTTACAAGAAAACTTAGATGGAAATAATTATTTGAACTTTTTACAAAATTACTTGCCAGAATTATTAGAAGACGTGCCTTTAAGTGATTTACAATGAATGTGGTTTTAAAATGATGGTCGCCCAGCTCACTATGCCCGTCCGAGACTACTTAAACCAAGAGTATCCAGGGCGTTGGATCGGGCGACTTGGTCCTATCTTATGACTACCCCTTTCACCCGATCTAAACGCCCAAGACTTCTTCTATTGGGTTTGTCTCAAAGACAGGATCTACTCAAACATTTTTCACCACCAAAAAACCTCTTTTGGGCACATAGTAAAAGTTATTACTAATCGTCAAGAACTTTGTTTTTGTGACTAGTTTTCCAAGAGTATTATACCATTTTCGAATCTTGATTAGTTGCATCAACTTTTAAAAAAACTTGCCATAGTCCATACTTTTTTTTTACACCACAATGAGTGAAAGTGGACTGAAAGTAAATTTGATCAAAATTTTTAGGGAAAACAATGATTTTAATTGTTTATTGTGTGGAAACTACAGACATTATAGGAATTTTAAGATTTGTGGTAGATAGCAGTACTACTTAGGTCAAGGATACAAAAAAAAAATCAGAAATATCTCAAAAATTGTGGTCATGGTAGTTAAAAATATCATGAGGGGTGTCAATTTTCTAAGAATTTCCATTTTTATTTTATTTGAAAAAAAAAACGAGATAATTTTTTTTCTTTTTTTTCCTGGAGTAGTCATTAGCAGGTCCATCCTCTGGTTCAGGATTATCGTTGAATTTTGGGACAACTTGTATAGTAATAAACAATGTTCCGTTTGTTGCAAAACGCTGCAAATTTAATGGTTGCTATAAAATGCTGTAAAGAAGGTAATTACAAATTTACAGCGAGTTACTAAATTTTTTTACCCCCTCTTAATACCAATGTCATAGTTTTTTAATTATAAACAATGTTCTGTATGTTGCAAAAAGCTGCAAATTTGATACACATTACAAAACGGTAAGAACAACCTAATTCCAAATTTGCAGCGTGTTACTAATTTTTTTACCCTTGTTATTAACAAATTTCATTGTTTTTTAATAATAAACAATGTTCCGTATGTTGCAAAACGCTGCAAATTTAATACATGTTACAAAACGGTAAGAACAATCTAATTCCAAATTTGCAGCGTGTTACTAATTTTTTTACCCTTGTTATTAACAAATTTCATTGTTTTTTAATAATAAACAATGTTCCGTATGTTGCAAAACGCTGCAAATTTAATACATGTTACAAAATGGTAAGAACAACATAATTCTAAATTTGCAGCGTGTTACTAATTTTTTTGGCAATGTTATTAACAAAAACCTTTTTCACCCCTTTTCAACCCTTTCCGTACACCCCAGAACGCTGCAAAATCACACGGTAAGTTATTTTACCTTCCTTAACAAACCCTCAAAATTTTAGCGAGTTACTAATTTCTTAGGGGTTTGAGGCTTTAATGACTGGCCTATAAAGGTGAAGGACCTGGTGGTAGGAAGGTGAGGAAACCTGTATGCCTGAGAGTTCATCATAATATTTTCGAAGGCATGTGAAGTCTGCCAATCTGCACTTGGCCAGCGTGGCAATAATAATACTAAGGCCTAATTTCTCCCGTGCTTCGGAGGGCACGTAAAGCCGTCGGTCCCGGTTGTTTTTCAACATTCGACACTGGGTTGGCCACTAACCCCTCCACCAATCCGCATTGGAGCAGCGTGGTGGAGTATGCTCTAGACCTCCTGCAGCAGTGCCCGTGGGGGAGACCCGTGCCCAGCAGTGGGACGTCCATGGGTCGCAGCGAATCCCTCCCATTCTGAGAGGAGACCCGTGCCCAACAGTGGGACAATGAAAGGGTTGTGATGATAGCGAATAGATAATAGATTTGCGTCGGGGGTCAATAAAAACGAGCAAGGAACCCCAAAACACGTATCAGAGGTACATAAACAAAAAGAAGTTAATTAATTATCCGAGCGCTAAGTCCCCGAGCGCAAGATTGATTTGTGAGCCTGAGACTGATCGCTCCCCGCGGAGGCTGAGATTTACTGCCAGAGGAAATATTTTACGTCTTCGTTCACTACTCGCAACGACTTACATGTCTGATGAAAATGTTAAAAAAAGTTAAATAAATGTTAACAAAAAATAATAAATGTTAATAAAAATTAATATATGTCAATAAAAATAAATAAATGTTAATAAAAATACATAAATGTTAATAAAAATTTAAAAACATCATGATAAATGATGTGAAGTTACATTGGCCAAGCAAGCGCTTTACTCTCAGAGCGCGAAGCCCAATGGCTCGCGTCGACTCAATGCGATCGAAAGAGTTAAGCAACGACAGGCGCGGTCGGTTTGTGGAAGGCTCAGCACCAGTTAGGTCGTATAAGGTCATATAAAATCAACGGTGGTTAGATAAGAAAATAGTGTGAAACGTTTCCTTCAAGGCAAGCAACGCACCTGTGATACCCCTGGTGTCGCACGTGTCCATAGACGACGATGACCACTTACCATCAAGTGGCCCGTATGTCTGTTTGTCCATCTATATTATATTAAAAGCTTTTATTTAACTTCACTCGTATGTATCCATGTCCTGGAATCTTGCAATCAATATTTCACCCACTTCCACTGAAGCTATCGGGCTGAAATTCGGCACACATATTTGGTTCCGATGACAATGCACGAAAATAAAAATAAAAAAAATTATACAGTATATTATTTAAAAAAACACTGGAGAATAGAATGACAAATGGAGTATCTACTCGTCGGTTAACTGAAGACCTTTAGATAACCTCTCGATTCAAACCTGAACTAACTTTACCAATCTAGAATTCTACAATTATACATCAGCGAGTGATATACTTGCGTACATTTGGCCTTAAGTGTAGGCCACAGTATACCCAGCCAAGCGTCGTACAGCGAAGTTAGTTATAGTTGTACAGAGGAATAGTTCACGTTTAGAACTATTAAATCGTGGGGCAAAAAACGATAAATTGTCCTCGTTTAGTTGCACAGCGTTGTGCAGTAATCATGCAGCCGCCAGTTAGTTATGGCCGGGTGGTTATTGTCAAGCCATGCGATATAAACGGGATGCGATACATTTTAGGTTTCATAAAAAATATATATTCACACGTTGGAATTGTTTCAATATTTAGTGACAGGCTGTTGACCCTATAGGCTATGAAATTCACAATAATTTGGATTCCCTTCCCCTATCCATTCGTAATACCTACCCCTTCTCTGAATTCCTTCAAAAGACAATTAAAATTCTATTACCATCAAACCTTGACATTGTTTTCCTACCTCCTTCTCTTCTTTGTTTGAATATAATATATGTACATACATTTAAGAATATATGTATTGTCGTATCTACTTATTTGTTTTCTCGTTTCTTAAGTATCCATATATCAAAAAAGTAAAGTACCTACTGTGCATCCGACCATTTTTAAGGTCTTCCTTCAACTGCTCAGAAGAAGAAATTTTCGGACAGCAATAAGGTCGCCTTTTTTTCGAAGTTTCTATAATATTTTCTTTTTTTGTTGTGTATTCTGCTGTAAAATTATGAATATATAAAAACATAAATAACCAATTCAATCGTAACAATTTATCTACATCTCAGATTATAAGTTCTAGTTTAATCACACACAACTCAATACTTAAATAATCATCCACAGTCACATCCTTGCACAGGTATTATGCAACTTATGTTATCATTTTTCGTTTTATTGAGTCATAAGAGAGTATTTGAGAATAAACCTCTTGTTTACTTCGAAACTGACATCTACCGGCAATTAAGTGTTGAAACTCAATTACATCGACTTTGAAGAAAGCTCCGCTCCGCCCCCGTGGTGAAATAAGCGATGTTCGTTTAGTATTCTCTTTATTTTACCAGCTTATTTGTTAATTAAGAAATTGTTTGTACTTAGTATTTCATGTGTGCTCTATTTATATAGGAACTAGTGGACTCCCGCATCTTCGCTTGCGTGGAATTAGACCCATTAACGACGTCTGCCCACGTTCAGGTTGCCCACTTGACTTCAAAAACGGCAAAGTTTCATACTAACTTTGCACCCCCGTTTTACCCCCTTAGGGGATGAATTTTTTTTCTTAGTGCTCCCCTACGTTATAAAAGGAACCCCTGTGCAAAATTTCAAGTTTCTAACTCTTATAGTTTAGGCCCTGCGTTGATATGTCAGTCAGTCAGTCAGTCAGTCAGTCAGTCAGTCAGTTAGTCACCTTCTCCTTTTATATATATAGATTTATGAAGCTAAGCTCATCGATATGATCTTGTATGAATTAGCGATGAGTAAGTTGTGATAGTATTTAGTTAATTTAGTTACTTATCTGTTTGTCCGCTATTGGCTCGTGGCTAGTGGCTCGCGTCGATTTTCAGTGATCGATCGAGTTAAGCAATGTCGGACGCAGTCGTAATGTATCCACATTACGTGATAAGGAGGGCGGTTTTCCGTTGGGTCTGCTATTTTCAACTGGAAAATAATTATCAAGTCTTGTCGAAGAAGACAGCGATCAGAAAAGCCAAGTATAAGGCTATGTCCTTTTAGTTTTTTGACTAAAGTTCAAGTAACTAACCGTTGCATAATTTAGGAAGTTCGAATACGTAAAAGATATAAAAATCTCTGTTCGGACGACAAAGGAATTTTATCGTCTAAGGAAAAACAAGTTTTTACATTAATGCAGAAGCTCATGTAGAGTACAGATGAATATTTCAATAGCACGTAGGTAAACATTACCATTTACCCGCCGAGACTCGCTTGGTATAGTATATTTCGCTACAAGTGCGGAAAGCCTGTCATTGCAAAGAGTTCCGACAAATGTCTACCCGAGCCGAAGGCGAGGGTTGACAGTCGGAACAAGTTGCAATGACGGTTCCGCACGTGTACTGAACAACTATTTTTAATACAGTTGCGAAAAAATGAAGCAATTTAATAAAATAATAAAAACACAAACTAAACTCGCAAAGAACATTTTTGGAAAATGGCGCCAACCTTAAAAGAATACAGAGTATTGCAGAGATTTTTTTTTGTTTTCTTCACCCATTCTGGGTAGGCAAAGGGAACTATGCCCACACAGCCAAGTCTTCAGTAGAATTTTATTATTGACATGAAATTTAATGCGATGAAATGAAGTGAAACCTAACCTAACTCATTGAATCAAATCATTAAATCTGATATTGAAACAAATTAGTAGCTTCTTTTTAGAAATATTTGCATGAATCATAAAAACTTCTATGAATTTTTTTTTAGTAAAAACTTCGTGGTTGGTTTTTTCTTTTTAATAGACATTATTTTGACAATTGGGAAAGAGAACGCACGAGTTCGGAAAAGGTAAAGAAAAAGCACGAGTGTGTAATAGCTCACTTCCCGAACGCTAAACGTCCCTGTAATACGCCACTTTTTGAGCAACTGTATTAAAAAATATTTTACGTGTGGGTCGCTCGTGAGAAAATCTCCACAGTGTCTCACAATGCGAAACGATCGCTGCACGATCCTGCATTTTTATGGACCCCTGGTACTGGAGTAACCGAGTCTCCCACGTTTAAGAAAGCCTTTGTTCATGCTTGGGTAAGCGGTGACAGAATTCTAACTTGAAATGTCCAGGTTCAAATCCCGGACGACACCAAAACTATTCTAAGGTTCGTTGTTGTCGAATGGACTCATGTGTTGGTTCAACTGGCCTTATAGTGTCACTGAACAGAGAAGCGCTCAAAGGTTTGTTTTTAAAATTTTAAAGAACACTATAATTAGTCGCACTAAATCACGAAAACACCTAGGCTTATGTAGTCTGTGAATTCGTACTTCGGATACCACTATGCTATATACATACATACATATGTATGTATATTGTTTATAGCCCAGTGGGTATCGAACTCGCCTCTCACTCGAGCGGTCCGTGTTCAAACCCCAGCGGCACGCATCTATGACTTTTATAAGTTATGTGCTAAGGTTATGTGTGATTTAAAAAATTAAATGTCACTTGCTATAACGGTGAAGGTGAATCTTGAGGAAACCTGCATGTCTGAGAGTTTTTCATAATGTTTTTGAAGGCATGTGAAGTCTGCCAATCCGCACATGGCCATCGTGGTGGACTAAGGCCTAATCCCATTCTGAGAGACCCGTGCCCAACAGTGGGACAAAGGTAGGGTTGTGATGATGCTATAAT
Source organism: Carterocephalus palaemon (assembly GCA_944567765.1). Classification (NCBI taxonomy): domain Eukaryota; kingdom Metazoa; phylum Arthropoda; class Insecta; order Lepidoptera; family Hesperiidae; genus Carterocephalus; species Carterocephalus palaemon. The sequence continues at coordinate 2,155,917 of OX155654.1, read as the reverse complement.
AGTGAACTGAGTTCTCCCAATAGAGACATGCCCAACAATCAGACATTGATTGATTGTGGTGGATTTACCACTAAGCCATCAATCCACTGGAAAGCCGGACAATGTAGCAATATTGTGGTGGGCGTTCCAATCCGTATGTGTGGGCAAACCCGTGCCCTACAAGGTACAAAACTCAAAAACATTACCGAACCCAAATTCAACTTGGTGCCGGCGCAACTTCATTTTTCTCATCGAACGGTAATTTTAATGACGTCGTTATTGCAACAAAGCTTGCAGACGACATGCCATCAATTTTGTTTGAAATCCGATTTCTAGGGGCTCAAGTTTGAGGTCATTGAACCCGGTCGATAGTGGACTCAAGTGATGACTGTCGTATATGTTCTTTGGAGTACAAATGCGATTTTGTTTTCGCTACCTTTATGTTAATAAATGTTTGATGACAGTGGCTGCCTAACTTACGACAGATTTAAGACTTGATTTTAATTTAAAGGAAAATTTTTGTGACTGTGTAAGTGTATGAGTGTTTTTAAGCATGGCCATGAGTCGTAGTTTAATTTACTACAACTGGCTGCAAAGATAAATATTTTACACTCGCAAAAAAAAAAAACAAACAAAGAACCAATTATAATAACAGTTGAATTACGAAAATACGTTCATATTCACTGTCAATAATACGTACGAGCAATTTCCACCGACTCACGTACGAACGAAGCTATCCATGTAAACGAATATTACACTCGATTTTACAATAAACAAGCAACAATATATTGAAACGGTGCATAATCAAATTATTGAAGTCAGCAATTGAATAGGGTCATTATTCTACAACTTCGCATGATAGCATGTATTATATTATGTTATATGTTATATGCCTGGTTCGCTGGATTCGCAACGATGAAATCCGTAGACGAACGAAGGTTACCGACATAGCTCGAAGGATCAGCGAGCTGAAGTGGCAATGAGCAGGCCACGTCGCTCGACGGACTGATAACCGTTGGGTAAGAAAAGTCATCGAGTGGAGACCGCGTCTCGGAAAACGGAAAGTATTGGCCGCCCCCCGACGAGGTGGACTGACGACCTGAAGAAGACAGCGGGAAGCCGTTGGATTCAGAAGGAGCAAGATCGGGAGGAGTGGTGACGATTGAGGGAGGCCTATGTGCAGCAGTGGACCATAAAAGGCTGATGGATGGATGGATGGAAAACGAGTGTGTCACCCCACTAATTACTATAGTGTGACATTAAATAGTAGGTGGGACTTTGGCAGGGCTGACGAAAAAAGTGTCACTTGCAGCATCTTTTGTATCGAAATCGCACACTCGTTTTAGTTGTAATCAAATCTATCAATAACGTAACGTATAGATAACGTAACGTACCGTAACAAGTATCGATGCGCACTGACCGAACTTGCGAGATATCTTGCAGTATATTGCAAGATTGCGGCAAGGGGTATACACCCAGTGTCGTCGTTCTCAAGCCACCAAGGTCCTCGCGCGTAACGATTGTTTTTAACATTGAAAACAACCAGCACCGACGGCTTAACGTAGTACACAGTAGCGCCCATGAAATGTAACCACTAGCAGTCCCATCCACAAACCGACCGCGTCTGTCGTTGCTTAACTCTGTCGATCACATAGACTAGCTAACCATTGGGCTATGGACGCTACTTAAACTGCTTATCTTTAACAGCCATCCTCATGTAACTCAAACATTATTTAGGCAATAGTTGCCATAGAGCTGCGAAATGAGGCTCTCTGTATGCGAAACTTTGATGGCTTGTAAATAACAATGATAATAAATAAGGAGGACGAATGCCGCAGCTGAGGACGAAGCTCAGACGGTTGTTTCTATCGCAATTTCATAATATTACACACTGGTTGCGTGGTTCAGGATTCAAATCCCGGGCATATGTTTTATTGTTATAAACAAACATAAAACATCGGATCTCGCTTGTATTTCCCCTAAAGGTTAGGCAGAGGTGTATAATACTTTTCACTAATTATGCACAGGACCGGTGAATAGAAAGTGAGCACAGATGGTACAAATCTAAATTTCTACAGATATTTTATTGCAATACGAAAATAAAGAAAGTCATCATAACTATAATTTAGAGATTGTTTCCAGAATGTAGCACGTGCTTAGACTAGAAAACACAGATACACAAAGATACAGAAACACACAGAAAAACCGAAAAAAAATCTAATGATGTAATAAACATATTTTGGGCGTTTATATGGTTAACGCTGGCTTAACCTAAAGTCAAAATATTATGTTATTAATATAATAAAGATCTATAGAAATATTCGCAACAGTAGATATTATTATGTCTGTCTCTTTCGGATAACCTAAGTACATATTACGTATTACTAAAAATAATGGCTTATTTACGATGCTGCTTTATACAATAGTCTATAATCATTATGTTACTAAATATATGGTTAGATATTTTGACTATTAAATGTAGATCAAACCCTTGCAGCACCCTTATTACTTACAGCATATCATTAAAATGAATATTTTTGATGATATCATAGATTTAATCAATTGATCGCAGCGAAACGTGATGGGCGGTCTATGACTACGGCGAACAAATAAAGAATATTTAAAAGCGTTAAAATTACTGCATTCAGTTTACTTCAAACGAGCAATAAAGGATGTACATCTCTATAGATATCAGGATAAATACGAAAACCGCATTTATTTTGTTTAACTGCTCAAAAAATTAAGCGGTTTATAAGTTGAAATAAGGTTGTTACGGTAAATGAACTCCGAAAATGAGTATTTTCGGACTTGTTTCACCGAGGGCATATAGAGACACGCTATAAACTATATAAAAGTTGTTTAGTCTAGAGCCACGATCGGTGTCCAGTCATTGAAGTGTCAAGACTAGAGAGAATAACAAGCTTTAGCTAAACACGATCGCTTACTGGATATGTTGAAGAGGACATATCATCTTCTGATGAGTTCTAAGCCAATGAAATACATAGTAATTTTATTACTGAACGATTCGTGAGTGTCTATTCTCATAGTTGAAGTTACCGCCTTACTCACGTGTGATTTAAGTCGGAAATAGGCCTACTAGTTTCATAGTTTACATACTAATTCAGTAGCGGTGAATTCCCATGCAAATTAGAAGAAGCAATGTCCAACAGCATGCTTTAAAAAGCTGATGGATGGAGTAAGCGTCAAATTTATTATCTGTGACAAAGTTAATGCGGCTTGTGTTTGTGCCCATGCACAGGTGTTTTATATCCTAGTTTATACAACGTCTGGTCTGGTGCAAGATGTTTCCATTTCTCCTGAAAGAAGCGGGGATAGCAAAAATATTGACCCTCAAGAATAAACGAAATAATTTAAATTTGGAAGCAAATCCGCGTTTTCTCTTTTGAAACCTCAACGAAACAAAACCGCCAATGCAGTTCGCTCGTTGTAGGTGCAACTCTAAAAATGATTTATTCAATATGTTGGACACATCATCATCTATAGATGTGACATGAAACAAAACGGGTTAAATATGAGTGTACTAGACATCTCGGCCTACCCTATCGGACATACACAGGCGTTATATGATATCATCATCATTACATCGATATCGCTTCAAAGTTGCGGTCAGCCCAGTCCTTTAATGAAGTAGGCAAAGTTAATTGTGGTGACCGAGAGACGCGATACCATTATTTTGCTGAAAATTCATAAATAAAATTTTAATTTTCCGCTCACTGTCGTTTCACTAATTGAAATGTTAAAATGACAATTTATTAAGTTTTTTTAAATACTCACCAAATTTGTTGAAGTAGGTCGTGGTATTTGTCTTTATATAATTCAACTTTAATTGTTCTCAAAACGACTAATCTGCATAAAGGCAGACGTCGGTTCATGTAAATAATAAACGATTATGATCGTTCGTCGTGGATTATGATCACATAATATTATTAGTAGTCACTTGGTGCGATGTATCTCCAGCTCCACTTCTACAATAATAACGTTATGTTATCAAATTATAAAAATTGTAAATTTTGAAAAGAGTAACTAGAGCGTTTCTTGCCGTGTTCTTCTCGGTAGCATCAACTTTGTGAACCGGCGGTAGATAAAAATGTTATGACGTTCAATAAGCGTATACAAAATACCATATAATGAAAAATAAATGAATCTGAATCTGAAAAATCTGAATCACCTAGTAATTAATTACTACATAGGCACCTATACAAATTCTAAATAGACTTTCAATGTGACTGATTTGTTGAATAAGGTAATAATAAGAATAAATGTCTACATATAAAAAAGTACAAATAAAAGTTAAAGCGGTGACAGCCCAGCGGCTATCGAGCTCGCATCTCACTCGAGCGGTCCGGGTTCAACCCCCAGCGGCACGCACCAATGACTTTTCTAAGTTATGTGCGATTTAAGAAATTAAATTTCACTTGCTATAACGGTAAAGGACACATCTGAGGAAACCTGCATGCCTGAGAGTTCATCATAATGTTCTCGAAGGCATGCCAAGTCTGCCAATCCGCACTTGGCGTGGTGGACTAAGGCCTAATCCCTCCCATTCTGAGAGAAGACCTGTGCCCAACAGTGAGACAAAGAAAGGGTTGCAATGATGGCGTACAATTATAAAACAATCAATAATTTTAAATAGGGCAAATAATCAATAAAATTGAAAGTTTTCGTTAAATGGGTTAAACAATGAATGACCTTAAAAATTACAATTACATTGTACACCTTAAACTATTTATAAATAAATGTAATTTATTTTGAATGCCATAAGAAATAGCAAATTTGAGGCACCCTATGTAACTGACCATCCTGAATATGTAACGACATTTTTGCAAATAAATATAATTATCATTATCATTAAATTAAACGACAAACATAAATAAATTGTAAAAACAAATAAGATTTTTCTTCCCAAAATCTATAGTTTATTAATTCATGTAGTATGGTTGTGTATGGCACCTTATCTACTCATTAAAAAGGCAAAAGAATTGAGTCTCAATAATGCCTCAAAGCACAAAAGCTATGAATTAAACGGGTTAGGTAAACGGAGCTATTTTCAGAACAATTTTCTTAAAGGCATCAAAAGAACGCTCTAAGCAGCTGGCTAACAGAAATTTAGAATGAGCTTAAAATCTAAAACGAGTGATTTTAGCTCTTTTATCGTTGAGCTTTTTCAGAAGCTTCCTGCCTTTGAGAAAATCTCCGTTTAAGGCTACATAAAAGCCTGCCTTGTATATGACCGTCAACCATACATACGAGTTGATAAAATTTCCCGGTCAAATACAGGTGGTAGGACCTATGTAGCGTCCATAGCCCAATGGCTCGCATCTATTCAATGTGATCGCAAGAGTTAAGAAACGACGGGCTAGATCTAGATGCTAGTTTGATATCTCATGATGGAAACTAAATTGATTATGCGTCCATTTTTTTTGTATCATCTATGTGTTAATATAACATTGTTTGTTTCCCAAATAAATAAAAGTAAAAACTAAAATAAAATGATCATTAAAAATATGGGCTTATAGTAAGTGGTCACATAATAATTGCGTAAAAGAAATCTTTCAATATCTAAACCGGATTTATTTTGAGGACATTAACCTAAATAATTCACCGTCTAGTCTAGTTAATAGAAATCAGAAAGTGCTGGAAATCGAAACGAGTAATTCCAGCTCTTTCATCGGCCACGTTTGAAAAGGCTGGTGCCTTTTGAAGCCAGATAAAAGCACGCCTTGTATACGACTGCGATTGGAGTACGTACCAGACAGCTTATTCCTAGGACTCGATAGGTAATAGCGGTTATGAGAGCGGATAATTTAAGCAGATTTTAATTAAATCTCGGGCATGCAAAAGAAATCTTGGCTTGGTTTTGGTTCAATGCGGTTTTATTTTAATTACCGTGAAATATAGGATGTGACTTTTTTATATTTATTTTGTCTTTTTTATTTCTGATCATTGCTTTGAAGTTCTTTAAATATCTGGTTGGTCTAGTGATGGCAAGCAACCAAAGCATCCTCGGCTCGAGAAAATTATGACTGAGACTTTCAAAACTTTGAAATTCACATTATCTCTCAGCTACGGGATTACTCGAGGAAAATAGGCTCACTTATTTAGTTAATTAATATAAATTTAGGCATGAACTTACAATGAAAGCGGGAATAATTAATAAAGGATAATAGTTTAATATTTTAGAAATTTAAATTATTAATAATAATATTACGTAGCATTAAATACAATTGTTACTAACACATTAGGTGATAGAGTCTATAGGGAACCAAATAGGTTTTGTATGAAACCAATTTTGTTCCATATAGAAATCGGGTTATCTGTGAAATTTAATTGAGATACACCGTCTCAATTAAATTTCACAGGTCTTGCATAGAAGATCAGGTAATTTGGTAGGATTGCGTTGGACCACAGGTCCAACACGTAGAGGCTCCTTCGAGACATTTAATGAGTTGTGATATGGCACACGTGGCGGATACCACCCTCGATCGACTGCACCAACAATTGGTACACCCGAAGGTGTACCGATATGTTTATTATATATATTGCACAGGGGTTCCATTTATAACGTAGGGGAGCACTAAGAAAGGATTTTTGAAAATTCACCCCTAAGCGGTTAAAACAGGGGTGCAAAGTTAGTATGAAACTTTGCCGTTTTTGAAGTTAGTGAATGTTCCACGCGAGCGAAGCTGCGGGGCGTCCACTAGTAATAAAATAACAATGAACACTACTTACAAGCATTATAATTATTACATGGCTTTAAATAAAAGTAGTGAAAAGTTGGTGTACCTAAAAACCACTGCCTTTCTCTTCAGAGAAGTTACGTGAAAGTTTTGTTTAATATACTTTCAACGATTGAATTAACAAAATAAAAAGGCATCAACAGACTGGTCAGTAAGTTAAGATAAGTGAGTCGACCTCGGTAGTGAGGTACACGAACCATTTCGATAACATTATTTTCATTTCTACCCTCACTTCTCCTGCCTCAGACGATGACCAAAACACTTTGACGCGGCAATTAACGTCCCAACAACGCAGCGCGTTACATCATCAAACGTCCTCGTTTTCACGAAACAACCAAAGAGTACCTCTTGATGGAACAAGGGTCTTCATTAGTCCATCTGACGGGGAAGAAACAAAACCGAACAAAACAAACCTTTCAATCTCCCTCTAGAAATGGAACAATTAAAATTCATCTCTACTCCCTCTACATTGAGTCTATTCTCTATGGAACGTCGCTGGCATTGTCGAATTGTGCATCTGTTTTTCAGATTTATTAGTGTTTGTATGTTTAAACTGTTCTGCTCGATTGTTTGCTATCATGTATTTGTTTTGAATAACATTGAGCTCGATCTGTGTGCTCCAATCTTGTATAAATCGTTTGTTTATGATTGTTTGTTTGATGAGCTGAATAACATTTTATTGGAGATAGAATTTTGTGGCCATTTTGGTAGCTGACAAATTGTCATGCATTAGTTAAAGGGTTAACTTTATTCGTGGCACGCCCTGCTCGATGAAATAAGGAAGGCACAGAAAAAGAATACTTTAATGTAGCTTGTCAGAGAGCATAAACTCACCTCTCTACATAAACTGTCAGCCAATAGTAATAAATAAGTCTACATTCTTTAGTATTATATAAGTTTTAGTCATATGTATAAAATCCTACTTATTACGTATGTATATGTATTTATTATTTATATATATTAAATTTAAGTTAATGTATTTATTGTTGTAACAAGTATTAGTATGTAGGTATATTTGTCTATATATCCCTATTCATAGTTCTTCTTTTTACCTACCATCAGCTAAATTTTCTATATCCACCCAGGGTTGGGTAGAAAATGCCATTAGGCATAATGTTGGCCCTATGTTAGCCTACAAGGTGACTTAAAAATTAAAATAAATAAATAAACTTGATAATTACCTACCAAAATGTTTTGAAAGCATTTTATTGAATTTAAACGCGTCGTTCGTCAAGGTCGTAAGTCGTGGGTAAAGCTAGTCATAGTAACCTATAAAGGTTCAAATAGCAGTAATTCGCGTAATTTGCGGCTAAGTCGCCGTGGCCTGGGTGCAGGCTGGCGCGGCGCCAGGGGACGTGGTCAGTAACACCCCCTTTCCTTTTAGCCGTGCACGTGCTAATTTTGAATTGGTATACTCCATACAATGTAAAAGCAACCATACTTAGCTATTTTTTATATTTTCTTATATTTGTTAATTATCTCCGCTAACGCATTAGGGTAACCTGTCAAGTTAGTCGTAAGTTTTATTAAATAAATAAATAAATTATATGAATAAACATTTAAAAAACCCCCGACATATTTAATTTTAAAGTCAAGGTTACCTTATATAGATATCATTTCGTTAGTTAATACACCTCATTCCCTTTTAGTATAGTGTACAGTACATTATTATACTATTTAAGACCTTTCATTTGATATCCATATTAAATGAGATGTTAAAAAATATATATTCCGCCATTTTGTGGCGGCGGCCATTTTGGACCCATTTTCATCAAACAGCTAAGAACACTCCCGACTAATTCACCTTTCAAACGAAAAAAAAAAAAAAATTTAAATCGGTTCATCCGTTCGAGACCTACGATGCCGAAGACAGACACACACACAGACACGTCAAACTTATAATTATACTTATATCACCCCGTCGTTTTTGCGTCGGGGTTAAAAATATGATTAATTTTTCAACTTATTTCAGTTCAAAGTTATCAGTGAATTTATTAAATAAGTTGGATTTTTTTTGCAGCTATCGCAGTTGGGTTTGTGTTTATTTTTCAATAAAATTTTAATACTTTTAATTAGCTCTGAATGAAACCCTATAATCTGAAACCACATTGACATACACGGATTTGGAAAAAAAATGTGAAGACAATAATGGCGCCAAAAATCGGCCATGTTAACATTCGTGTTACTCTCCAATCCATCAAGCCGCATACAGACAGTTCCAAAGAAATATACATAGTTACTACATACATACATACATACATTAATATCTATATACACTCGAAAAACATATCTCTCAAATCGGGAAACAAGGCACGCTGATTTCGTGCTATTACGAAGTCACTATTGCTTTGTATTTAAGATTGCTCGTGTGAACCGTAAACGAGATCTGGCAGAAACAATTTTACACAGTGCTTACATTATGATGCACTATTAAACTAAAGCCACAGACTACCTAAGCTTCCTCTATGCTAAACTGTCATTGTACCTAACGTACTATAACCCTACGTGAGGTGACGAGCTCGCAGAATACCGTTGATGATGTGTTAATGAATGTGGTATTAATAACATTGAATATATTTTACCGCAGTCCTGGTTCACCCCGCGATGCAAGTCTGGCGACGAGCCAGTTGCGGAATTTTGGTCAAAACTGTGCATAGGGTAATTAATGCGACTGGGCAAGGAATTAAAATTAATGCAGTGTAAATTCTAAGTAATAAGTAGGTATACTTATTGTAATGCAGTGTTCATAGCCCAATGGCTTGCCTATGCAAGGGCATTGAATCTATATTCAATGTGATGGGCGCGGTCGTTTTGTGGGAGACCGCTAGCGGCAAAATTTCATGGACGCTACCGTGCTTCGGAGGGCACGTTAAGCCGTCCGCCCGCAGCTTCTCTCGCGTGGAATTAGACATAACAATAGTTTCGTTTACACCTTTTTTTTTTTTTTAACGAGGGGGAAATCTTCGTAAGATACCCGACCCCTGGGGGGAGGCCGGGGTATGTGGGATTTTTACTCACTAAAATCCCCTCGGCAGCCTTCCTGCGCATATAGTGAGGCTCCGGGATCTCCTAGGGAACGCACCGGTGCCTCACATGCGCTTCGCCCAAAAGGCTCTTCTCAGGGGAGTATTCCCCGCCCTTCACAGCAGGTAGGCCAGTTTGCGGCACCACCTGCCCTCTTCTCTCAGCCGTACAAACGACCAGGGCCCCCACCCTGATCAATTTGCGACTGCTTAGTCCCATTGCCCGGGACTATGGACGAGACGTACGAGGCTGATGGTTACCACCGCCCCGTCGCCTACGTGTGGGGTCTGCCCTCTCTCGATCCCGTTCTGCAGCCTCTTTGTGCACCATCACGGTTTCACAAAAGGAAACCATTGCCTTCCAGGCGCAACGCCCGGTCAGCATAGCCGCCACTATCGCTGGCGGGGAGAGGTCCCTCCCAATCCTCTGGACGAGAGCGCGCCGCTCGGACTCCCATGCCGGGCACTCCACAAGCGTGTGTTGTGCGTCGTCCCGTTCTCCTCCGCAATGGTGACACTCTGCTGTTGCCTCGCGGCCAATCCGGCACAGGTACTCACCGAAACAGCCATGCCCGGTTAGCACCTGTGTCAGCCGGAAGGTGACGCTGCCCTCCTTCCTTCCCAGCCAGGAAACAAAGCTAGGCAGTATCGCTCCGACGACCCGCTGACGCGCGCATCCCTGCTCCTCCAGACGCACGCGCCACTCAACGAGAGCTTGCCTTTGCGCCTGGCGTTTGAGCACTCCGAATTCTCCTTCCGACACGTCTCCCCCCCTCTGGCGAATTCCGCGAGTTCGGGCATAGACCTTGGCGTCCATGTCGGCCAGGATGTCTAAAGGTGGAAAACGTGCCAGTAAAGTTGCCGCCTCGAACGAAATAGTGCGATAGCCCCGCGCAACCCGGATGGCCATTCGGCGCTGCACACCGTTTAATTTGGCTCTAAGGCGCCGGACGCCCGACAATCTATGCGACCACACAGGTGCGCCGTAGAGCGCCATCGATCGCACGACTCCCGCATAGAGGCGGCGAACTCCTTCCTGTGGTCCCCCCAGATTTGGCAGCAGACGGTGCATTGCCCCTGCCACCCCGTCGATGCGGGGGACCAGCCGCTCAAAGTGCTCCTCAAATCCCCAGCGACCGTCCAGTATGAGGCCCAGGTATTTAATGTACCGGCCAACCTGTATCTCAGCGTCACCAACACGGATCTTTAGGCTGGGTGGTTCCATCCGCCTAGGAAGCTTGTGAAACCACAACGCCTCCGTTTTTGAAGGGGCCACCCTGAGACCCAGCTTGCTGATTTCGGCTATAACGCGCGCCACACCAAGCTCAGCTAGCCCGACTGTCCCCTCAAATGTGTCCCCTTTGGTCAGCACCATCGTATCGTCCGCGTAGCAGACAACGCTGCTGCCAAGGGGAAGACTGACCCGCAGAACCGCATCGTATGCGAGATTCCACAGAAGTGGCCCCAACACCGACCCCTGTGGAACCCCGCATGTGACCTCCCTTCTATGCATTCCATCTCGACCCATGTATTGGATTGACCTGTCGCATAGGTACGCCCCGACAGTTTTGCGCAGGTAGGGAGGCACATTGTGGTATATTAGTGCCTCCTTGATAGTCCTCCAGGGCAGAGAGTTGAAGGCGTTGATGATATCTAAACTCACCGCCATCACTACTCCACCCCCATTGACCGCCTGCTCTGACAGAGAACGGACGCGGAGTATCGCGTCTACTGTTGATCGTCCCCGGCGAAAGCCAAATTGACTATCCGACAGATCGGGACCCACCCGCGACAGGTGATCGCTCAGACGGCCAGCAATAATCCGCTCGAAGAGCTTCCCGACCTCATCCAGCAAGCATATGGGCCGGTACGTACGGTTCGTTTACACCTAGTAATATTATATAGCCAGTGAAGATGCAGCTTTCTAATGGTGAAAGAATTTTTGAAATCGGTCCAGTAGTTTATGTGTGAAAACATTACAAACAAATCTTTCCTCTTTATAATATTAGTAGGTATACTTAGATGTACCTAATAGGCAGTGAGTCTATAGACATAGACCGGGCACAAATCCAGCCACCGAGCTAATACTGGGTATTAAAATAGAAAAACTCAATTAAACTAAGTCCGACACGTGATTCGAAATCAAGACTTCTAGCTAGCAGCCGCGCTTAGCAGTAGCTTTAAAATCTAACCTAAGGAACTCTAACGTCAATTCTCTGAGGTCATCAAATCAAATCTATTCTCAGCAAACGACATGACAATAAGTCCGTGTCCACATTGAGTCATCAATACCGACTTTTAGCGTCCATTGGCACATGCTTGGTTCATCTTGAATGAGCACTTGACCGATCACATAAGGCCGCTTACTATGAACGTCCCCCAGATAAAGTTGGATTGCAAAAGATTGTTGACTCTACGGGCAGCGACCGCATTTATTCTGGAGTCTATTGTCAGAATGAGTAATAGTGGCGTGTGAGGTAAGGCGTAGTAGATTTTTATTTTATTTTATGGATTTAAGACAGCAAACGAGCTTGCAGCACCACCCATCCACTGCTGCCCATGACAAATGTGACTCACTTTAAACAAGACTCTGATAGGGACTGGGATGGTTAGTCCAGTTAGCTGAGAAAGTTGATTAGAACATTAGTTGGTCAGTTCGTTAGTAGGTATGAGAACTGGGGAGTGTTAGTGATAGTTAGACCACCAGTAACATTAGGACCATGTAATAGGGGGGTCAAAAGCGTCCATAGCCCAATGGCTCGCGTCGATTCAATGTGATCGAAACATTTAAGTAACGGCGGGAGCGGTCGGCTTGCGGATGGGTGGCAAAATTTCATGGACGCTACCGTTCTTCGGAGGGCACGTTATCTTAGGTGGTAGAGCCTATAGGGAACCAAATAGGTTTTATATGAAAGCTAATTGGTGCTATATAGAGTTCGCCCGGGGCAGTACCACCGCCCGCCACGGTACCTAGTACCATTTCTGCCGTGTAATAATTGTTTTTATAGCAATTATGGTCCGGTTGGAAAGGTGTGGTTTCCGGTTACACTTCTTTAGAGGCGACCATCTTAGTCCTCAAGGGTAGCAACACATCTGTGACTGACTTAGAACGAGACTCCTACTAACAAGTACTAACTGGACTATTACTAACACCAACTAACAGGACTAACTATCACTAACAGTCCCAGTCCTCATTCCTACTAACGAACTGACCAACTAATGTTCTAATTAACTATCTCAACTAATTGGACTAACCATCCCAGTCCCTAATTGAGTCTTGTTCAAAGTCAGTCACAGTTGTCATGGGCGGCAGCGGATGGGTGGTGCTGCAAGCTCGTTTGCTATCTTTTATCCATAAAAAAAAGTAAGTCGTTAAGCCTTCTCGAAGACCTTTGGGTGGCTTGAGAACATTCGACATTGGGTTGGCTATTAACCCCTCCACCTGTGGGGGAGACCCGTGCCCAGCAGTGGGACGTCTATGGGTCGCAGCGAAAGCGAATAGGGGGTGAGTCTAATTGCTTTACACCGGACACAAGTCCAGTCTCCGAGCTACTATATATAATTTAAAATTAGAAAAACCCAATTATACATAACCCAACCCAACGAGGCAGCCAAAAAGATTTATTTATGGCTACAGCCAGATAGATGTACTATATGCCTCTAAGTACATATATCTATATATATAAAAGGAGAAGGTGACTGACTGATTGACTGACTGATTGACTGACTGACTGACTGACATATCAACGCAGGGCCTAAACTATAAGGGATAGAAACTTGAAATTTTGCACAGGGGTTCATTTTATAACGTAGGGGAGCACTAAGAAAGGATTTTTGAAAATTCACCCCCTAAGGGGGTAAAACGGGGGTGCAAAGTTACTATGAAAATTTGCCGTTTTTGAAGTTAGTGAGTGTCTAATTCCACGCGAGCGAAGCTGCGGGCGTCCACTAGTTTATGCTAAAACTAAAGCGCTTGGTGCGACCAGGTAAATCCCGGTTATTCCCTAATTAGTGGCTCGACCGTTGGCACCTATCCAGTGGAGTGCCAAGAAAAGCTGAAACTTCACTGGATTATACACTGTATTGCACTCCATTGTCCCAATGATGGGTCCTTTTGGAATGGGAGGGGTAGGATAGCCCGTTGGCGCAATCGGGAGTGACCCTACCTGTTACGCTAGGTCGTGGGTTCGAATCCCACTCAGGACAAACATTCGTGTGACGAACCGTGTGTTTGTTGTGTGTCTGCATATTGGATATCTATTTAAGAATGTATTCAAAAATATGTATGTATATCAGTCTCTGACACCCATAGTACAGGCTCTGCCTAGTTTTGGTCAGATGGCTCCGTGTGAGAATGTCAATGATATTTATTTATTTATATTAATTTATTCCACCACGTTAGCCCAGTGCGGATTGGCAGGTTTCACAGGCCCTTGAGAATATTATGGAAAACTCTCAGGCATGCAGGTTTCCTTACGAATTACTTTTCTAAGTTATGAGCTTCTTAAGAAATCAAATGTCACCTGATGTGAATGAATAATCAAAATAAATAAATAAAATAAAATGAAATAAAATGAATGAATAATAATAATAATAAAATAGGTATATAAATAAAAAAACTCAACTCGAACCGATGCGCTAGGATTGTTGCACAAATTACAGACCAGGTAGAGTAAAAGTTCTCGGGAATGGAGCAATGGAAACAGTGACTAACATAAAGATTGTGGGGATTTTAAGTGATCACCAAGACGGAGAATAACAAACGAGCATGCAGCACCACCACGGCCCATGACATAGCTCTTTAGAGCAATTTGACTGCGACCGCAAAGTATGTATAGCGAAATAATTGGCAATTAGTGATTCTGTTGAATATAATAATTTTGCGTGAGGTCACCCTGATCGATTTGGACCGCAATACCGTAAAGTTTTATACCCTATTATTTGTCTGAGTTTTTTTTCAAGATAATGCTTTATGTGATCGATCGAGTTAAGTGACGACGGGCGCGATCGGTTTGTTGACCACTAGAGGCAAAATTTTATGGGCACTCCCGTGGTTCGGAGGGTTCGTTAAGACATCGGTCCCGTTTGGTCGGCTCAAAATCGGTTTGAGAATCGTCAACACTGAGTGTATAGGTATATATGGGTTGGGGGCTGGTTGACCAATCCTCATTGGAGCAGCGTGGTGTTTTATACTCTAGACAGCTGTGTTGAGGAGACCCGTGTCCAGTAGTGGGAGGCTACGGCAAGAAGCAAAAAATCAACATATGAAAATCAACATATCGCGCAGATTCGCGCCATGCAGCCAGACATAGCAGAAACGAGGTACAAGCCGAACACAGCCGATCACTTGAAACCTACGACGTCATCGCTAACTGAAAGAGCGCGCGAACCGAACGTAACAAACAATGCGAATACAGACTCACAGGTAAATAATACCAACCCAAACAATGATTGGATACAAGTGTCCTCAGGCCGCGGTCGTAGGCACATTAAACATCGCCGTAATGTTGTGAAAGCCACAGGTACAGCTGATACTGATCTTGTTGTGGCTGAGCAGATTAGGTTCGTTCATGTATGGAACTTTCATATGGACATGAAAGAGAAAAACATCATGACGTACTTAAACCGGAAGAAACCACACACACAGTTCTCTGTCAAGAAACCAGAGCCAACACACGATGGACATAATTGTTTTATTGTAGGTGCACCGGCTGAACATCATCAATATTTACTATCTCCAGAAAATTGGCCGGCGGGAACGTCGATTCAGCCTTGGTACGCTGTAAGAAAACATACATTTCGTGACCAAGCCGCTAAGAAGTAGTCGACCAACAAAATTAAAAATATTTTACCAAAATGTGCGTAGTCTAAAAGGAAAAATTGAAAACATTCGCAACAATCTAGCCGAGTTTCATGGTCAAGTGCTGGCGTTAACTGAGACGCGGTTAGATGACAGTGTGTACGACGGCGAACTGTTCCCTGCGTCCTACACCGTTTTGCGCTGTGACAGAGCGGGGGGGCGTGGGGGAGGGGTTCTGCTCGCCACACTACCACCATTCACATTGCGTCGAATCGAGTGCGCGCGCGCTCCTGACGATGAAATAATTACAGGCCTTATCGCAAAAGGTGCGCTGCGATTTATATGTTGTGTTATCTACTTACCACCTAGGATTCCCGACGTTAGGTATCGTTCAGTTTTCGATCATATTGAATATTTGTTAAATACATACACTCTTCCTATTATGATAATAGGCGATTTCAATTTGTATTCAACTTCACAATCAGTGCGAGAGGACTATAATACATTGTTATCTGCGTATAGTTTAAGGCAATGCAACACTGTTACCAATGGTCTAGACCGCATGTTAGACCTAATACTTATAAATCCAGATCAGATGGCTGCCAGTGTCAGTGAATCACTGTGGAGTTTGGTTGATAAAGAGGACTATCACCCACCGCTCAATATACTACTGCAAATTAATCGTTCAAACACAATAACTAAAACTTACCATGACTATCATAATCCGCAAGAACAGATGTTAAAGCGTAACTTTTATAAGGCTCATTACCCAACACTATATAAACAGATAGAAGAAATCGATTGGAGTTCTGTTTATGATACTACCAACTGTGAAAACGCGGTAGCTCAGCTATACTCTAAATTGTACGAAGTTTTTGATGAACTAGTTCCAGAAAGAAAACCATATTTGTGCAGATGGAACTATCCTGAGTGGTTCGATCGAAATATAATTAATCTCATTCAATTAAAAAATGTTTACCATGTCCTGTATAAAGCAACCAATTATCAATTATACTTAGCTTATTTTATCTATTTTCGTAAATTATCCAAAACTTTTATTTCAATTAATTTAAACAACTTCTACTATAGCCTAGAAACCAAACTAAAGCACAACCCTTCAACATTTTGGAGGAATGTTAATAAAAACAAACGCTCAAACGATCCAGCCACTTTTAATATGAGCAGTTCTCAGGCGGTGGCAGAATCCTTTGCCATTTTCTTTGAAAGTGTTTTTCTTAGACGCATACCGTCCCTAGATTATCGCACTGCGCTGGCCGCTGCGACATCAAGCGATGAGCATAACATCTGCGTAAGTGTCGATCAGATAGATGAATCTGAGGTACGATCTGCGTTGAGGAAGCTTTCATCGAAAATGACACAAGGTCCAGACGGCATCCCACAGCTAATTATACGTGACTGTCATGAAATATTAGTTCAGCCTCTATGCTACATATTTAATTTAGCGTTACAACATTGCGAATATCCATCAGATTGGAAACTTTCCAAAGTACTGCCAATACATAAGAATGGATCAAAAGCCGAAGTATCCAACTATCGTCCAGTGGCAGTTTTATGTGTATTCGCTAAAGTATTTGAATCCATAATCCGTATGAAAATCTATAGACAATTACAGAATTGGTTTTGCGACGAACAACATGGTTTCCTACCCGGTCGGTCGACCACAACCAACTTAATTAATATCACTAATATGATATCTAAAGAACTTGATGTTAGAAAACAGGTTGATGTCGCCTATTTTGACTATCAAAAAGCTTTTGACAGAATAGATAACGACATTCTCCTGCAGAAACTTGCTACAATATTTTCGACCAACCTAACAAAATTCTTCTCTATATATTTGTCCTGTCGGAAACAATACGTCCAGTATAATAATTGTAAGTCAAATCCGTATAATGTTACATCCGGAATAGGCCAGGGAAGCAGTTTAGGTCCATTGCTATTTCTAATCCTAATAAATGACCTACCCCAATCACTGAAGTACACCACCTGCCTGATGTTTGCAGATGATGTAAAACTTATTCTACCAATCGATTCCCCTGATGATGTTAAGAATCTCCAAGCAGACATTAACAATGTTCAAAACTGGGGAATAGCAAATGGACTTAACTTAAATACCGGAAAATGTGCAATCGTCTCATACACACGAAAACGATATCCTTTATACACGAAAACGATATCCTTTATATCCTTTATACGCTGACTATAATATTGCAGGATCAACGATAAAGCGTCTTTCTTCAGTCCGGGACCTAGGCACCCTATTCGATAGTCAGTTAACTTTTAGAGACCACATAAACAAATTAGTCAAAAGTGCACGGAAATGCTTAGGCTTCGTGTTACGCCGCTCTAAAGTTTACAAAAACCCAACAACTTTACATGTTTTATACAACTCACTAGTTCGCAGCAAGTTGGAAACAAACAACATAATTTGGAACCCTCATGAGGCGAATTACAATCTATATATTGAAAAGGTTCAAAAAACGTTCGTGCGTTATTTATATCTCAAACAATTTGGATACTATCCATACCTGTATCCGACACTGTTCATACTTGGAATGGTTGAACTACGTATGTTAGAAGTGCGGAGAAACGTAACACTAGTTACCTATTTATATCGCCTCATACGTGGAATGTTAAGCAATAAGAGTATATTGTCGGAAGTAGGATTTGCCGTGCCCACTCGGAGCGCGATTCGAGCAGGGCGCCGAAAGCTATTTGCGCTCCCAGTCGCGCGCACCGCACAGCACCGCTGGTCTCCGCTCGTGAGGGCAATGGGGCTTGTAAATACTTTAGTGGCGCGGTATCCGGAACTAGATGTATTTGTTTGTTCCCCTATTGAATTCCAAAAGGTGGCTAGACGTCTCATGGAATCATTGACCATTGGTAGCAGTGTTGTATAACATTGTTATCTAACTATATACATTTATTTTTAAGCTATAATAATAATAAAATATGTACTAATTTATTTCACATTTACGTTTGGTTTTAAGCTGTAAGTAAAATGTTGATTGTTAATAAATAAATAAATAAATAAATAAATAAATAACGCCCCCATAAAAGTGAGTCCTAGTAAGCTAGAAGTGAACTATAAAGTGAACTGTAAGTAAGAAGTGTGTGTGTGAAATATTATTCTTATTAGTAAATTATATTGCTTTTGTAATTTCAGAATGTACGCAATTAAAGCTTGCTTCGCGGAGTGTGATTAAAAACCAAACTTTTTTATGGATCATCATCATCACAAAAAAGCTTTATGAAGAACTCTCACTCGTACATGTTTCATTACGATGTGTCCTTCACCGAGTGACATTTAATTTCTTAAATCGCACATAACGTAGAAAAGTCATTGGTGCGTGCCGCTTGGGTTTGAACCCGGACCGCTTTTGTAGATGTAGATACCAAACGATTTCCGGCATTGCGAACCTACAATGGTCAGTTACAATTATATTTCCCAGTGGCAATCACTCGTCGATAATCAGCTGACATTGACCACAAGCACAACATCGATAAAAGCTTCAACTGCCAATAAATGGTTCCATGATGGATAACAATTGATATGGAGAGCAAATTAAATAAATCAATGCTGGTAGTAATTAGTTATTCCCATTGAATAGACTCGCAACCATTAAACTACAATAAAACTATATTGATTGGCCCGTTGGCGCAATCGGTAGCGACCCTGCCCTTTACACCAGGGGTCGTGGGTTCGAATCCCACTCAGAATAAACATTTGTGCTTGTTCTGTGTCTAGATGTTACATCTATTTAAGTATGTATTTAAAAATATCTATGCATTTATATCAGTCTCTAAAACCATAGTCCAGGCTCTGTCTAGCTTGGGGTCAAACGAGTAACCCTGAATGTTTGACAGTTATTCATTCAGTGTTCTCTCTGATTACGTGTGGAAACCTGTGACCCACAGTTAGAAATAAAAATAGTTGTCGTGGTGTAAAGACACAGCAGCTGAAGGGCCTATAACGCTGTGTATAAGTTCTGTGATTGGCTCAAAACATTTTTCCGGAAAAGCTATAGAGCAATTTAAATTTTTTGCAGCTTGTCTACAGCTATAAAATAAGTACTATGATGGTAGTAATGGAGCGGTCAGACTAAATGTAATACGTAGTAGGTACCCTGTTAAAAATATACGGGACTAATAAATGAGATCACAAAAAAGAACTAAAAATGTTTACTGATATAGTGGCAAAATAATTACGTGAAAGTATTTTTAAAAGCTTTTATTTAACTTCACTCGTATGTATCTTGTATGTATTTCCTGGAATCTTGCAATCAATATTTCACCCACATCCACTGAAGCTATCGAGCTGAAATTTGGCACACATATTTGGTTCCGATGACAATGCATGAAAGTAAAAAAAAGGTTTTAAAAAGCTTTTTTAAAAAAAAAAAAAAAACGTTATAATTATTTATAGGGAACTCAGTCTCAGAATGCAGAAGAAAGCAGTTGGGTAAGAAAGGAACAGCAAGCACGCCGGAAAAGCGAGTTACTACCTACCTACCTACCTACCTACCTACCTAATACTCTAGTTTAATATACAGTCGAACGCGTAAAGTCACGCGAAATACTCAAAAGTTATGATTATTCCTTTATTTTCCCCAAATAACAACATGATTTCCCCGAGCTAGCCACATTTCGCAGCGGAGGTACGAAGGCAGGGCCACTATTCGTTCGTTTTGTTGAAATGCGAAGTGCAATTTCTACAAGACACTTCTAGTGTTCATTCATACTAGACACTCAGTTGTGTATGTGGTGGAGATTCAGCCAAGGGTCCAGAACCCGAACCCTTGGCTGCAGAGACTCTTCGTCACCACAGACACAACTGCGAGAGGTCTTGAGCATACTCCACCACGCTGCTCCAATGCGGATTAGTGGCGGATTATTGGACCCTCACGACTTGTTAAAACCAATTAACTATTCTGTATTTTGTATATGACTGCTCGTCAAAATGCTTTATAATGGTCCTGATGAATAAATATTTAATGTTCGAAACTATTACGGCAGGAATTGGCCCGAAATTCATTTGAAGCTCATGTTTTGATGCAGCGAATGAGAATAAAAATTTCACAGAGCTGCGTAGCATTGATAACGATGGTTTCGACTGAGCGCGAATATTTCCCCCATTATATTCCGTGGAGCGCTTTGATAGTGGACTGACGACACCCTAGATCAAAGTGCTTATTAATAAATATCCTAAAAGTCATAAACGTCCCACTATTGGGCACGTGTTTTTCCGTCGTCGTTTCAGTAACAGCTAAAAGATATCTGGAGGCTCTGGAGCATACTCCACCACGTTGCTCCAATGCATAGTCGGGGTTTGTGGCTATCCAAGCCACCCAAAGTTCTTCGACAAGGCTTGACGATTGGTTTAATTTGATTCGGTAAGACTTCCAATGTGATCATTCACCATTATCTTCTATATAATAAAAATGAATCGCAAAATGTGTTGGTAAGCGCATAACTCAACAACGCCTGGACCGATTTGGACAATACTTTTTTTTAAATGTTCGTTGAAGTTCAAGGATGGTTTTTACGGCGAGAAAAATTTGAAAATTCATCCCCTAAGGGGGTAAAACGGGGGTGCAAAGTTAGTATGAAGCGTAACGCGAGCGAAGCTGCGGGCGTCCACTAGTCTATTATAATATCATTTGAAATACTTATCAAGATGAATGAACGAAATGTGAATGATAGAGTGGAGAGATTGCTAAAATGGTGATGTTTTCCCCATACTTATTTAATTTCCATTATTGGCAGAATATTTCGGGAGTTCCATCCAAAACACCTCGTTATCGACATGTTGCAGGCAACGACGATTTTTAATGCCTCACGTTTCATGAAAACCGTGAGGACGAACGAATGGGCCCCAATGGATTTCCCAATTCTTTTGATCAATGGGTTTGATCAACGCTATCGATGTGATTTTTGACATGTCAAAGAGCTGGTTTTAAAGAGGAAAAGCCGGGACACTCATAGCGGCATATACATTAGTAACACGAAATATAATTATTATACTTAACGTAGAAGGATTTTTCATATAAAAATGAAGGTCTACTCTACGACAAGGCTTAACTATTCCCACCATTGAAAACGACCGGGACCGACGGCTTTACATGCCCTCCGAAGCTCGGTAGTGTCAATGAGATTTAGCCAATACATTTTTTAGGTTACGCCCTAGAAATAGGTATTTCAATGTTTTTTTTTCACCGTACCTAAATGTTCAAAGTTCGTCACAGTTTTCATTGATAGCGGCGGATGATACTCGGTTGCTGCCATTATATCCATAGAAATGAATACATTAACTTTTACTACAAAACAAATTAAACTTTACTCCTTTTGTTTGTACGAGTAAAGTGAGGATTCTTGAAAACAATTTTGTATTTTATCTACTCTGTCGTTTATCTTATTTAGTGACGGCAACTCGAGGCGACTTCCGGCAGTCTCGCGCTTGGCCGTAGACGAGTTGGCAATGCCGCAGATGATTAAAATCTGTGGACCGAGAGAGATAATCTGGCGTCAAACCAACAGTACGGAGTCGAGCATAAAATAAGATACAACTTTGATTTATTTCTAGTACGAGCAGGTGAATTGTGTCCAAATAAATTCTTTGCGTTAAAAAATCGGAAATGTCAATGTAATATCAAACATGGCGTCTTATAAGCTGGTTCCGATTGTCAGTGATTCTGTTTGAGTTGAACTGTTCTAAGACGTCAGCTCAATAGCACGCTGACCGACTTGGACCTTACGTTTGAGTATATACATATAACATTTATATGTAACCATTGTGACCTGAATGTACCATGTACGTTGATTTAATATTAATCTTTTTTTTTCCTTTTTATTGTGATGTACAATAAAGTGTATTTTATTTGTATTTTTTGTATTTATGAGGGCGATGGTAAAGAACCATGGTCATAAGCTTTTTTGGTGGAGAGCTTGACCAAAGATTACCACGATTATTACCATTCAGCCAATCAGTTCAGCCTCGTGAGGAGGAGGATCAACCAATCAAACCAACAAACACAGTTTCCCATATATACAATTAGTTTCCTCACTAAACTACTACAATTAACTCAAGGATTTATTAGTTGCATGTAAAATTTGTTAGTAAATATCCAATGTTATCCCTATTGTGCTGCAAAATAATAAATAATAAACTTTTTATACCGGGGTAAGACTAATTCGGACCAAACTGATTTGGGACCGAGAAAAATGGCCGTGCGTAAGATTTATATCTTAATTTTGACAATTCGGGCGGCGGTAAATAATTTATGAGATTTATTTTGTGATGCGATTGAATGAAAACAAACGGCAAGATTTTACCGTTTCAGCTAATGTGTTTTTTAACAAACATGTCTTTGAAGAACGTTGAAATGGCAAGCGTTAAAACTATTGGAAATTAGTGATTTGAATAACGTAAAAACCCCAAGGGGCTTTTCGTGGGTGGAAATCCCACATAATCCGGCGTCGCTCCCACTAGGTCCGGGTATCTTTAAAAGGTTTCCCACTCGTAAAACAAGTGGATGAGTGTGTGCTAGTGGCAAAATAATTTCATGGGTGCTTCGGAGGGCACATACAGACGACGGTCTTGAATGATTTCAATTGTGAAGTAATAGGTCCCAACTGTTTTTAATGGTGAAAACAATTGTTAAGCCATGTCAAAAACATTACCTACCTACATTTGAGCAGCGTAGTGGAGTATGCTCTAGTGAGACGTTTATGAGTTGCCGCTTAGCTCACCCTTTAGTAGTAAGTTACAAAGATACTGGAGCGTCGAGACTGCGACAGAATTCAATGGACCGGATTACGACGCGGCCACGGCTCTTCAAATGGCTGGGCGTCGGGCTGGCGCAAGTGACGGGCGCCTGCCTTGGATTAAAAACGCAAAAAAAATAATATCTGGAGCTCGAAGATCTTATCGCGGGTAAACGGTTTGTTTGTATGTGTTTTTTTTTCATAATATAACGTTATAATACTGAAAAAATATATTAAACTCGCTTTATCTATCGCATCTCATGTATGCACGTACTATGTAATCTTTACCACAAAATACAATAACAAAAAATATACTTTTTATATTTTAAACCATCACGTAATGGTAGTATTGAATTTCAGAATTCAGAAATGTAATTCTCCAAATTTTAAGAAATTAAATGTCACTTGCTATAACGGTGAAGGACATATCGTGAGGAAACCTGCATGCCTGAGAGTTCTTCATAATGTTCTCGAAGGCATGTTAAATCTGCTAATCCGCACTTGGCTAGCGTGGTGAACTAAGACCTAATCCCTCCCATTCTGAGAGGAGACCCGTGTCCAACAGTATGATGATGATGATGAGTTCGGTTTCACATACAACTCCGGTGTGTCACACTTCGACGCAATATGATTTGTTGATTTTTGTTGATCGAAAATTTTGCGACTCATAATATGCGACTGACAAAAAAACGCTCAGTTGCACCACCCTGTCGCTGTTTCCCTTGACTTAAGCCGCATTCCGTCGCTGTTTTCCTTGACTTAAGCCGCATACCCAATACCGCACAGGAAGACAGTAAGCTGTTGGGCGGCACAGGAAATTGCGCGGGCGAGAGCATGAATCAACGTTCGCCGTGCTTATTGTAATACCAAGTCTATTGCATACGGGCGCTGATTGTCAGACCTAGCGGGAGTTCGGGTGGGTTCGTTTGTGCTTAGTGGTAGAAACGTAGGTACTAATAATTATCTCGTTGCTATGAAAAAACCACATGCTATGAAAAAAATCAAAATAATTTTATCGTCAGACAAGATTTTATCGGCATAGATAAGGTAATACAGAAATACAAATTACCGAAAAAATTAAAATGCACTAAAACAATATAATATAAAGTGTTCACAACAATACAATACAGAAATTCTATACATAAACAATAAAATGTATAATTAACACGACTAGCCTACGTTGTGTGTCAGCTGTCCGGGTGTCTTTCTGCGAAATATCGCAGAAGGAAGCTGCGGAGAAGGTGAGAGAAGAACAAAGCATACTTTGCAGCAGGAAAGTAGGATGTGAAAGAAGAACAAAGTATCCTTCCAATTTGCAACAGGAGAGTAGTTCGTCGAAGGAGGATTCAAGCCCTCTAGATACCTCTTTAAATGAAACGTAGGCGACGCACATGGTGTCTCCGCAATCACTAGGCCGTGAGATGGAGCGAAGTACTTTCGCGTGAAGCATTCGCTAGAGAGGATGATCGACGAATTTTTGACTCCGACTTCTTTTAATCCGACTCCGAACTCCACGAAGCAAAGCGTTAGTTAAAAAGGAGTTAGGCTGGTTCTGCATATAAACAGCTATAAACGCGTTTATAATGAAAGCTTTTGGCTATTGAGTTGTACGCGGGCCAGTTGTTAGTCCCGAAAGCAAAGTTTGATAGTAAGTCTAGTTAGCATAGGTATCATTTCAATATGTTACCCTGATTGTCAATAAAAAGCTTCTATGCAATCTAGAAAACGTAATTTGCTTACAACAGAACAAAAAATGCAATGCTCAAAGCGAACGCTCATAAAGAAACTTAATAAAACAGTGCCGCGTCACATCCGGGGAGTTTTAATAACTCGAAATGGAGTGCGGGGCTTCAATGAAAAATAACAGCCCATTGTCTACCTTAGATTAGTTTCATAGTTGTTTAAACTTGGTCTCGCGGAAATTTAATTCAGAGCTCCAGAGCAGTGGACGGGTACCTCATTTCCTTGAAGTCTCGCAACTTAACTTGCCGCGAGTTGCGTACTACCTACTCTGGAATGCTATCTCGTCGGCAGATTGAATTTTAATTTTTTTCAAACTTCAGCGCTGTTGGTAATCCTTAGGAAGGTGGCTTAGCCGATTTAACCTTAGTAAGGCTGGATTATGCTCGTTTCAGGTTTACTAACAACTGCTTCGGTGCGGTTTCTTGGCGAATTGTGGCTGACTTAGTTTTATGTTTTGACTGAAATAGCAATATATCCTAAACAAAGCATTTTAATACAAAATACATAGTACCTACTGATGATTTTAGAATTTCGTGTGGGATTAACAACCGTTAAACAGCTCTATTATATCATGCATTCGAATTGGAAATTGATCTTATCTATAAGAATTGATTGAATTTAATGTCAATTCAAATTCAAAAACTATTTCCATGTTCGATGCTGGATATTCTGGAAGTGTCTGGAACTTTCCGTTGTCCCATCCATTCCTTCCCGAGTCTTGAATTTTCATGTTAATTCTGTAATGACGCTCAAACGCGTACTCTCCAGTTCCAGGCAGGAAAATAATTGGAACATTTCATCTTTCAAAAGCTCGACGGATCGAGTCGCGCTGCGAGGAGCGCAATCCGTCAATCTGATTGATTATTCGCTTGATGCAGTCCGCTCAAACCTCCTGCATCTTTACTATGGCTATAGTTCATCATTCTGCTATTCTATATCTAATAAAATATGCCTTTTTTTGCTTTTATATGGTTGAATTTGCAAAGAAATGCATAACTCTAATACAAGAAATTATTGAAAAAAAAAAAGACTATACTAATATTATAAAGAGGAAAGATGTGTTTGTAATGTTTTCACTCAAAAACTACTGGACTGATTTCAATAATTCTTTCACCATTAGAAAGCTGCATCTTCACGTTCTGACATAGGCTATATAATATTACTAGGTGTAAACGAAACTATTGTTCTGTCTAAGTCCACGCGAGCGAAGCTGCGGGCGTCCACTAGTTAAGAAATAAAAACATTTGGAGACATAATATGGGATCAAAAGTCAGCCATGTTACTTTCATAATTTTTATAACACATTTGCTCGTAAAGGGCCCCTTATATCACCAATTTCAATATCGTAATGTATCTAATTACCGCACTTGTGCGTTTTAAATTACATTACAGCACTTGTGCGGTAATGTAATGTAAAACGCACGGGTTTTTTTTTTAATAAGGTAAAACGCACGGTCTAACAAGATGCTCCGTCTAAAACGAACGGTCCTTTTTTCAATCTTAGCAAAGAGTTTTTATGTCAAAAAGTGGTCAACATTTTATGAATAAAATTAACTTTGGGAGATAAAATATAAAAAATAAACATTTAATTCTTTAATTTATTTAATTTTGACAATAAATTAAAATAATTTATCTGTACCAAAAACAAAAAAATATCAATTTACTTTAATAATAATATTGGCTGTTTTTGTGACTTTGCCTTAAAAAAAGCTCTGATGCGCGCGCATTGCTAATTTGTGTACAAGTAAAAATTATATTTAAATTATAAAATGAAAACTGTAGACAATTCGAATTTGCTGTAAATGGCTGAGAAAAAAATCAAATAATTCACTCAATCATCGAAAATAACGATGCATATCATAAGACGATATTGATCAGTGAAATCGTACGATATGACTGTTCTGTCGTGGCTCTGTGGTGTTCCGCGCGCTTTTTCTTTTCGCTGTAGTGTTTTTATTTGAAAATGTCGTCAAGTATTGATGAATTTATTAATTTATTTCCTCGCAAATATGTTATAAAACGTCGTATGACACGCGTGCGCTTTGATAATTACAGCCTCTGCTTTCTTGTAGCCCGAGCCGTAGGCGAGGCAATATCGATATAGCAATATCGCCTCGGCTGTAATTTTCAACTTACCGCACTTGTATCATAATGTACTATGATGTACCCAGCGTCACTCTCACAATTAAGACGAAGCGAAAGAAAAGAAAACGAAAAAGCTAAATTCCATCAAGTCGTTTAGCCTACAGAGCGTGCCAAAGAAATATACATACATACATGCATACATACCCTACATACATATAAATATACATACATAGGTATATAGTAATAACTCGAAAAACATAACTGTCCTGATACTAGCATAGTCAAGTAATAAAAAATACGAAAGACAATGCTGGCTATGCCATTCTCAACAATAACTTAAGTATCATTAATATTTTTTATTAAAACTTTGTTCATTGTTTCTCTAAACAATAGAATGCCCACGCGTATTGAAGTATTATTTATTATTTTTTGATTGATTGAGTTTAGGATTAAAGGTAACTAATTAAATAACCAAGAAAATTTTACCCGATTGATTTATCCGATAGTTGCCTCTTTTGAATATCTGTACAAGAAATGTTTGAGACTTTTTTAGCTTGCTCGTAATTAACATGCGCGTATTTACTCGTAAAAAGTTTCTAGTCATTGGATGTACTTTGACAACACTACGTAATAATCCGAACAAAGAATACTGTCATATCAATTTTCCAGTCATCCATAGTCAGAAGTCAGCTCTCAGAAACTTGTAAATAAGTCATAGAGTATCTGCAAAGCGCGGTTGTCGCCCAGCGAGTAACACAATTTACGCGAAATACGCCTGTGTTCAAATATTCAAGTCATCTTACGCTAGTGAAAACACACGGGGACGTACTCTCTAAATCTCTGCACGAACTTAAACTAATGGCCGGATTTAATTTCACTGAAAAACAGAAATATTCTTGTTGACATGCACGACACAAACTTTTGTTTATCCTATTTTTTTTAGATACCTACTGTACCTATATCTAGGGTGAATTTATAAAGTGGGTATAATAGGCTTAATCCAAAACAACAAGGGATAGAGAAAAATGCAAAAAGGAGTCTAAAGCCCAATTTTGATAAAAAATAATCATATCATTTTTGGATATATGTAAGTATGACGTCGTGTATCTTGTAAAAATACAACTATATTACTAGCCCAATCGCCCCTTATTAGGACTATCTTCTGGTAAATAATATGGTAAAACAAGGCTGATTTTTATATTTTTCCGCACAGCCTTGTGTGGAACATACTCGTAGAAGTAGGCATAAATGCATTTTAAACTTAAATGGTTTGGCTGTAGTGATGAAGTTCGCAATATGTCTTCTCAGAAGATTGTGAAGACAAAAAGAGAGACGTGTTAAGTTTATTAAATCTTCTTTAGTTGCCCTAGCGAATCTCCGTGGTGTGAGTTGAGCGTTGAATATCGCGATTCGATCGCGCGGAAAACACCCCAGTTATAACCCCGTATGCGATCTCTGCGTGCGCTCCTAGTCAGCTACCGGTAGGTACAGTCTATGCAGATTACAGCGAGTTACATTCACCTGGTACTGTCTCAAGGTGCCTAATTGAACGACTGCCTAGGAGATAGCTGTTGCATACGAGATGCGAGTTAAAACTCATTTTCCAGTTGAACGTATTACGGAGTTACCAGCGTACTCCTAGTTCATTGTGATAAAATTGGCGGGTTCTTTTATTCTGTCAGCATTTTTTAATACTGAAGCGTTCATAGCTCGGTGGGTTTACAGATAAAAGGACAATCTGGTTTTCATGCCCTCACTTGACTGTAACCCATTTTCCCGTACCAAGGCGTGTATATAGCGCATTTTTTCCCTTAAATTGCAAACATAGTCTTGTACGGTCTCTGGTCCCTCCGGTGACCCTCCTGTCAATAGATCTACTGGTATTCGTAGTTCTCTACCGTAATTGACATACGCCGGGGTAGCTTTAATGCTCTCATGCTCGGCGGTTCGGTACGACAGAAGGAAGAGTGGTATATACTTGTCCCAATCCTTTTGTTTGTCGTCTACCACTTTTGCCAAATGCCTCTCCAGAGTCTGGTTAAACCTCTCGACCATTCCATCAGACTGTGGATGGTACGCGGTGGTCCTCGTCTTATGCATGCCCAAAATTTTGCACACTTCCTGGAATACTTGCGATTCGAAGTTCCTGCCCTGATCAGAATGGATTTCTAGAGGCACACCAAAGCGACATATCACTTCTTCGACTAACTTAGAAGCGACTGTTGTAGCTTCTTGGTTTGGTATGGCGAACACTTCGGGCCATTCGGTGAAGTAGTCCATGACGACCATAAAATACTTGTTACCCGATTCCGTTACAGGAAATGGCCCAGCTACGTCAACTGCTATTCGTTCCCACGGTGCACCGACGTTATACAACCGCAGGTTCCCACGGCTCCTGGTCTGTGGTCCTTTTACAGCAGCGCAGGTAGTACATTTGCGGCACCAATCCTGTACATCATCTCGACAATGCAACCAGTAGAATCGTTCTCGCACTTTTGTCAACGTCCTCTTGACACCTAGATGACCTCCTGATACGCCATCATGTATTTCACGGAGCACATCTGGTACTCTCGTTCTTGGGACAATGATCTGCAGATGAAACTCTCTGCCGTTAGTCGTCTCCCATTTCCGGTAGAGTATTCCGTTTTGCAGTATCAGACTGTCCCATTGCGCCCAGTACGCTTTAGTGACAGCGCCAGTGGGTGCAACCTCGCTCCAGATTGGTTTTACGTCACCCCGTTTCTTCCATGTGATGATGTGCCGAAGGTCGCCATCTCTTTCTTGAGCCTCCCTCATAGCATCATTCTCCCAGAGACCCAAAGGACTTGTTCTCGTTAGCTTTAATGTTACTTCGTTAGATTCCTGCTTAACACAATGCTTGCAGTCTTCCGAACACGGCCTTCGTGAGAGTGCATCGGCATTCCCATGTGTTTTTCCGCTGCGGTGTTCCGTCTCGAAGTCGTACTCCTGGAGCTGTTCAATCCATCGAGCTACTTGACCTTCTGGGTTCTTGAATTGCAGTAGCCACTTCAAGGCTGCGTGATCAGTTCGCAGTGAAAACGGTCTGCCGATGAGATATTTATTGAAGTGTTGTAGCGTCTTTACAACAGCCAAGAGTTCTCTTCTTGTCACACAGTAATTTCTCTCTGGCCTGGATAAAGATTTACTGAAATAGGCAATAACAACTTCTCTTTCACCCTGTTTCTGAGATAACACCCCTCCAATGGCCGTGTTGCTTGCATCCGTGTCGACTATAAACCGACCTTCAGGTTGTGGATACCCCAGTATTGGTGTTTCACACAGGTGTTTCTTCAGTTTCTGAAAAGAATCTTCACAAGTCTCATCCCAACTAAATTGTCGTTTATCTTCTGTCAGCCGATGTAATGGCTTGGCTATCTCTGAGAATCCCTGAACAAAACGCCTGTAGTATGAGCATAGGCCGAGGAATGCCCGCACTTCGGTTTTGTCCTTAGGGGAAGGCCATTTTTGAACTGCTTCCAGTTTCTCCGGGTCTGTCTGGATTCCATCACTGGAGATAACATGGCCGAGATAATTGACCTTACTCCTGAATAAACGACACTTTTTCGGGTTTAACTTTAATTTGGCTCCCTCTATTTTGGTGAAAACTCGTTCCAAGTTTCTCAAATGGTCCTCGAAGTCACGGCCGACAATGATGACGTCATCTAAGTAGACTAAGCAAGCCTCTCCAACTAAGCCTGCCAGTACACACTCCATGAGTCGCTCAAATGTGGCAGGTGCGTTGCACAATCCGAAGGGCATGACATTAAAATGCCATAAACCTTTTCCGGTCGAGAAAGCTGTCTTCTCCTTGTCTTTTGGATGAATTTCCACCTGCCAGTATCCAGATTTCAGGTCTAGGGTCGAGAACCATTTCATGCCACTCAAGGTATCCAAAGTATCGTCGATTCGAGGTAACGGGTAACTGTCCTTCTTAGTGACATCATTGAGACGCCTATAGTCCACACAAAATCTCGTGCTACCATCTTTCTTCTTCACTAATACAACAGGTGAGCACCACGGACTTGCAGACGGTTCAATAATCTTATTCCTTCTCATGTCCTCCAAAAGGCCTTCAACTTCTTTTTCCTTTGCAATTGGTATCCGTCTTGCTCGTTGGCGAATTGGTCTCTCGCTTCCGGTATCTATCCTGTGCTGAACCATCGACGTTCTTCCAAGGTCCCCTTCTTGACTGGAGAAGATATTCGCGTAGCGTTGTAAAAACTTCTTTGCTTTCATGCTCTGCGAATAAGTCAGATTACTCTTGCAGTCATCGAGTAGCTCAGTCACGAATCCGTAGTTGTTGCTGTTTGCTGAGTCTGCGCCTGTCATCGAATTGCACTTTTTCATCCAGACAACTTCCTCGCACTTTCCAATGACGTCACCTTCGTTCAAGCAGATCTCGCGATCACCAAGATTCAGAACCTTGACCACAGCATTACTGCTTCCACTAACAAGGGTTCTCGCCGTCATTAGATTTTGCGCCGATGTCTTGGTAGGTGTGTCTTCGATCAACACGCACCTGTTTGACTTTTTCTTTCCAGCTGGCGGCAGTTTCACCAGCACCTGAGCTTCCGCTCGTCCAGGTATAGTGATTTTCTTTACACATGCGACTTTCCCGCAAGCGCCTCCAAGAATGAAGATTTCTTCTTCACCGCACTTGAATACTCCCTCAGCGACATTAATTCTGCAGTTGTGTTTCTTCATGAAATCCAAACCCAAGATGCAATCATCCATAATCTCAGCCACGATAACGTTATGAGAGTATGAGGACTCCCCTACATACATCGTGACTGACATTTCTCCCAGGACGGGTATTGGCTGACCGGAGGCAGTAAGAAGCCGACAGTTAATTCTCCTCTTGTGTCCCCTTGCGGCTTTTACCAGATTTGGGTTCACTATTGTTCTAGAGGCTCCTGTGTCTAGAGTCATTTTGCAATCCGTCCCGTTAATAGTCCCCTGAATCACAAGACTATTCCCGCTGCATGCCTGGGAGATAACAGTTATCGGGGCTTCCTCCGCGTCAGCCAGCACTCGCCCCTTAGTCCTGGCTTTTATTCGTTTCCCTGATCCCGGGTAGGGGACGAAGCCCCTTGCTTCTTCAGCTCCTCTATTTGTTCCTCGATCCTTTTCTTCCATGCCATCTGGGTCTCCTTCTGCGGGCAGTTGAGCTGAAGATGGCCCCTCTCGCCACACTTATAGCACATGGCTCCAAAAGCTTTCTTCGTAGGAGCCTTAACCTCCTTGACTTCCTCAGAGACCTCGCGGATCTTATGGGTCTGCCGTATATCATGGCGAACTGCCTCGACCTCCAAGGCATGCGCCAATGCTTCCTTTAGCGAGGTATGGTGACGAAGCCTCACTGCAGCTCTGACCTCCAGGTCTTTTATTCCGTCGACAAATGCTTGCACAATATTCGTGTCCACCATCTTGGTGTCGGCTCCTGGGTGTGCCTTCCGGACAAGTTTTTCAATTTCCAACGCCCATTGTTGTAGTCCTTCTCCTGAGCGTTGGACTCTGTCACGCAGTTGGGCACGGAATACGTGCTCCAGGTGTCGCTCCCCGTATCTGGATTCAAGTGCCTCCATCAGGTCTTGGAACCCATTTCCTGTATGTGCTTCCAGAACCGACAAAGCTTGCCCTCTGAGCGCAACAGTGAGAGCGGTCAGGCATTGTTCTTCCGTCCATCCGTTGGCAGCAGCAACAGTCTGGAATTGCTGACGATAAGCGTTCCAAGAAGTAGTGCCGTCGTATGGTGGCACTTTCACTCTTGGTCCTTGCGCCACTACGGTAGTTCCACTAGACATCGCAACTCCCGTGGTTTCAAGGCGCACTACTTTCTTCTGTAATTCAGTGAAGCCGGTTTTCATGTTTTCCACATCCAATCCCAACCCGGTAACTCGTTCTTCCACCATGTCGACATCTTTTCGAAGCTTAATCACCGTGTCACTAACATCATTTATAGCCCGAAGCGCTTTTTCTTGGAGGTCTTTTTGTTGCTCTTGTGATTCTCGAATCGCTCTGATTTCAGACTTTTGAAACTCTTGCAAAGCACCGAGCTTGCGATCTTGTGATTCCTTCATTTCCCGAATTAATACAAACAAACTCCCTAATTGAAGAGGGGCTGTAGAAGCTTCGGTGTCACTGGTGGGCGTGGCCTGTTCAGTGGGCGGGGCCTGGTAGGCGGGGCCACTGGGCGGGGCTTGGCCCACAGTGAGCGGAGCTTGGTCCCCAGTTGTGGCCTCCGCAGCTCGTTGTGCCCTTGTCCTGACGCCCTCCTGTAAGTCCTCTCTCGGAGTCAATGGCATCTCCAAATCTCACTTCCGACACCAGTTGTTACGTGTTAAGGTTCGAAGGATTTGGAGAGAAAGACCTGCTGACTCAATGAAGACTATTCACTAGCACTAACACAAAGCACTAAGTCCAAACACTAAACACTAGGTCCAACACAAAGCACTAGGTCCAAACACTAAACACTAGGTCCAACACAAAGCACTAGGTCCAAACACTAAGCACTAACGATGTCCTAGGTCGTAAGCCAAGTCGTAGGTTTCACTTGTATCACTCCGGTATCACTAGTTTTCACTTCGAAATCGCCTCGAAAGTAGCTCGAACTGAACTGAACTCGCGGCGCTCCCCGCGACTATTTATACGTGCCGTCGCGAGTACTAGACGATTCTGGAAAGATACCGCGTGTTCCCGAACACGCGAGAATACAGGCCCACTAACGCCATCTAGTATCGAGTCGGGATATCACGTTGTCTATGCGTTCACTGAGTGGTTCCACCAGCGGCGCTAGATGGCGCTAGCTTCCCTGTGCCTTCGTAACATTATAAAATTGTATTTAATTTTAACTGTGTCGTAAGTCTAATCGACA
This sequence comes from Carterocephalus palaemon, assembly GCA_944567765.1. Classification (NCBI taxonomy): domain Eukaryota; kingdom Metazoa; phylum Arthropoda; class Insecta; order Lepidoptera; family Hesperiidae; genus Carterocephalus; species Carterocephalus palaemon. The sequence goes on along the minus strand of OX155654.1, from coordinate 2,121,849 downwards.
CAAATGTGACTGGGAAAGTAGAAGTTCTGCGTTCGTAAAGTAGTGTAGATTCGTGCTTATTGTCAAATTAACTCACTACCTTATTAGTATAGACTAGAAGCGGTGACAGCCCAGTGGCTATTATCGAACTCGCCTCTCACTCGAGCGTTCCGGGTTCAAGCCCAAGCGGCAAGCACCGATGACTTTTCTAAGTTATGTGCGATTTAAAATTCAACTGTCTAACTATCACGGTTCATGAGATATAGCCTGGTGACAGACGGACAGACGTACAGCGGAGCCTTAGAAATAGGGTCCCGTTTTACCCTTTGTGTACGGAACCCTAAAAAAATAGACTGATATTATTTTACTCTTGTTGTTTTTAGTAGTTATTACAACAGCTTTCAGCTCAAAGGCCTGTGCATGTTTCCAAAGCCACTTAAAACATACCTAGACAAAGGATAGCAACTTAACCAGGCACTTACTCACGCAGTGTGTTTCGCCTATTTTCTACTGACTTGAGAGGGTAAATTCTACGCTTAGGACCGTGTCTCATAAAAAAATCCTAAGCTACAACGCCTATAACCATATGCATCCCAATGTTAGGCACTAGTAACACAGCCAGCTGAGGAAAATTTACTACTCCACCACGCTGCTCCAATGCGGATTGTTGGAGGGGTTGGAGACCCAACTGTGGACAATTTATTGGCTGCCCGAAGGCTTATGACTATTATTTTACGATAAAAACCGACGGCTTACCGTGCCCTTCAAGGCACGGATAATACAGAAATACGGCCATGCTTGCTTGACACTACCTTTCCTTCTACCACTGACACACTTCTTTGGATTTATCTACTACCTACTAGTGGACGCCCGCATCTTCGCTCGCGTGAAATTAGACATAACAATAATTTCGATTACACATAGTAAGATATATATAGATAATATAGCCTATGTCACTCAGTGAAGATGCAGCTTTCTAATGGTGAAAGAATTTTTGAAATCGGTCCATTATTTTTTGTGTGAAAACATTACAAACAATTCATTCCTCTTTATAATATTAGTAAAGATTAGTACGAGATTCCACGACATATTATTATGTTTATCTGTTATTAAATTCAAAATCCCTGAAGTCTAAACGAAATATATAATAATATAGAAAATTTCTATCATCAGATAACAGTTTATAAGCCGTCGTGCTTGGCTAAGGCCTGCATGATAATGTCGTATTACTCCCTCGGGGAGTGTAATGTTGGTAATGTTAAAAAACGATAGTGATAATATTTTTAAAATAATTATAAAAAATATTTGCAGCCATATTTTTAGTGGAAATTCAGCAGAAACTTATCCTGTTAAAATTATCCTTTATAATTGCATTTTAATTGAATAACAGATTAGAGATAAGAGTAGAAATAAATGCCATTATTTTTAACAGTCGTCAGATCTGTCTTTATCGAAAAATGTTATGTGTCGTGTAATGACCTGGTTTAGTTAATTTATGTTTTTTTAACCTCAAAAATCTATCTGTAAACAACCCGATATCTTTTTTCTTATTCTCTTTTTTTGTATCGATATCTTTTATTCGCCTATTGTTGATTGTGCAACAAGCTGTTAACTGTTATACTACTTTGTAGCACTGTATAAATGTGACGCGAGGGTGCTTAATGGTGTTTTTACGGCTGTATAAGATTTGCACTCTAATTGGAGTGTAGGGTTATACCAACAGCGCCCTGCGGCGTCTGTTATGGGGTTTGGTTTTTAGATGCAAGTCTGAAGATTTTGATACTAAAACTATTGTATTTTGTAAATTAATTCTACAGCGGCGCGGAGAAGACAAACTAAAATTTCGCCTTTTAATGAGTAGATTTCCTCGCAACGGCATGCAATTTGCCGTTGTGAGGAAACTTTCTGTTTTAAAGACTTTTTGAAGACCGCGAAAAGACTTATTGACTGATGTTAGTATCAGCAGAGAGCAAAAACAACAGCCATAATGAGGCAGCGGACCATCTTCGGTGTCAGACCTATATACTAAAGACTAGTGAGTCCTTAATCAAGAGTTCATTCGAAAAACTCTCTAAAGAGACTTACAATATTTTCACAAGTGATCTAAACATTGATCGCACGCTTTAATTTATTTGTCTTCATTACCGAATGTGTTTAAGTAGTAGGTAAATGCCGTGCATCGGAGGGCATGTCAAGCCGTCGGTCCCGGTTGTTTTCAATGGTGAAAACAATCGTTAAGCCTTGACGGAAACATTCGAGTGGCTTGAGAACATTCGACACTGGGTTGGCTACTAACCCCTCCACCAACCCGAATTGGATCAGTGTGGTGGAGTATGCTCTAGACCTCCCCCAGATTTGTCTGTGGCGGAGACCCGAGCCCATCAGTGGGATGTCTATGGGTTGCACTTAGTTGGTATATAATGTGATCCTGTTTTCTATGTATTTGACAAATATTTCCATGTGATTCATATGGTATGTGATTTAATGTTACTCTCAAATATTTTGCAATGATATGTGTATACTCATATATGCGGATTTTACATACATTTATGCCTTAGACTGTACTATCTTAAGTTTTGCTGGCACCGCCTCTAAGTATGGTGATAAATCGACACGGCAATAGGTTACACCAACAATAACTTAAATTAGGTTAATGTTTATGATAAATAAGGGTTCGGTTTTACTATAAGCTAGCACAGAGGGTGTGATAACTAAGGAATAAAAGCACTTTAAATTTTAAGAGACTGTTTTCAATACCTATCAGTTGTACGTGAACGGTTAGCTCATAAACTGACAAACTAACCAATTTTTCTTCTATATTATAACCACAGATTATGCTAGCTTATAAAAAGATTAACCACCCACAAGATATCCTGTTGTGGGAAGCGCAAGAACACAGAAAATAACACAATTTAACGTTCAAGATACAAATTTATCTGACAAGTAAAGTGTTTACCTCGGCTGGGGATCAAAACCGGAATCCACAGAATAAGAACTAACAGGAAGTGTCACTAATCAACGTGGCACAGAGCGTTCAATAAATACTTAATTCAATCAATGTTATTATTTAAATAACTGTTTTTTTTGTACCGGTATCTGCAAAATTAGATAGATGGCTTGGTCGAGTAGTATCATTTTTTTTTTGAATTGTTTCAAAGCTAGAATCTTTACTGTAAAATTACTCTCATCTCGCCGACGGTAGAACCACATCGTTAATTGACGAAGCGCTTCAACATAAGTTATGTGATTTAGTGCTCAGGAGTCAGCAGTTTCAAGCACTGCTGCATTTTCATGTGCATAAAGTATTCGCGAAGTAACTTGTACGAATTTATTAGGACATATTGGAATAGCTGAGTATTCCATAGTAGTTTCGACTCCACTGTTAGACATTTTGAATCTGTGAATACCATCTTAAAAAAGACATTGCGGATAATTAATGCAATAACTATTCCTGGTTATAGATTTTGTAAACATTCAAAATCTTTTATGGGAAACTGTGTTCGCTTCTACAATAAAATAAGCACTAGAAAATATTACTTGTCTCTCAGAGAAATACAATTAAATCTTTACCATAACCTTAATAAAGCATTCTATATATAATAATGTATCTTTATCAAATTATATCATTGTTAATTTTTTGAGAGTAGATAACCACCACCGCCAACTTGAACCGATGGCAGATTAAAAATGTCATGAAATTCATAACTTATTGAAAATAAAATAATCTGTAATATTAGCTTAGCTACAACCCGTAGACGTCCCACTGTTGAGCACGGGTCTCGCCCACAGACACAGCTGCGGTAAGGACTAAAGCATCCTCCACCACGCTGCTCCAATGCGGATTGGTGGTGTGGTTAGGGGCCAATCTAGTGTCGTATATTCTCAAACCACCCGGAGAGATGGCGCCGATCGTTTTTACCATTAAAATCAACCGGGCCTGACGGCTCAACGTGCCCTCTAAAGCACGGTAGCACCCATGAAATTTTGCCATTACCCATCCACAAACCGACCTGCCCGTCGTTGCCACTCTGTCGATCACATTTATTCGACGCAAGCCATTGAGCTATGGACGCTACAAATCTGAAATCTAAATTTACAAAATAGCAAATATACATGCAGCACTCATCCGATAACAACTGTAACAAATGTTCAGAAAGGGACAAGGAGGTCTATTAACAGTTCTGATAAAAGCAAACTTACCGAATAATACTGTAGTAACCGTTCAGTATCTCTTTCAATCCTGTTTCCAGTCACAGTAGCCGATAAGTGGAGATTAGAGTACAATCTTGTTTGCTATCCGGTATCCAAAATACAATAGCAGAGAATATAGAGAGACAAGGGGAACAATAGACACGTATTTTTTTATAGATTTAGGATAGCAAACGAGCTAAAACCAATTTTAAACAAGCTTTCAAAGCTCTCAGCCCAGATAGGTATTGATGCAATTTAAATGAAGAGTAACAATTTGAAAACATTGCATGTCAATACCATTAAACGTTGAGTAGTCTCATAGTCTAGAGCTCAGAGCAATGATACCTTTAGTTTTTTTTTAATGGATATAAGACAGCAAATGATCTTGCAGCAACCCATCCGCTGTCGCCCATGACAACTGTGACTGACTTTGAACAAGACTCAAATAGGGACTGGGGATGGTTAATCCAGTTAGCTGAAAGAGTTAATTAGAACATTAGTTGGTCAGTTCGTTAATGGGTATGAGGACTAGGGACTGTTAGTGATAGTTAGTCGTGTTATTTGGTGTTAGTAATTGTTAGGAAGATTCTCGTTATAAGTGAGACACAGATGTGTTTCTACCCTTGAGGACTAAGGACTAAGATGGAATAACCTTTCCAACCGGACCACAATTGTTTTAAAGACAATTATTTTACGGTATAAATGGTGCTAGGGACCGTGGCAGGCGGTGGTACTGCCCCGGGCGAACTCTATATGGAACGAAATAGGTTTCATGTAAAACCTATATGGTTATAGGCTCTACTACTCAAAAAAATTGTACTGTAACATACAGATTAAAATATAGGTAGTAGGTATTTTTTGCGAGGGAGAAATCTCATCATAATCATGACGTCATATTTAACGTAAAAATGCATAGTCATCGGAATTGAACCAACATGAAAAATTTAAGTTCGTCGGATAAGAGGAAGTGGTCAAATTTAGTTTATAAAATTTGATCCTAGCACACAAACTAACTTAGTAACAAGTTACGTACCTAAAGCTTTTAAAAAGAGTTTATAGAACTGTTCTCAACTTCCATTCCAAAGACATCGTCTGTTGACATGGTCCGTTTGTTTTCAATAGCAAACACAGTATGTTCTAAATGTTCTGTAAGTACCAATGTAGGTACGCGGGTGTTTGCATCGCCAATATTGGTGTAATAAACTTGAGACGGAATTATTATTGAGCGTTTCCCTGGCATCCAATATCTGCTTGTTTGTATTGAACTTCCTTTGATTTGTGTAAGACTTAGAAGTATTAAAAATGGTGATATTTATGTCCCAATATTGAATAGTAAGAGACAGAGTGGACAGTAAATTCTATTTCATGCTTTCAAACAAAATGTAATGACTCTGAGGTGTTTTCAGTGACCGATACCTGAGGCAGACATTTAAGGCCGTTTGTATTGGCGTCGCGGATTATTGTCGTGCGAGCGTGGGTGCGTTGCAGACAAATCTGTGGGAGGTCTAGAGCATACTCCACCACGCTGCTCCAATGCGGATTGTTGGAGGGGTTAGTGGCCAACCCAGTGTCAAATGTTCTCATGCCATCAGAAAAACTTCGACAAGGCTTACCGATTGTTTTCACCGAGTAAAACAACCGGGACCGACGGCTTTACATGCCCTCCGAAGCACGGTAGCGCTCCTGAAATTTTGCCACTAGCGGTCACCCATCCACAAACCGACCGGCCCAGTCGTAGCTTAAATCTGTCGACCACATTGAATCGACGCGAGCCATTGGGCTATGGACGCTACGCCATGGATCGAAGCATCCAGCCAACTAACTGATAAATGTATAGTGTCAATACATCGCAAATTATGTCATACACGGTTTACTGTCAGTTGTTATGATCCATTCAAAAGACACTATTGTCTGCAGTTATATAGCTCTTGTACGAGAACATTTTGCAGTCTATTCTGTTCCGGAATCCTGATACAACAGTACACCGCGCGCTCGGTTTCTCCAATTATACGGATTTTACTCTTTAGTTCTTAAGCCGATCCAATAGTGTGCAAAATCGCTTGGCATTTGAAATCAAGGCTCAACTTAGCAGGCGATGGGTTCCTGTATGGGGTATTCATGGGCAAATGTAGGATCGGACACAATGGCCCACAGCCGCCTCGTATCTATTGATGGAGTTTAGACAATCGTCGCCTGGTTTGTTGGGGAGTATTCTCATTGAAATTACATATATTGTTGTGCTGTATCTCATGATGTGATAGCCGAAGTTTAAGACACTGGTCTATTAAGAGGTGCGGGCTTAAATCTCTGGGAAGTGGTAGAGTTTTTATACCGGCTAGAAAGGGTGGGTTCCTGTTATACTATCCTGTTCAGTAACCAGTGTTACTGGCCCTTTGGCCAGTCAGGCCAATAGCAAGAGACCATGGGAATAAAAAAGTTATGCGTTGTTAGACCTAACAAGGTTAAAGTAGAGAACATTGGAATAAAAAAGTTATGCTTGACCTAACAAGGTTAAAGTGTAGTAACACTTCTGAGTCATGATATGAGCGGTAGTGGGTATGTCGTTTTGCATGCTCGTTTGCTTTCTTGAATCCATAAAAAGGATGGCTATGACTGTTTTATGATAAGAAAAATATAGTTAGGATGCCTGAAAGTTCGCTACATAATTTATAATGATCATTGATATTTATTGCTTCCCGCATAATCTATACTTCTATACTAATATTATAAAGCTTATGAAGCTTACATTTTATATTAAACTAATGGACGCCCGCAGCTTCGCTCGCGTGGAATTAGAGATAATAATAGATTAAAAAGTAGGCTCTAGACTATCTGTGTACCAAATTTTATTTAAATCGGTTTAGTAGTTTTGGCGTGAAAACGACACAGACAGACAGACAGAGTTACTTTCGCATTTATAATATTAGTATGGATTATACATCTTATATAATAAAAATGAATCGCAAAATGTGTTGGTAAGCGCATAACTCAACAACGCCTGGACCAATTTGGCCAATTCTTTTTTTTAAATGTTCCTTGAAGTTCAAGGATGGTTTTTACGGCGAGAAAAATTTGAAAATTCATCCCCTAAGGGGGTAAAACGGGGGTGCAAAGTTAGTATGAAGCTTTGCCGTTTTTGAAGTTAGTGAATGTGTAACGCGAGCGAAGCTGCGGGCGTCCACTAGTTGCATATAAAATGTACAATCGACGTAGGCTCAACATTACAATATTGTAAGCAATGTCTAAATCTTCTCATTTTGAGAACCCATACTTACCTGATTGATATACCATCTCGCCAATTCTAGATGAAGGTCGAATTGTTTTCCTCCTGTCCACTTTCATAGTGTTTTACTATCCGTTTTACGCGAGGCTCTCAAGCTTTTATGGGAAACGAAAACTCGTAGGCGTGAACCATGTGGGCATACAGATAGAATGCTCCAGGACTGCGCACAGTTGAGAAGGACGGATATTGATCAAACATTAAATTTATATACTTTTTTGATGTATCGCTGTTGTGTTATCAATAGCGTTTATTGGCGAAGGTTATTCCGATCTAGTATGTTCCATTTTTAGGCGGTAGAGCCTTTGAGAAATCAAATAGATTTTATATTAAATTATTTATATATTTTTTTCCATGTAGAGTTCGCCCGGAGTAGTACCACCGCCTGTTACTGTACCTAGTACGATTTATACCGTGTAATCATTGTTTTTAAACCAATTGTGGTTTGGTTGGAAAGGTCCGGTTACATTTTCCGGTAACGCTTTTTATGGCTATATTTAAATTACATATGTCTAATTTATTTTATTAAAATTATTCTGTTTTGGATTTTTCTATATCGGGTAAAATATTGTACCGAAATCATTATTTATTTTAAATTCTATTTTAGTTTGAGGATTTTCTGTAATTGTGATAGTTATTTAATGCCACTCAATGTTTTGTGTGAAATAAATAAACCTATATATGTGGGCTATAAATAAACCTTTTTAATAATTTAAATTGAAACCAAAATATCTGCTAATATAAGGTTCCTTTGCATGTGAGCGGTAAGCCATTTTGCATAAGATAACAGGGCTTGATCGTACAGTTTAATTTATTATAATCTTGAATCGTATTTGTAATTAAGCCTTTGCTTGAAGTGGTTCTATTAATTTCGTACAGGTTAATGAGGTCATAACCTTTTAGTGTTTACTGGAACAGTGAGTTAAGCATATATATCACGAAGAGAATCGCTTAGATTTTAGGTGGTAGAGATATATGTGGAACCAAATAGGTTCCAAAGCAATGGTCCAGTTGGAAAGGTGTGGTTTCCGATTACACTTCTTTAGAGGCGGCAATCTTAGTCCAAGTTAGTGCCAACGCATCTGTGACTGACTAGAACGAGACTAACAATAGGTACTAAATGTATCATTACTAACACTAGCAGAACTAACCATCACTAACAGTTTCTGTCCCCGTTTATTAGTGGGTATTACACCCACTAACGAAGTGATCAATCAACCTTAAATAATTCAGGCATGATGTTATGATGTAATTTATTTTTTGTTGTACATTTAAGACAGTTACTAAGTCAAATCATCCTTCGGGTACGGAACCCTGAAATTTTGTTCGTTCATACATAAATGTATTCTGTTAATGACGATAAATTAAAATAATTCATTTCAGGTACTTAAACACCTGATCACGGGTCAACGACTCCTTGGTAGCCGACGCAATCTTAATAAAAAATTATGAGTCGCTGGCAAAGAAGCGGCGGGTATAATTTTAAGTGGGGCGATAAATCGACAAGGGGCAAAGGTTGCGTACTATGGTGGCCGAATTAGGTTAATGTTTGCCGGACATTAACTCAAGTGGTGCCCGTTAGTTATGTGGCAAGGGATGTAGTGGCGTCACGCAACTGTGAAACTAGGAGGCGGCATTTTTAAAGAAAGAAAGAAAGATAGAATGAAGACAGAAAAGGTTATTTGATTTTGTTCTTTATTTCCTTTTTTAATGAATATAAGACAGTGTACGCCGTGAAAGCCGCGAGCGCGTTCACTTCTAAAGTTGATCATCGTCATAGATCGAAACTAGTCGGCCTATTTCCGACTTAAATCACACGTGAGTAAGCCGGTAACTTCAACTATGAATATAAAATAGCAAACGAGCTTGCATTACCACCCATTCGCTTCCGCTTATGACAACTGTGACTGAATTTGAACAAGACTCAAATAGGGACTGGGAAGGTTAGTCCAGTTACCTGAGAGAGTTAATTAGACCATTAGTTGGTCTCCACACAAGGACATTCATTACAATCTATAAGTCTGCAACCTATTAGTGAGACACTGCCAGGCTCGGGTCTCTTCTCAGAATGGGGAGGATTAAGGCCATAGACCACCACGCTGGCCAATTGCGGGTTGGTGAACGTCACAAGCTTTTGAGAACATTATGAAGAACTCTAAGGCATGCAAGTTTCCTCATGTTTTCTTTCACCATTAGAGCGTGACAGTGAAATGTTTCAAAAGCACAGAATGGTCATTGGAGCGTGCCGCTGGGATTTGAACCTGGACCTCCCGAGTATGTGGCCGTATTCTTACCCACAGGGCTATCTCTGCTCTAACAACCCATATACCACATCCAAAATAATTTGATACTATCTGTTCAATCTATTCAAACAAAGAAAATTACTAGGAGCCGCATAGCACACGAATTTCTTGAATTATTTATATGTGCACAGAAAACTTGGACGAGTTAATGCACTTGCCAAGGAGGTAATCTCTAGAGCTGCGAAAGAACTGAATTAATCTAAGTACTTCCATGTTCCTATTACAGTTTGGAAGTAATAAGTTGGGCGTCTGCAATATGGATGGTGCTGTAAAAATTGCTCGGCTATTCTCACCAGAGTGAAAAACAGCAAGTGTTCGAGTAGATATTATTATGGTGATAGAATTTGTAAGTATACCAAAAAATATTCTTTATTCAGTGTACGCCTTGCCCGCCGCGAGCGCGTTTACTCCTGAAGATAATCATCGTAATTGGCCATGTCGCGAGGATTGCTGACAACAGGTGGACCCTCAGAGTCTCGAATGGTCCACCAGGCAAGAGAAGTGTTAGCGTACCATACACACGTTGGGAGGACGATATTAAAAAGATAGCGGGCTAAAATTGGATCAAATTAGCACAGGACAGGAACACATGGAAATCCCTGGAAGAGGCCTTCACCTGCGAGGGGTCTATGTAACTAATAGACAATTATAAATTGTAAGTGATAAGGTTTAAGTGCATGGAATGAAAGGCGTTTTTATTTTATTTATTTATCTGTCCTACTAATCAGATATGCTTATATATTTGTTAGAATATGTCCGGTACGAAGCCTTAATCGTAGTCTTCTACCGGAAGCAGAACCCCAGAACTTAATTAAGCGTTCAGACTGAATTAGCGAGGCATCACTCACTGTATAGGTACGCCTTTACATGCGCTGTCTACGAGCGGAGAAAATGTTAACACTACTAGGTGCTCCAGCTTGAATAGCTGCTACAATGCCTCAGCGATGACAGCCCAGTTGCTATCAATCAAAAAGATGCATTCAATCAAAAAGAGAACCAATATAATTCTCTTTGATATCAAAGTTAGTAAATCTGTTCGAATCCATTCACAGATTAAAGGGTTTCCTCGTCTATAAAGCTAACCTTTACTTTTATACGGAGAAAATTGTGTATTCCATCCATCCATCCATCCATCAGCCTTTTTGGGTCCACTGCTGGACATAGGTCTCCCTCAATCGTCGCCACTCCTCCCGATCCTGCGCCCTTTGAATCCAACGGCTTCCCACTGTCCTCTACAGGTCCTCAGTCCACCTCGTCGGGGGCGACCAATACTTCGTTTTCCGAGACGCGGTCTCCACTCGAGGACTTTTCTTACCCAACGATTGTCAGTCCGTCGAGCGACATAGCCTGCCCATTGCCACTTCAGTTCGCTGTTCCTGCGAGCCATGTCGGTAACGTTCGTTCGTGTACGGATTTCATCGTTGCGAATCCGGTCCCGTAGAGAAATTGTGTAATATACGGCAGAAAATAATGAAATGTGATCGCACCCTTTCATATATGGACTGAGCGGCCGCACGCGTGAAAAATTGCCCACCGCCATTGTTCGCTGTAGTGCGTTTTATTTCGCCGTTTTACGAGGCTTTCAGGCTTTGATGGAAAACGAATAACGCGTACGCGGGACGCACCGGCGGAATGGAGCAGAGTGGGTAAGGGCCGATTTATATATCACTAGTGGACGCCCGCAGCTTCGCTCGCATGGAATTAGACATAAAAATAGTTTCGTTCACACCTAGTAATATTATATTATTTAAGAAATTAATTGTCACTTGCTATAACGGTGAAGGACACATCGTGAGGAAACAAGTTTGCCTGAGAGTTCTTCATAATGTTCTCGAAGGCTTGTGAAGTCTGCCAATCCGCAGTTGGCCAGCGTGGTGGACTAAGGCCTAAAAAAGAAAAAAGATATTAATTTAGTTCAATATTTTTATTCACCAACTTAAAAAAAAATAAGCAATAAATATGACAAGACTCTTACGGTTGACTTTCTTCGGTCCCATATTCATTTCCATTTAATAATGAATACCTACATGGCAATAAATCATCAAGGTTAACCCCGATAAGGCGGGATAGGGAAGGTACGTTAATTAATAATATTGCTCTCAAGGTAAGGTGCGTTTAATTAAATACGGTAAATTAAATATTTACTTAACTTGTATGGAAAGCTTAAGGAAATCGTATTGATCTTACTTTGAACGCCTTTGAAGTCCACAGCTGGACGTAGTTCTAACCGACGCCAATCCAAGCTACAACTCATAGACGTCCCTCTGTTGGGCACGGGTCTCCCCCATAGCTCTATGTCTAGAGCATACACCACCACTCTGCTCTTATGCGGTTTACCTATACCCTATAAAGCCATTTTTAAAATTAAAAATTAAGTTTTGCTCGTATTAACCTAGAGCGGTCTCATAGGAATCCTTAAGTAGGTAGTCTACCAAGCAATCCCATAAACCGTGTAAACTACGCTACCCTTACTAGAACTTAAAAGGAGCGGCTAATCTCATACACCTGCGACGAGCGGAATGCTGCCTGAACACGCAAGATTTTTTAAATTTAGAAGTAGAATTACTGAATTATTGCCACCGTACATGCGATTTACTAGAGCATTGATTAATTCGTTAAATTTAAATTTAGGGTAATTAAATTTAAGGTAGCTAGGTAACAATTTATACACCACACTCATGGGTACTCATAATGTTACCTGTATTGTTTACATAATGCTGGGAATATGTAGTCACAATATTATATTAGTTAAATTTAAGGTAGCTAGGTAATATTAGTTGACGTCATCTAAGTTTTTAATGTACTAAAAATGTGTAAATTTGCTAGATATCAATAGACTTTAATAATTTTTCACAGAGAGATTTTGACATTTTTTGAGCTTTACTTTCTGACATTCTTTGAACATTATTTCTATAATTAAATTATTATATTCTAAGTTAAGTTAAGTTATATTATTATTACATATTTTAATTACACTTACTAACATACAAATTACATTCGAGTCATATAAAAAATCATTGATTGAGTAATAACACAAGCTCCAGCCATTTTGTTTAGGTACAGTTAAATACACATTATGCCCGATTTAATACAATACAAAAAGAACATTCGCGAATATCCTAACAAGATCCAACAAACAAGGTATCCTAACATTCCTAACATACGTACAGGTAACAAAACAAATACATTATTACAAATAAAGTCAGTGTGGATATCTGGGCGGGTTTCCCGCTATAAATAAATTAGCTTCACCCTAAGGGAGACCACACCGTAAATACTACCCCTATTGGGCGTGATTCGAAAGAATTACTTTACCGCGTCCTCGATATTGACATTATAAATACTCGGCGTTTAAAGCGGTGGCTTTCAAAAGGACATCGCTTATCTGAAGACCATTTCTGTATAACAATGGCTCGTAGGAGTGTTATTGTGACTATTTTTAGACCTCTTTTGTCTTATAAGAATGTTATTTTAATATTTCGTCAACGTCGAAAAGGGCTGTGTTAGTTAGTTAAGTTAGTTAATGTTAGTGATAAACCAGCCTGTGGTTGATGATGTATATTGGCAGAGGATGGGGGGTGCTGCAAGCTCGTGTGGTATCGATAAAAAAAGTTATGCTCAATCTCCCATTACCTTCAATAAAATACCTTTTTGTGAAATAAAATACCATATTGTTAAATGAAATACCTTTTTGTTTATTATAATACCTTTTTATTTATTAATTTATCCTTTCATTACATTTAATTAACAGGAAATTCTAAAACTCTGATACTAATTTAAACGTATGATATATATTGTATATACAACCTTTACAACAATATTTTAAAATATAAGTATTTAAATAAAACAAAAGAAATATAAACTAATTATTATAACATAAATACAGATATATTTTATAAATACATATATATTTTGTTAAATATATATATATTTGGCCTTTTTGTTATAAATCCCGTGAAAATAACAAAATCAGTCAAATATTCGGGTGTGCGGAGACAGACTTCAATGGGTCGCAGATGCGTTTGAGCCGGTGAAGTGACTAGTGAGCCACTGGGTTGAGCCCGACGCGTCCGGCCGACCGGAATAGATACAACCCTACCTTCTATTGTTTTATGATTAGTCGACATTTTAATGGGTACAATATTTATTTTAACAAAACAAATTTTCTTTCTTTGATGCCTTAAAACTTTAATTTTATTTCGCCTTATATCTTTAGTGACACAACTTGACAACAAAAGAATAATTTAAATTATAGAATTATTACTTTCTTTAAATTGGACGGGCCCGTTGGTGCCATCGGTAGTGACACTGTCTGTTGCGCTAGGGGTCGTGGGATCGAATCCCACTCAGGACAAATATTCGTGTGACGAACACTTGTATTTGTTCTGTGTCTAGATGTTTCTCACGTTAACCAAATTAAAATCTATCCATGCGCAATAAGATTCAATTTCTTTTACTCGACATCTGTTCTGTTTTGAGGTTAAAACAAAGGGAAAATATATGGAGTTTACGAATGGCCTACCGCAGTCAATGTAGTGCACGGGACTGGGACACAAACAGTAGGGTTGGGGCGTATGGTTAGCAAAAACAATCGTAGCACCGCAAGAAAGATACAGAAATATAAAAAAATAGATTAAAAAGTTAAATAAAAGCTTTTAAAATTAACCTTAAACGCACAATTGTCCCTTTGGCATACAGCACAGATGCACACAAAACATTTAGACAGCTACCAAAATCTAGCTTATTTAAATATACAATACTAGTGGATGCCCGCAGCTTCGCTCGCGTAGAATTAGACCCATTAACGACGTCTGCCCGCGTTCGGGTTGCCCACTTGAATTCAAAAACGGCAATGTTACATACTAACTTTGCACCCCCGTTTTACCCCCTTAGGGGGTGAATTTTCAAAAATCCTTTCTTAGTGCTCCCCTACGTTATAAGAGGAACCCCTGTGCAAAATTTCAAATTTCTAACCCTTATAGTTTAGGCCCTGCGTTGATATGTCAGTCAGTCAGTCAGTCAGTCACCTTCTCCTTTTATATATATAGATATACAACATATAGATCCGCTAGATGGCGCTGCTTAAATTCCATAAAATTTGGCATTTACGCGTTCGATTTGTTTGATCAAGTAAACTCGCATTAAGTTCCTTTGTATCTTTAATGACTTAAAGTTAGGCTATCATACCATGCAGCCATTTTGAAATATCTATAAATAATGCGTTTTAAATTTAACATAAATTAAAATTAATCTGAAGTATGTAATTTAATTGTAACTTGGCCAGCGTGGTGGACTAAGGCCTAATCCCTCCCCGTTCTGAGAGGAGACCCGTGCCCAACAGTGGGACAAAGAAAGGGTTGTGATGATGATGATGTAATTACATTAAATATTACGTAAAATCCTCTAGTAGTGTTTAAACTATGTGCCAAAGCAAAAAAGCCTTCTAGCGCAAAAGCTGCGGATTACACACAAAAGCAAATTCAGTCGATTAATCCCTCAATCCTCATCTGTGTACAAATAACCCACTTCAAAGAGCTTCAGAGGAAAATTAATTTGGTATTTCATTTCGTTGAGTAAGTTCAAGAACAAAGGAAATGCATTCTCAAAATGAACATTCTTGTACAAATACCTAGCTATTTTAATTTTCCGGGCGTATTTTGTAAAGGAATCACTTACTTAACGCACGAAAACAAAACGTTTTCTGTATTACCATTGTTCTAAATTCCTTTGCACAGAAAACAATGGGCGCCATCTTTGGAGCGAAATTTTAAAATTCGAATACCGAGCTATTCTGTTCTATTGTTAATAACATAAACTTAATTACAGTTAGCACATAAAATTTTTGTTTTCTTTTTCAAAACTATTCCGCTGACGCTACACGGTTGGAAAAATAGTCACAGAGCCCACGAATCCGTATATTAGTTGAACAAACCAGCGTATATTGTTTACATCCGTGCCTGTATTACTGGCTTAACAAAGCAAGCATGTGGAGAGAAAAGGCATTCTTCTGTGAAATAAGAATTTACAGCGCATCTGGTAAAGAACTGTTTCATAGTCGCCTGTTTTTATACTTTTGGTATCAAAGGTCTTCTGAAGCAAGTTTATTTTGAAATTATTTCAATCCTTTGTGATTATCTTTAAAGTTACTAAAAAAGGAACTTTGACAGTCCCCAGTTTGACAGTCGCGGTCGGTTTATTGTGGGGGATGGGATCCACAAACCGACCACGCCCGTCGTTGCTTAACTCTGTCGATCCCATTGAATCGACGCGAGCCATTGGGCTATGGACGCGCTTGTTCATTGTGTTGAAATCACAAGTATAGCAAATATTTAATTAGTAATGCCCTAGCGTAGTATTTAAGTTGTAATTCCCTTTTAAAGTTGTATAAGTTAGTCTCAGGGAAAATAACTGGTTTTCAGCGTTGTTTTGCATAGAAGGTAATAAACAACACTTACTTAAGCTAAATCCACTTTTAATATAAGACCTTATTATAGTAATGCTAAGACTTAATTTTATTTAACTCGTTAATACATTTTCGTGCATTTACCTTAAATCCGGCCAGGCACGCTCAGGTTATCTAGGATACGAATAATAAAACTTGTAGATGGCTATAGAACGTGGTATTTAAAAAGATTTATAAACTAGTGGACGCCCGCAGCTTCGCTCGCGTAAAATTAGACAACAATAGATTCGTTTACACCTAGTAATATTATACAGCCTATGTCACTCAGTGAAGATGCAGCGTTCTAATGGTGAAATAATTTTTGAAATCGGTCCAGTAGTTTTTGTGTGAATACGTCACAAACAAATGTTTCCTCTTTATAATATTAGTATAGATAGTATAGATGAAACTTACTGTATTTATTTAGTATTCATTCAATACATAGAAGTCCCACTGTTGGGCACGGTTCTCCTCCAAAGGTACAGCTGCATCACACTGCTCATTGGTAGGGGTTAGTGTCCAACCCAGTGTCAAATTTTCTCAAGCCACTCGAAGGCCTTCAACAAGGTTTAACGACGAGAACATAAAAAAATTCTATCTGCTGGAAATATGGCGACGCGAGCCGGATATCCAGTCCGCCATCTTGCTTCCGGACATTGCGAGACTTTGCTCTGGGATCGGATAAGTTTAACTAATAATTAACAGGCTTTTATTAGATGGTTTAAATGTATTAATATAAATGTATTTGTATGTACGAGTATGTACCGGAATCTTTTTGTCCCATTATCCTGACCAGGATATTCAGAATTAGCAATTTTAGGTTGTCCACAAAATCTGGTTTTTAGATATTTTTTTTTAATTATAAATTATTGTTGACTTATTTACCGAATAGTAAAATTCTTTTTTTTCTTTCAATTATTTTCATAGCGTAAATTTTTTATAGCGTCCAATAGCCCTAGGCTCGCTTCTTGTGTTAAAATTTAAATAAAATATATTTTTAGTATTTTTTAACTGTGTAGGAAGTGTGTAGGTACCTACAGGAGTTCATAGCAGTTAGTACATTGATGTAATATGACTATATTATTATGGATTGTCATGATCTTATATTGCATTTGATTGACTCAAATGAAACAGTTTTCCTCATCTCCAACCTTTCTCACATTTTTCGTTTTCACACCCAAAAACAGTGTTGGGATCACACATTGGACCCAACATTGGACATAAAGAAGATGTGTACCAATATCTAACACTCCAACTAAAAGTAAACTGTTGAGAAGAAACATCGCGTCATATTTCAGCAAAATCTTACGAGCGAACCATCCTGATCCAAGCCCGTTATGCACAGGCCACACCGCGAGCGGGCGGGCGATGCGTGGCGAGAAAACTATGCGAACGCGAAGCTAAACTGTGTGGGGTTTTACTATTAGGCCAGCGATAGGGCTAGAGATCATTGAATAATTCGTTCATATCGCTGTCGTAGTACAGCTTTATAGTTCGCGATGTGAACGGAAGTAATAGTGATCGTGAGGAAACCTGCATGCCTGAGGGTTCTTCATAATGATCTCGAAGGCTTGTGAAGTCTGCTAATCCGCACTTGGCCAGAGTGGTGGACTAAAGCCTAATCCCTCCCATTGTGATCGTGATCGTCTACACTTCGTTCGAAATGTCTTCGGCTACATAATAATGTTTCGATAAATCAAAGAAAAAAAGCTTCAAATGAACAATTCTCCTAAAAAGATCTTAGGCGAAGTGTTTCCCACCACAACCCTTTCTTTGTCCCATTGTTGGGCACTCGGGTACTGAGGGGTTAGGCCTAAGTTTACCACTAAGAATAATAGTGATTTCCGCCCGCACAGCTACCCGCTCGCTCGCGGTGTGGCCTACACTTTGTTCCAAATGTCTTCCGCTACATATGTTTCGATAAATCTAGCTTCAAATGAACACGTCCGCTACAGGATCGGATACAATACATTGCGGGGCCGAGACTCCTCGCCGGGCATAAATTGCTCGCGGACGCGGCAATCGATGCGACACGATTTACTGGCGCAGTTCCTTGTTTAGACTGCTCGATACAATGAACCAAGGCAAGTATGGTTCGTGTCTCGTTGCTTAAAACTTGGTCGATCATGTGATTAGCGATAACCGAGTTAAGCTAGTCGAGGCAGCACCAAAATTTCTTTGGTCCACTCTAAGGAGGTAAAATTCAATTTCTTTGGCCAAAACTATGAAGGTTGTTTCAATAGTGGCAGATGTTTGTGATATTGAAAACACAGACAGAATTCTGTCATTTCATTTCTTGCATTTTGAAATTGCATATTTACTTTAATTGTAGATACAAAAAAATTGGTCTGTGAACTGGAATTCCGAGTAGTGATATAAATGTTAAATGACCGCACGGATTGTTTTAATTTAAATAAAATAGTTTTCCTCCTACCTTTATCAACCAGTATATTACTGTAGAGGTTGGGCGGATCAATGGAATCTCTTGCCTTAAAATGCTTAACTTAGTCAATCGTTTGACTAAGAGTTCGTACTCAGAGTAGTTTTAATTCAATTGCTTTGAGACTAAGAAAATTAGATTTGGAAGGAGCCTTTGAATGACGCTGTGAAGGTATTTCATGATTATTCATTAATACACTGACTGAATTGGCGATTGCGAAAAGGGTATATTAAATAAATAGATACAAATAAGGAAAATTCAAATAAGCAGTACAACCCTGTGGCTATCGAACCGCCTAACTCGAATTCATCAACGGAACGCACCAATGACTTTTCTAGGTAATGTGCGGTAAATTAAATTTCATGTGCGGAGCGGTAAAGTGAGCAGTTCTTACCTGAGAGTTTCCTGTAACGTTCTCGATGGCATGTGCAGTTCACCAATCCGCATTTGGACATCGTGGTAAACTAAGGCCTAACCTCTCAGTACCCGAGTGCCCAACAGTGGGACAAAGAAAGGGTTGTGGTGGGAGACACTTCCCCAAATGTCTTTTTAGGAGAATTGGTTTTTATAGGCATTGATAACTAATTATTTTTCATAGTGGAACAAGATAAGTATCATTACATTTTGGATTCATTCTCGTAGATACAAGATTTTGTAATGTGCGATTTAAGAAATTGAATTCCATTTGCTGTAACGGTAAAGTGAGAAAACCTTGAGAGTTCCCATAACGTAACAGCGATTTCTTCCAGGAATCGTAAATTTAGGAAAATTATTGCATAGATACGGCTTAGCTTACAATCATTGACTAATGTAATAGATCCAACGAAAGGATAAATAAATTTCATGTCAAATATAAAATAAGTAATAACAATACGTTAACAATATTCTTAAGTCTTTGTAAATATTGGTGAAGAAGAGCTTCAAATTGGTCCCAACTACGATGGATCTGGAGCAAAATTTGAAAGTGTAATTTCCTAACTCTGTATCCTTAATTACCAGACCCTCTAAACAGTTCCATGGTAATTATGCCATACAATTTGCATAGCGGTTCGCTTCTCTTTGGTGACTAATAAATATTAAAGGCGAATATTTCTAACTTCATCTATTTTTCTGTATGAATTTTCTCCTTAAAGATTTAGCTACGGTATCCTCCATCCAGCATTGATTTAACCTCAATTATGAGATGTACATGTATGTATTTTGGTGTATGAAGCGCTCATAGCGTTTAAGTACGGCTCGCGTCGATTGCACGATCGACCGACATAAGCAACGTTGAATGCGATCGGTTAGTAATAATAAATCATGCCGTCGGAATTGGATGTTTCCATCGTAAAATAATCGCTAAGCCTTGCCGAAAACCTTAGAGTGGCTTGAGAACATTCCGGTTGGACATTAGAACCCCCACCATTCTGCACTGGGGCAACATGGTGGACTAGCGCTCTAACCTTTTCCCAGCTGTGGCTGTGGGATATAATATGGAATAGCCAAGGACGTCTATGGGTTGCAGCTTAGCTTATATTTTAATTTAGCTTATCTTTTAATTATCTTTTAATTTTGTATAGCTTATCACTTAATTCAGCTTTTTCAGCCGAATAGTAGGTAGGTACGTACATATATTTGTTTTTTTTTAGTTTGATAGTTATTCTGAAATAATAACGTGAAAATCGGTGTAAAACTGTAAAACTGTGAGATGTTCATTATGTTATGAGAAGTTTTGTTTCATCAAAAATATTCTTTATTGCAGGCTACACGGCCCATAACTGACATCCAAAATATATATCAACTATGTCGCGTTGCCGCGAGTCCGGAGACACCCGGAGGTTGCCAGCATCCGCGAAATTTGCAGAACACTACCCTGTCAGCCACAGCTCCTCGTCCAGGAAGGTCAACTGCTGTTCAGTTGGGACGCGTACAAGAAACGAGATGAAATCGATTGGGTTACGCGCCATCAGCTTATCGACCCTCAACTGAAACGTATTCCACGAGATCGGAAGCCTTCGCGCCGAAGTGGAGACGAAAGACATACATACGAGTATACGTCACTGGAACGGCGAGAGGAAAGGGGTGGAGAGAGGAGTTGGTTAACACATAGTTACATAAAGTTTCGCGTAGATATTAGATTCATAAAGGGTCGCTCGAGAGCAAAAGTTTTGGGGAGTAACCGTAGAAAACTTCAAGGTATCGAGATCAAATAAAATCTTTCAGGTAAGATGAACCTTTTACAATCCTTGAAATGTTAGACTAAATTCGTTGAAGATTTTGAATCAAATCGAACTAAGACGCAGGTAGACTATATCTATAACATTATGCCTGTATAGTATATCCCCGAAGGATTAAGTAGAGGAGCGTAATACACGTGCTGGGTAGATATACCTACGTTAAATTACGTTAGTAAAGGTATACTTAGCTAAGAAAACGTATTACAATGACTAGTACATTCCTAAACTAATAATATGTATTAAGCTGCAACCCATAGACGTCTCGCTGCTGGGTCTCCTCCATATACATATCTGCGGGAGGTCTAGATCGTACTCCACCACGCTGCTCCAATGCGTATTGGTGGAGGGGTTGGTGGCCAACCCAGTGTCGAATGTTCTCAAGCCACCCGAAGGTCTTCGACAAGGCTTAACGATTGTTTTCACCATTAAAACCGGGACCGACGGCTAAACGTGCCCTCCGAAGGGAACCTGAAAAGGAAATTCATCGGTTATAAAATCGATCGAAATGTCTCTCTTGTGCGGAGACCCTAAGACAGTTAAAAGGTCTTCCCTTAATTTGCAATTATACAACTTAAACACGAAATGTTAGTTAGTTTGTGTAATGTATCGTAACTGACCGCTAGTCTGCTTCTGAAACTGTGAGGACAGCCTTGAGGCCATTGTTGTTAATTAGTAGTGGACATTACTGGCTTGTCGTGTAGTTTCCAGAGAAGTGTAACAAGTGTGTCACAAGTGTAAGTCACAGTTGTTTTCGAATTTAAACAGCGCAAATTAACACTGTCTGTTTAGAAATAGGTCATTACGATACATGTGACTTCGGCATTCAATAATAGACAACTTCAATCACGAGTCACGAGTATCGTATTTATTGCTGATGTGACATAAGCATGACATGTTCTTTTGCTGTTCCCTTCATAATTGTTCCTAGACCCAACCTTTTATAAAAGCTTTTATTTAACTTCACTCGTATGTATCTTGTATGTATGTCCTGGAATCTTGCAATCAATATTTCACCCACTTCCACTGAAGCTATCGAGTTAAAAAAAGAGCTTTAAAAAGCTGTTTTAAAAAAAAGTTTTTTTAACGGTATAATTTATTTTTGTACCATCACCAAGCTGTATGTTTATTATGATTTATTTACATATTTATTGATCATTGAAATTATTACAAGACACAGTATATGGAGAACTTATGCAGAAAATTATTTTGTCTACTACTCCCACATCCCATTTGAACTTTATAGATTTATACCCCCATACTTAAGTTATATCACAAAATCCCCAATGTTAGGGATATTTATTCAATAAAATTAGATTTATTACACAACCGTGCTATACGTACAGATAAGTAGGTATAATGTATTTTGTGTTAGCTTAGTCTGGATTTGTAGCCGTCGTGCTTACGCTGCGACCCATAGATGTCCCACTGCAGGGCACGGGTCTCCCCCACAGACGCAGCTGCGGGAGGTTTAGAACATACTCCACCACGCTGCTCCAATGCGGATTGGTGGAGGGGTTAGTGGCCAACCCAGTGTCGAATGTTCTCAAGCCACCCGAAGGTCTTCGACAAGGCTTAACGACTGTTTCCAGCATTGAAAACAACCGGGACCGATGGCTTTACGTGCCCTCCGAAGCACGGTAGCGCCCATGAAATGTTTGCCACTAGCAGTCACCCATCCACAAACCGACTGCGCCCGTCGTTGCTTAACACTTTCGATCACATTGAATCGACGCAAGCCACTGGGCTATGGATCAATAGCTAATCCTATATATTATTTATAAGTAAATACATTCTTTGTTGCTTTATATTGATCAAGTTAGAATATATCTTTTCATTATGTAGTTTGTAGTTAACTAGACTTTTGTTAAGCGTGTCCAATCACCTTATGGCGAAATAAATTTTTTAATACAGTTGCTCAAAAAGTGGCGTATTACAGGGACGTTTAGCGTTCGGGAAGTGAGCTATTACACACTCGTGCTTTTTCTTTACCTTTTCCGAACTCGTGCGTTCTCTTTCCCAACTGTCAAAATAATGTCTATTAAAAAGAAAAAACCAACCATGAAGTTTTTACTAAAAAAAAATTCATAGAAGTTTTTATGATTCATGCAAATATTTCTAAAAAGAAGCTACTAATTTGTTTCAATATCAGATTTAATGATTTGATTCAATGAGTTAGGTTAGGTTTCACTTCATTTCATCGCATTAAATTTCATGTCAATAAAAAAATTCTTCTGAAGACTTGGCTGTATGGGCATAGTTCCCTTTGCCTACCCAGAATGGGTGAAGAAAACAAAAAAAAATCTCTGCAATACTCTGTATTCTTATACGGTTGGCGCCATTTTCCAAAAATGTTCTTTGTGAGTTTAGTTTGTGTTTTTATTATTATATTAAATTGCTTAATTTTTTCGCAACTGTATTAAAAATAGTTGTTCAGTACACGTGCGGAACCGTCATTGCAACTTGTTCCGACTGTCAACCCTCGCCTTCGGCTCGGGTAGACATTTGTCGAAACTCTTTGCAATGACAGGCTTTCCGCACTTGTAGCGAAATATACTAATTTGACATTGACTTTGACACATCAATAATGAATGTAATAGGCATTGGTAATAGGTCCGTTTATGTAACTAAATTTGACCTACATACTTACTGTAATGTCGATGGGTTTGTAATGAAACCTGCATGCTTGAGAGTTATACATTTATTTCATGGTTATGTGCTATTAATTTTCTCAACTTAACCCTTCATTTTTGAAAAAATTGCCATAATAGTAACGTAGGAAAAATATAAGAGTTTCATAGCGTTGCTACGGTTTTAAAATACATAAGGTATGAAAGGACGCTTTGAGTAACAGAAGTCTGGTCTTTGTGTGAGGTAATGATTTTTTTGATGGAACGCTACCCGCCCTTTGGGAGACGGTAATGAGAGATAAGGTTGTAAGGAACTTAGTCGAGAACCTGCCTCTTTATGTGGGGAATAGCAAACTAGCATGCTTTAGGTAAAATAATATATACTAGAACTTTTCTAGGTTTTGTTACACGAAACCTATAAGTACATTATATTATTATTTTTTGTTCGTCCGGGGCTGTTCCACCGCGACCTAAGGTACCGAGGTCTTGAACATTTTTATTATTTACTTATTTACATGAATACATAATTTTTTTATATTACATTACATTATTTTATTTACATTACTTACATTACATTTACATTTATTCTAAAGCCGTTGGTACCTATAACAGTCGATAAGCCTTATCGTTCTTCAAAGGGCCTTCTGATAATCGGGTTATCCACTACCTAAAATTTTGTCCCATTCACTCACATGACTCATCATGGGAGTGTGACTCAGCAGGAATAACCCATCCTATACACTCATCCGCACTGGAGCAGCGTGGGGGAAAACAGTCTAAGCCTTCTAAGCTGTGAGAGTTGACCGGTAGCTTGCAGAAATCTATAGGTACTTCTATACTAATATTATAAAGATTTGTTTGTAATGTTTTCACACAAAAACTTCTGGACCGATTTCAAAAATTCTTTCACCGTTAGTAAGCTGCATCTTCACTGAGTGACATATATGTATTACTAGGTGTAAACGAAACTATTGTTATGTCTAAGTCCACTAGTCTATATTATAAAAATGAATCGCAAAATGTGTTGGTAAGCGCATAACTCAACAACGCCTGGACCAATTTGGCCAATTCTTTTTTTTAAATGTTCGTTGAAGTTCAAGGATGGTTTTTACGGCGAGAAAAATTTGAAAATTCATCCCCTAAGGGGGTAAAACGGGGGTGCAAAGTTAGTATGAAGCTTTGCCGTTTTTGAAGTTAGTGTATGTGTAACGCGAGCGAAGCTGCGGGCGTCCACTAGTTTGTAATAAAAAAACGATTTTGCAAAACTATTCCTTTGAACACACAGTGTAAAGGCCGTGAAAGGCAGATTAAAATTGGCACTTTGGGCGATGCACGCCGGCTGTGTGACCAACGATTTGTTTTTGTAACGGCCGGCTGTCACGCCTCACGGTACACCTGACGCCACATGGGACGATGCGCTGCAATCTGACGCTGTCAACAAACTTTAATCTGACGTGTGGGCATGAATGATATTTTGACAGTCCAATGGTATTTATTCAAGTTGGTTCGTTTCCGGAAGTAGCTAACATCGTTTAAAAACCTCTTTTGTAGAGTAGATATAAATTAAGGCTTATTGCTCATTAAGTGTACTATCATTAAACCAATCAGTATTAAAGAAATAATTACAAAATAAATATGTCATCCAGAAACAGATAACCAAATTGATATGTAGAATTTATTTTTGTACCGATGTCAATGCAATAATTACCGATGACAATGCAATAATTTAAAAAATAAATACTTTTTTAATTTATTGCATTGTCTTCGGTCCTTGATAAGTGTGCTAAGCTTCCAATTAATACTAGGTTTGAAAAGGGCGTAAATCCCATTCAAAGATTCCGTTTCATTCATACATACCTACATACATACCGAGCCAATAAAAGCTTGTTAAAAAAGCATCGTGATCTACGTCATGATTTTGCCAATTATAATAAAAATAGCAAGCGCTAAGTGTACGGTCTCACGGGGATAAAACTTGCTATTCCAGCGATGCGTCGGTTTTCAGTCCATTAGAGTACTGAAACCGGGCTTCAAAAAGCTGTAGTTTCAGTTTAAAATGAAAGTGGGTCAAACTGGTAAATGAAATACACGGCTGAATTTTTATACATATTTCGTTTTGAGTGTTTTAATTCACCGTTCCTCTTCTGTTTTTCATTAATTTAATTTAAATTATTCATAGGACTTTTCAGCGTGACTGTACCTACCTACCTACTTGCGCTTGGTAAAAATCTAATTCATTACTTGCTTTTGGTCCCGTTTTATTCGGTAAGAAAAAGGAATGGGTCTTCTTTAAGACCGCGGGAATTTGCAAATTGGATCCTTATCGGCACATTCTGAGGGTTTTCGTGAGTTTTTTTTATACATTGGTTTTATTTACCTTCACCGTTTAATGAAAATTATTATGTTTATATATCAATACATATAATAGTGTATGAATAAATGGTGTGCAAGCTGGAGAAATTCCGAGCTCAGAGGTTAATAGTACAAAAGAACGAAATCGAAGATCGGGTGAGCTGGATCCCTCCACAGGTCACTGGGAGAACCTGGTTGCGATGAATAAACGAATTTAAACGAAAAGTAGACTTTGTGTATGAGCTTCACAGTTATTTGGGCCAATGATCCAACGACGGATACAAGAAAATGGATTCCACCCTTATATTAGTACTAGCTTTTGCCCGCGGCTCCGCCCGCGTGGTCAAAGGGAATTAACAATGAGTTGTTTATCATACATGACACATTTGTGGTGGATGAATAGTGACAGTTCCACGATTAAAAGATACTAACTACTTAACTAAATTGTACTAACGCCATCTATTAACAATATCCGGAACTAAATATCTTGCAAATAACAAAACATCGATATCTTCCCATGGGGATGTTTTACCGCGGTAAAAAGTAGCCTACGTCACTCTCCACCCTCCTCACTATCACCACACACAAAAACCATACCATATAATAGCTTCGTTGCGACGTGAAAGCCGGACAAACAAACAAACAAACAAATAAATAAATAAACAAACACACTTTCACATTTATAATATTAGTATGGATCCACCAACCTTTAATCCCACTGTGCAGTTCGCCGGGTGCTCGAACGCTACTCAAGCTGGCTTGACTCCACTTCATTTGCACTAGCTAGAACGATGCGCGTGCGCCTACTGAGCTGCGGCGCGGCGCGACGATGTGACTCCCGCCGCGTGCGCACACAAGCGAGACAATCGGCGGGTAGAACCAAATTCTAGCACCACCGTACGAATGCATTGCCCAATTGAGAAATAAAAAATTAAGTATTTAGGGACAGATAGTCAAATTGAAACAGGGAAACGATAGGTACACTAAAGTCGCGGTAGAAAACCTAAAAAAACCACACTACCTATACCTACCGAAGCAAAAATATTTATCTGCTAATTTTAACATTTGCCCCGCCCTACTGTCCGCTTAGTAATACCATAGTACAGGTATATTATGATACTATTACCGTGGTAATACTACTACCACGGACTAAACAGTCAAAAGTAACTTATGAAGTTGCGACATGTACAGCATGAACAAATACTAATTATACGTAGATATAATTCCCCAAAGGAGTACCGTTCAGCGAATGTATGTATTTTACCCAGTTAAATCAGTTATGTTTACGTTCCACGTAATTAAATAGGGACGAGCTTATTGCCATAAACCGGGCAAATTCAGAAGGTACTCCGTTCTAATACCGAAAATTTGAAGTAGGTTAAATGCAATACATCTAATATATAAAATTTCCGTGTCACAATGTTTGTTGCAGTACTCCTCCGAAACGGCTTTACCGACTTTTACCAAATTTTATATGCGTATTCAGTAGGTCTGAGAATCGACTAACATCTATTTTTCATCCCCTAAATGTTAAGGGTAGTCCACCCCAAAATTTTTTGTTTTTTAATTTGTAGACGAAATTTTTTGTTTTTATTTTTTTATGATATAGAATTAGAAAATACATACAACCCGGAATTTTCAACCCTCTACGATCAACCCCTATTTTCCCATCGCGATTTTTATTTTTAATAATATCCTTCAATTATGATTGGCAAAACAACGTTTGCCCGGTCAGCTAGTCTTATATATAAAATTTCCGTGTCACAATGTTTGTTGCAGTACTCCTCCGAAACGGCTTTACCGATTTTTACCAAATTTTATATGCGTATTCAGTAGGTCTGAGAATCGACTAACATCTATTTTTCATCTAATATATAAAATTTCCGTGTCACAATGTTTGTTGCAGTACTCCTCCGAAACGGCTTTACCGACTTTTACCAAATTTTATATGCGTATTCAGTAGGTCTGAGAATCGACTAACATCTATTTTTCATCCCCTAAATGTTAAGGGTAGTCCACCCCAAAAATTTTTTTTTTTAATTTGTAGACGAAATTTTTTGTTTTTATTTTTTTATGATATAGCATTAGAAAATACATACAACCCGGAATTTTCAACCCTCTACGATCAACCCCTATTTTCCCATCGCGATTTTTATTTTTAATAATATCCTTCAATTATGATTGGCAAAACAACGTTTGCCCGGTCAGCTAGTCTTATATATAAAATTTCCGTGTCACAATGTTTGTTGCAGTACTCCTCCGAAACGGCTTTACCGATTTTTACCAAATTTTATATGCGTATTCAGTAGGTCTGAGAATCGACTAACATCTATTTTTCATCCCCCTAAATGTTAAGGGTAGTCCATCCCAAATTTTTTTTTTTTAATTGTTAGATAAATTTTTATTTTTGTATTTTTTTATGATACAACATTAGAAAATACATACAACCCTGAATTTTCAACCCTCTACGATCAACCAAAAAGTATTTATATGGCAAAACAACGTTTGCCGGGTCAGCTGGTATTTACCTAAATATAACACTTGTTTTTTTTAAATTTTGCGTCAATAATTCTCCTCTGTGAACTCAATTCTCGAAAGGAAAAAGCCGATTCTGTAAATGGTTACCTTCAAAAAGCTATCAATTTTGTAAGGGTAGTAATTTACGTGTATGCAAACCACAGCCCATTCATACATTGTTCGATACAAATATCCTTTTGGACCGTAACCTTTCACTTTGGAGCGGCCATTTTAAATTAATGGTCGAATAAATCATACTATCTTGTTGGTCGGTACCACTACCATTGGAATTTGTCACAAAAACCTACCATATCGAGAAAAGCTCGATATTAATTTTTTAATACTTTTTTACTTTTTATTTTTTAATAATTATCTTACCTAATAAGGAGAATAGTACGATATTTAATTAAATACCTACATTATTATATTCATGTCGACCACACAAGCAATTAAATTAAAACAAGCATAATTACAAGCATTGATTAAAAGTTATGTCAACTTTATTTTCGCTGCGACCCATAGAGGTCTAGAGCATACTCCACCACGCTGCTCCAATGCGGATTGGTGGAGGGGTTAGTGGCTAACCCAGTATCGAATGTTCTCAAGCCACCCGAAGGTCTTTGACAAGGCTTAACGACTGTTTCCAACATTGAAAACAACCGGGACCGACGGCTTTACGTGCCCTCCGAAGCATGGTAGCGTCCATGAAATTTTGCCACTAGCGGTCACCCATCCACAAACCGACCGCGCCCGTCGTTGCTTAACTCTTTCGATCAAATTGAATCGACCCGAGCCATTGGGCTATGGACGCTACGACTTTATTTTAGTGTTGGTAAATTGTAAAGTGAGTCGAAAGGGTTTCTAGGGACAGGAAAACGGAAATAAAGAGCTTCAAAAAGAGTGTGAAACGCTTTCTTCAAGGCAGACAAAACCTGTGATACCCTTGGTGTCGCACGTGTTTATAGGTGATGTTGACCACTTACCATCAGGTCTGTTGGTCCGTCTATATTATATAAAAAAAAGAAATAATGGAAAACCAAGCTCCGGAGTATTTTAAGTTAAAAACCTAATAGTTGTTGACGATTGGGGATCGAACGCAGGACGTCTAGCTTAGCAGCTGCTTCTGCAATCACTACACCAACGAGGCAGTAAATAAGTTATAAAGCAAAATGATAAAAGTTTAATAAAACTTCAAATATTGAATCGAGAATCCAGTGAGTAACACGTGGTAAAAGTTTAATAACCGTCGAAACTATTGTACAAAGCGGACGGGCGGCCAATTCCGCGGGATGTATAGAGTCTTTGTCTCAATCTAAACAGAAATGGCTGGCGATAAACAATTATTTGGCTTGTTAAAGTGATTAATTGCGATTTTGGGACCCAGTTGTCTTTATGAGATCTCGCCTTGAATTCTGTTGGGATAATATGATGTTTGTTCTGTTTATAATAATCAGTTGTTCCAAATGGAATCCTTTCAATTTCTCACCAAATATATCTATATAGTATATATAAAAGGAGAAGCTGACTAACTGACTGACTGACTGACTGACTGACTGACTGATTGACTGACTGTCTGACTGACTGACTGACTGACTGACTAACTGACTGACATATCAACGCAGGGCCTAAACTATAAGGGTAAGAAACTTGAAATTTTGCACAGGGGTTCCATTTATAACGTAGGGGAGCACTAAGAAAGAATTTTTGAAAATTCATCCCCTAAGGGGGTAAAACGGAGGTGCAAAGTTAGTATGAAACTTTGCCGTTTTTGAACCCAAATGGGCAACCCGAACGCGTGCAGACGTCGTTAATGGGTCTAATTCTACGCGAGCGAAGCTGCGGGCGTCCACTAGTTAAGCATACTTCCAGTTACACTTTGATAGAGATCTTTAACTACTATCTTTTACTTATTGCCCTAAGTCTCCCAGTCTCTTTGGGTCTAGTTCAACGTTTGAAACAGTTGTCATTGGTCATACTGAACGTTTCTGGAAACCTACTTTAAATAAGACCAGATCTTAGACTTTCATCACTACCTTTTCTTTGTCCCACTGTTGAGCACATTCTCCTCTCAGAATGGGCGGGATTAGGCCTTAGTCCACCACGCTGGCCAAGTGTGGATTGGCAGACTTCACATACCTTCCAGATCATTATGAAGAACTCTCAGGCATGCAGGTTTCCTCACGATGTGTCCTTCACCGTTTTACGGCACCAGTCGACACGAAGTCGATTTTGGTCTTCTGTCTTCACATTAGCGAATATGTCTTTCTAAATATAATCCAAAATAACTTTGTATCTGTATGTACCATTGTTATAATTTAAGTCTGTTTTATTATTATAATTTTTTTTTATTTCATTTTTTTTTTTATTTTAAGACTATTTTTCTTTCTTTTTTTTTGTATTATTGTTTTTTTTCTTTAAATTTAAGTTTAAGCTTTTTTTTTTTGTTATATCTGTGCACTCTGATGTTAATAAATATATTTCTATTTCTATTCTATTTCTATTTAATTTTCTTTAGCACAATCCGTGCTGATGTCACGAAATTAGCTAACATGCAGATGGAACTGGAACAATATTGGCCAGAATTACTCAATCAAACAAGCCTCTCCAGAGGCGAAGCCAATATTACGATGTATGCACTCTGTCAAACATTTATGCAAATCAGACGAATCACTCTAGACACCTGTAAACCGCATTGCTTATACGTGTTATTGGGAAAACATGGTGTTGTATATCTTAATAGATTTTACTATAAATTATATATTACTAAATATCACGCCTGTATTTTCTCGAAGGGGTAGGAAGAGGTGCTTTGACTTCTATTGAAAAATTCAGGTTAAAAAAATCTGCTGTTTATGAATTGTGTATTTATTTAATACTTTTCTACACTACGAGTATCATAGATGGATACTAGTAAATTAAGACTTGTAATATTTCTTAAGAATTTGAGTTTTGATTTTGAATTACTTAAATAGAACACAAAAAAATTCATTTAGTTTCGTTGTAGTTTCGTTTCGTAAGTTTTAAATAGACCTCAAAATTTTACTGTACAAACATCACAAAACAATCCAGAATTAATTAACATATTATATTCGACTGCCATAGAGTAAGAGTTGTGCTTCTTCTATATTATTGGCCAGCTGTTAATCTCGATTCCTCTAATATACCTACTCGTAAACTTTATCATCAGTAAGAAATGTCCTCGGGTGCAGACCACGACACTACAAGTGAAACATGCTACGACAATGTAATGATGACTTTAAGAGGACAGCAAGAAATCGCTGGATCTTACTTTTTTTATTACACATAGGTAATATAACATATTATAGGTACACATAGGTAATATAAATAACATAAAACAAATAAAATAGCGCTAATGGAAGCTTTCATCTGATATTGTAATCATTGTCTGTTTAAAGTTTTATTAATAACATTAAAATTACACTTAACTCCATACAATCCTACGTCACAAAACGGCCAAAAATAATTATTTTATTATGCCTTTGTAATTAATTTATATCTCTATCTGACGAGGGAAGGCGTTCGACCCTGTTCGCTAAGCCGGCTTTATTGTATAACAGACAGGGTTCAAATTGGGATGTCTGGTTGCTCCATTGAGGTATAAGTGTACTAGAGAAGATAATATTTTAAATTGGCTTATTACAAAGTTGGCTTATACATTATGCATAATAATAAACAAAAAGGAGTATCTTTAATTATGAAAAAAATTCACTCTCTCATCAAGGCAAGGCAATTTTAATTTAAACATTAGTCAAAAACAATTAACTTTACATCAAACAATAATGTAATCATTTCCCAGCTTTTTCATCAGATAGTACCAGCGCGCCTCTACTGGTGCTATGCGTAAACATGCCCAGAATTGCCTAAGTAATATGTATAGGCTATTTAAGTATGTATTTAAAAATATCTATGTATGTATATCAGTCTCTGACAGCCATATTACAGGCTTGCGCCTACTTTGGGGTCAGATGGCCGTGTGAATGTCCAAAATATTTATTTATTTTATCAGGCCGTTTTGAACTGTCAGCCATGTCACCTCCACATATTTTTCTCAATGGGTTGTTTGAATAATTTTCGGTTTGGACTTCATTCCATTTAATGCTTGCGCTGGCGGGATATGAAGGTGTTAATTAGACACAGTAAGATACGGTTTATTATTCGTTAGTTGGAAGGGTACGTCAGACTCGTCTTTTAATACTGGATTTGGGCCAACTAATTTGGAGTTTGTTTGATACATTTTAATGGGTTTTCTGTTTGACTGGGCGTGTATGTATTCAAATATCGTAAGGACGGAATGTTTTGATAACTTCAGCTGTCCGTTTTTCATTTTAAAATGACCGTGGCCGTTTGGGTTTGTAATGTTTGTGACAACAAACGAAGTGAAAAAGTTTTGCTTGTATATGATGATTTTTATGGATAATAGAGATAGCAAACGAGCAAGAAGGTCAGCCCATCCACTGTCACCTATGACAATTGTGACAAAATTTGTACCACGCTCAGGGGCTGGAAGAGTTAATCCAGTTAGAACTACTACTTACTATAATCACTTACTATAAGCATTATCTTGGTCTGGCAGATAAACTAAAAAAGTTTAAAATAATAGTTACTGTTAGTGACAATAATTCCTGTTAGTAATAATCCAATCTATATATATAAAAGGAGAAGCTGACTGACTGACTGACTGACTGACTGACTGACATTTCAACGCAGGGCCTAAACTATAAAGGTTAGAAACTTGAAATTTTGCACAGGGGTTCCTTATATAGCGTAGGGGAGCACTAAGAAAGGATTTTTGATAATCCATCCCCTAAGGGGGTAAAACGGGGGTGCGAAGTTAGTATGAAACTATGCCGTTTTTGAAGTCAAGTGGGCAACCCGAACGCGGGCAGACGTCGTTGTCGGGTCTAATTCTACGCGAGCGAAGCTGCGGGCGTCAACTAGTTAGTTATAATAGTTTTGAGAGTTCCGTTCACAGTCGCGTACAGATGCTCTGCTCCCTTGAGAACTAAGATCTCTCGTAATGAGAGGGATTAGGCATTAGTCCACCACGCTGACCAAGTGCAAATTGGCAGACTTTACATGCCTTTAGGAACATCAGTGAACAGTAAACGCACTCGCGGCGGGCACGGCGTATAAACCATAATAGTATATGGCGAAACTAGTCGACCTATCCGACTTAAATCACACGTGAGTAAGCCGGTCATTTCAACTATAATTAGACACCCACGAATGATTCAGTCATTAAGTTCATTAAACGTGCAATTTTAAAGTAAAAGTACACAGAATAATTTTATATGGATTACATAATTTATTTTCTAAAATATTGAATAGTAGGCAAACCCAATTTCAAGATGTTTCCAAATGTACATACAGCCGTGCCGCAAATTTAATTCTATACTTAACTTTGCGTCGTCTTCAACATGATTTTACAATGCGTATAGTGTGAATTTATAGGAGATTATTTCGTAACGTCCATAGGAAATTAAGGTGTGTGATAGTACCTAACTGTAGTCTACGTTTTTTTTTTAAAGAGGATTAACAGTTATCCTCTAACCCCTCCACCAATCCGCACTGAATCAGTGTAAAGTGGGAAGAGACAGCCCTGCAGTGGGCAGATGATTAGTTTTTCATTTCAATTTTGTGATACAGGCAGGATGATGACAAAATGATAAACAATGTGTAAAAGACAGTTCAGTAACTAAATCAGTTTTCTAACTAGATAAACCGATGTTCAGAAAAAAATGCATGCGTAAATAAACCTAAATTCCATTACAATGTAGTAACACTAACTTTAATCAATTTACGACATTTCCCTCATACAGACACACTCTCATACATTCCAAAGCAAAGCTTATTACCTAAGGTTAAAGTCGACAATTCATTGCGACCAAACTCGGCAGTGTTAGTATATATTCTGTTAACGATGGACTTTCCAACTTCATACAAGCAAAACATCCTGAAACTTATCGCTTCTCTCTATCCATTATCTCTCATGACTGAGGATCGAGATATGGCTGGGTTCCAAAACATATCTGGAAGCAGGATTTCCTCAGGATGGCTTCTTAAGTTTTTTTGGAACTGAGTCCTATTGTGTAGAGACGTAGATAATGAGACAATGCGACTTGATTCAGAAGTACACCACATTTAGGTAAACCATACATTTTTTAAGCTAGTGTTTATTTATTTTGCTACTTATTTTATAGTGAAAGATAAAAAAATAGCAAATTTAAACCAAACATGTTAATTACATTTTAAGTCGAAGAAAAATCAGATCTACTTACGAAATTTTTTGGATAGTTTAATAAAATTTTATTTCTTTGAATTATTTTGAGTAATATTACCAATAAGTATAAGCGGTAATTGCGATTGCTGGAATTACGATTCGGACTTAAAAACTCAACTCCTATAACAATTGATAATAATTTTTTTGATTGATTCCCAGCCTCTATTCGTTCATATAATTTACTGAAGCGTTTTATTTTCATATTTAAATAAGGGTTTCGTGAAAGCGTGAAGAAAAATGATTGTTTCAGCTTCAATCCTTATTTTTCTACATTAGTGATGCTTTTTTTGATCTGATTACACTTTTGTAATGTTTGATACGCGAGGTCACACCAAAGCCAGTAGTACGTAAGTAGTACGTAAGATATTTTATTTCTTATCCAATTGTGAAGGCTTTGACTGACTGAAGTATTTTAAAAAAACATCAAGTTTTATAGTGCACTACTAAACGAAATATGCATATTGAATAAAATTTGTATGTGTTGTAGTGATTATTTAGTAATCTGTACTACTACAGCTCAAAGCGTATCCGGAGGCAGCGAATAAAAATCACATAATGGTTATTTATCAGTGAATTTGACTACCGTGCCAACATCGAATGTATTGTTTGGAAATCCAAATATTTAGCTAACACCTCCATTTTAATTTAATGTTCGTTTAATGTTCATTACGTGGAAGTAGTACAATGAAAATTAAGTATCTAAATTAATTGGTTTGCACTATATGCCTGGTTCATATTAATATTATGATTTTATATATTATATAAACTTAATATATACCTAGTTCAGTTAACTTAAATGAACATATCATTTTAATTTCGAATTCACTTAAATCTGAGAGTTTTAGTTCTTCAGTTTCTCAAAATTCAAGAACTCTTTTTGGATTCTCATATATTCGTAAACTTATTGAAGAGAGTTTTTTAGACTTTTTTTTTACTCTTTTAAATTTTTAACATATACAAACATTGCACCATCTGTTTTATGTATCGAGTGTTTTTTCTTCTTTATTCAACTCAATCCAGAGTTGGAAAGAAATTGGCAAAACATTTTTTAGCTATAAAATATTGATTTATTTGTGACGAGTCGGTATTTCAAAAATATGTTTTTGTAGCGTGGGTGCGACGCCGAGTTATGTGGGATTTTCTCCCACTAAAACCGCATCGGTGGCCTCCCTTAGCGCGTGTCAAGCTCGGGGAGGCTACAAAAGCCTACCTACATCGTCGTGCGTACAACGTCGTATTTCCCGGGGTCACTGGATGAACGGTTCAAGCTCCCACCCAGAAACCCCAGATAACTCCTCCTAGGCAGGGGTTGATTCTAGTCTCGAGCTAAAGGGACTAATACTATCTATTGTAATATTTTTAAATCATTATTTTATCAACAGTTACATTTGCGTTATAAAAAGCACGATAGCGTCCATAGCCCATTGGCTCGGTTCGATTCAATGTGATCGAAAGAGTTAAGCAACGACGGGCGCGATCGGTTTGTGGATGGGTGACCGCTAGTGGCAAAATTTCATGGACGCTACCGTGCTTCGGAGGGCACGTAAAGCCGTCGGTCCCGGTTGTGCTTGAGAACATTCGACACTAAGTTGGCCACTAACCCCTCCACCAATCCCATTGGAGCAGCGTGGTGGAGTATGCTCTAGACCTCCCGCAGCTGCGTCTGTGGGGGAGACCCGTGCCCAGCAGTGGGACGTCTATGGGTCGCAGCGAAGCACGATAGTTATAAAAACGGCAATGATAATAATATAACCCAAGCGTAATAACTGGCTAGGCAATGTCAAATATAAATACATTAAGACTATTTAGCGGAGCATCCTAATGTTTGCGGAATAACGCACGTACCGTCACCCGCAACGTTAATGGGACATTAACGGGCGTTGTTACATCGCGGCGATATTAGTGCGACTCTTGTTAATGATACATGATTAGGTCTTTGTTTATTATTATACTAGTGGACCCGCAGCTTCCCTCGTATGGAATTAGACATAACAATAGTTTCGTTTACACCTATACTCGCGCCACGCTCGGAAAAGAAACTATGTAAACAAACCGATATTAGGGTTATCAAAATTCTGGCACTGTGAAATCTACAAATTTTCCTGTTTTCAACTACATTTCTAAAAATAACATGAAATTTGTATACTATCGGTTATTTCTATGACACAATACACTCGAATCACTTCCATAACGTTTATATTATTGCGTCTATACAAAATTTCATAAACTATCCTTATCAGTAAGTAAGTTACAGCCCTAATAGTAAGCTAAATTCAGGTCTTTAGAACATTTTGTCTGATTTTGCTTAGATTACAAAACGTATCTATTAACTATCAGACAAAAGTAAATATGTACCTATACCTACGCTACAGTAACTTGATTTATACCATCATGATTATACTTACTAGTTTTTGTCGGTCACCTCAAAAATACTCAAACTTGCTACATTTTATTATCAAAAATAGATTTCTACGTAGCATTACAATATGGATGAGTAATTTTTACTAACTACGCGTTAAAGTGCAATTTAGAACGCAATGTTATTTAATCTTTGGTGCAATTTAGAATTATATTTTGCAAGGTGACTTAATCCCTAAAACAAAAACAAAAACAAAGTCAAGGACATATCGATACCTCTGGGCTCAAAGGGCGTAAAGCACATTTTGGGCCAAATGGAGTTAATAATACCATCGTATTCAGTTTTTCATTCTCTATCGATTGGTATATACGAAGTTGCCAAATTCGCACAAAAATGTTCTTTACACCCCATCTATTTTGGGCTGCTAAAACAGAATGAAACAGGAAATCGGGCTGTAAATTACATTACTGTGCAAGTTAAAAATGTCCTAGGTTGTATAGGAATCCAATTGGACTCATAATTATGAGTATTATGGCGTAAACCGCATTAATTCTCATTATTGTTCTTTACAACCATTCAACATAACAGGACTTGTACTTTACTACTCAAAATAATTACAAATATTTCCTGAAGTTTAGGGTGTAAAGCACATTATTCTATAGGCTTAAAGTGAAGAAATTTATTGAATCATTACCTGCAGTGCCATCCCATTACAATAGACAAAGAACAAACAGAGTGTATCTACCTCAAGAATTAAAGAACGTGTCTAATTTATATCAGATAAATAAAAAAAGCATAAACAGTGTCCAAGACACTGTTAGTGAAAATATGTTTAGAAACATTTTTAATGAATATAATATTAGTTTCCACATTCCCAAAAAAGACAAATGTGTAACATGCACAAGAGTGGAACATAATATGGATACAATGAGTGAGAAAGATAAAGAGTTTTTTGGCTATCACATAAAATAAAAAAAGCAAGTTATAAAAGGTTTAAAAAACATCAAAATTTGAAGTCTTTTGTTAATGGAACTATTACATGTAGTTTTGATTTGCAAAAGGTTTTAGGCACGCCGCACGGTCAAAGTATGTAACTATACTATTCAAGAAAATATGTGGTGTATAATTTTACATTTTACGAAAGCGGCACACAGGAAGTTTACTCCTATACCTGGGGAGACAGCGACGGTAAACGAGGAAGCAATGAAATTGCCTCTTGTCTTTTAAAGTACTTAGAAGAGAAAGATAGAATAGGCACAAAAAACATTATTTTATACCGCTACAGGAGCGGCCAAAATAAAAATAAAACGGTATTGTCCACTATTAAATATTTTCTAAAGTCTGCAATTAATATAGAAGTAAAACAAATAAATAATCTTCTGCCTGGACACACATAAGTATATGCCCGTTGACTCTGTCCATGCCACGATTGAAAGAGAAGTACAACAAATTAATTGTATGGAGTCCATCGCAATGGCCGACATACTTTGAGACCGCTCGGAAAAAACCTAAGCCATACAAAGTCATTGGTATGGACTACACCGATTTTCTGAATTTTGATCAATTAACTGCCAATACTTTCACACCAAGCACATTGAAAAATATAAAACTAAAACAGATTAGAAATGCTACATTTAAAAAGAAATACGAAAACCAAATAAATGTCAAATATTCCATGGCAGAGGAAGCTGAAACTCAAAATATAACGTTAATGGAAAAGCCATCGGTCAAAGGAAAAGGCAAAGGAAAAGGCAAAGGCAAAGGAAAAAGTAAAGCAAAGGACAAGTCAAGCGGAAACAAAAAGCAGGAAGCGGAAGAAGTTAAGCCACTATATATAACTAAATTAAACATAAACAAAAAGAAATACATGGATTTGACACGTCTCTGTGACAACGGAACTATACCTAAGAGATTTCATGACGAATATAGAAAACTTCCATGGAGCTCTTATGTTTGTGATACATTAAATGAAACTAATGAAGAAGATAAAGAAGAAGAAGATAAAGAAGATGAAAATAATACTGAAAAAGAAAATAATTCTAAAGATCAATAACCCAAAAATTGCTTACATCTTTCTTGTTTGCCCTTTTATTACGTATAGTAAGAACTATTAACAATAACTCTTCAATTAATTAATATTTAAAAAGCTTTTTGGCTAGCTATTGGGATGGGGATTAATGAGAATAATCCATCAGGATGGGATGGGGTACCCCCCACCCCGTTTAACCCTTTTTATTATGAAAGTTGTACAATTTTAAATGCAAACTTTGTGATTTACATCACAATTAAACATTGCTATTGTCATTTATTACATAATATTATACAACTTTTTTACGCTAGGTTGTATTTACTGCCAAAGTTAATAAAGTTAGCTGTTTTTAAATGGGCTTATAGGACATTTTGTTGTTTTTTTTGGGTAGTAAAGCAAAACTATTTTGGAAACTATTATACTTAGACTACGTTTAATAGTATTAACTTAAAATATAGGAGAATGTAAGTATTTTTCTCATAGATTGTTTTTTTATAATTATTGAGACAAAAAAGTTATCGCTAATTTTGTTTTTTTTTTTTGGTTTTTTGGCTCTCCTGAAAAGTAGCTGTTTTGTGCTATACGCCCTTTGAGCCCAGAGGTATCGATATATAGATTCACAATACTTAACTTAAAGAAGTTAAGGAATTTTACACAGTTTTTTTTTATATTTTAACACGTTCATAAATGTGCGGACGAAAAAAAGGTTATTCGTATCTGCCTGTTATCGGTTGCTAGGCAACGTTTGTTGGTAAACATTCTCTGCGTAGGATGGCTTTACTATAGTAATATTATACGGCCTATGTCACTCAGTGAAAATGCAGCTTACTAATGGTGAAAGAATTTTTGAAATCGGTCCAGTAGTTTTTGTGTGAAA
The DNA here is from genome assembly GCA_944567765.1 of Carterocephalus palaemon. Taxonomy (NCBI): domain Eukaryota; kingdom Metazoa; phylum Arthropoda; class Insecta; order Lepidoptera; family Hesperiidae; genus Carterocephalus; species Carterocephalus palaemon. The sequence continues at coordinate 2,081,933 of OX155654.1, read as the reverse complement.
ACATTACAAACAAATGTTTCCTCTTTATAATATTAGTAGGTATAGACTATATATACAATAACTATTGCATGCCGTAAATCACGCCTGTATTTCCCGCAGGAGTCAGCAGAGGTGTTTTCACCAGTTATGTGTCCCATGTAATATGTAATAGGCCTAAGCCCAATACTTTGCCCTACCCAAGGATTGAATCCGGAACTTCAAGCTTACAACCAATGATCGAACAGACGTGCTGAATATCTTAAAATTGAAAAGTAGTTTTAAAGATTTTTTTTCTTTTTAAAACTTTCGATCAGGTCCTTTCGAAGAAAAGTAATCTAAATGAAAATCGTTGCATGAGTTTGGATGGTCAAACCCGTTTGACTTAAAACCAGTTAGCTCTGGAGCAGCTGCGTCGGATCGAATGCATCGACCAATGGACTTAATAGGAAATCACGCCGCAGAATGAATAGTATACTGTCCTGTCCAATGATATTTTACGAAAGATACGTCACGTTCATACTGCACGCACAACATAATCGTTCCGCGACACATACATAGGTACATAATTATTTAATAACATTGTATATCTACACACACGCTATAAGTGTACAGGAAATACGCAAAGCTTAAGAGTGAAAGAGACAGCTATTTGTAATCAGTACAGGTAGCGCGCGCGCTCACAATGACAGGTCACAGCTCGACTGACTGCAATGGTTACAAGTGACACCAATTCACGGCACGCGTTTGGTGCGTTGGTGGCGTATCTACCTCTTGTAATGTATACAATATCATTGGTCCTGTCATGCGGAGCTTGCACAGAATTTACTAACGCTGGATTACAATAACCTATCTACGGATAGATTTGGCTATCGGAGATACAAATTTGACATAAGTTCCATATAAAATGTGTCGAATTTCTATCTCCGATAGCCAAATCTATCTGTAGATAGGTTATTGAAATCCAGCGTAAGTAAAAATGGGATATCGAATACACTGGTGTGTTCGAGGAGTGTCCAACAACGATCGCCGGATAACGATTGTTGTCGTCACGCACGGCCAGGATGCTGGGGTTAGCGTAATTGCGCCGATTCTGATGATAACCGGCCGATCATTATGATAAAAGTTATAGGCTTCTAATGATAATAATGCTTGTAACACCAGGGACCGGAGATATGTAAGGTTGTTACCAAGTCCGTGTTTATTTCTATTGTATTTTTTTATTAGACGTAACATCTGGACTGACTAAAAATCTCTTAAATATTATGACAGAACTTATAAGTAGTACAGATCTTGTACGTACACAGCATTTAAGTATTTCCCTGTTTATCACAAAAAAATATTACAAAAATCCAATTTTTTCTGTTGAGTATTTCGTCTTCTTTAATTTATTTTTTCGAATGTATGCAACAAATTTTAACAAGAAAAAGTGCCCATGGTTCACCTAGGTGTACTAAGATAGACCACCGACAGGAAAAAGTGCCCGTGGTTCACTCAGGTGTACTAAGGTGGACCACCGGCAAGAAAAAGTGCCCTTGGTCCACCCAGGTGTACTAAGGTGGACCACCGGCAAAAAAGTGCTCGTGGTTGACCCATGTGTACTAACTAAGCAGGGGGACTACGACCTCCGCCTGAAATGTTATTAATTTCCTATGAATACGGGGGGTTTGCGAGTGGCTTTAAAATTACTGTTTATCAAACATTGAATGTCTACGTCATGAACGTGGATATTTAATAAGAAAATCGACGCAAACAAAACACGGTACTTTATAGGTAAACCGTTTCCTTACAAAATTTATTTAACACTGCGTTATATGCACATAGTTTTAGCTCGGTACGTTATAGAATAATTTGCCGGGAAGCGATAAGGAACACAATTTTAATTAAGTCTTACAAGAAAACGGGGCAAAACAAGTTCATTCGATGTACGCTTGTTCTGAGAGTGAGCTTATACAGGCTTTCTGATGCTCGCAAATGTGTGCTTTATATCAGAAGAACTTGTGATAAACTTGGGATATACCTACTCTAAAAACAACTCTTAAATAGTAGGGTAGACGTATCAAAATACTAATTACTAACATAATATGTGAAATGAAACAGACAAAGGAAAAGATAAAAAAATTAAAAAGATACATCCCTGCGGAAATGACAGCGGTGACAGCCCAGTGGCTATCGTACTCGCCTCTCACAAGAGCGGTCCAGGTTCAAACCCAAGTGGCATGCACCAATGACTTTTCTAAGTTACGAGTATGTATGTGTGATATAAGAAATTAAATGTTACTTGCTGTACCTGAGAGTTCTTCATAAAGTTCTCTAAGGCATGTGAAGTCTGCCAATCCGCACTTGGCAAGCGTGGTGGACAAGGCCTAATCCCCATTCTGAGAGGAGACACGTGCCCAACAGTGGAACAAAGAAAGGGTTGTGGTGGTGGAAATGAAAGCATTTCGCGGGTCTTCAAAGTGATACTCCAGTCAGGCAAAATTCCAATTTCTTTGGCCCACTCAATACTCTTTAATATACGTGATAGTGGACGCCCGCAGCTTCGCTCGCGTGGAATTAGACATTCACTAACTTCAAAAACGGCAAAGTTTCATACTAACTTTGCACCCCCGTTTTACCCCCCTAGGGGGTGAATTTTCAAAAATCCTTTCTTAGTGCTCCCCTACGTTATAAAAGGAACCCCTGTGCAAAATTTCAAGTTTCTAACCCTTATAGTTTAGGCCCTGCGTTGATATGTCAGTCAGTCAGTCAGTCAGTCAGTCAGTCAGTCAGTCACCTTCTCCTTTTATATATATAGATGTATTACAACACAGATTCCAATGTCAATGAAACGTTCCATGTACAATCCCTAAATACTTTGAACTTCACAGATCAATGGAGACAGCAATGAAAACCAACGATATAAATTTGAAACGCCTAACATTTCAACTGAACACAATTTGTCATTCCAACATATCGACAGTGGGTCAGTACGGACTCAGTTCACGGAACAAAAGCCAATAAAAAGTTTAAAATACAAAAAGGGGAGAGATAAATTATTATCTCCTTACTGCCACGAGGTACGGAGTAACTGAAAAGCGTTTTATCTCCCTGACCTCCGCGGTGTGGTATGTAACTGATACTGTTTATCATTTTTCAGAATTAATTTTTAAACGTAAAAGTAAAAAAGTAAGTAAAATAATATTACTAAAAATTTAAATGATATAAATACTTCGAGCTACGACATGGAGCGCTTCAAAAAGAGTGTGAACCGCTTCCTTCAAGGTAGGCAACGCACCTGTGATACCCCTGGTGTCGCACGTGTCCATAGACGACGGTGACCACTTACCACTTAACCATCCTGTTTGTCCGACCTATACTATAAAAAAAAAGTCTTAGTGCGCAGAAACAATATACTCGTATATAGAACCATAAACAGAGCTAAAACTAGATGTGATTTTAATTGGAGGAAAATCTTAGCCTAGGTTTGAACTAATTTGTTTTTTAAAGAGCATAATTACTAGGTTTAATTTCTGGATCGGGAAGAGAATTACTGAAATTTTACATAAACAACTTAAAACTTAAATATAGATATAGACGTGCAAAGTAGCACTGGGTCTGAATTTGTGTGCCGTATATGACAATAAACTCCTCTACTACATAAAATAAGTATTATCGGTGGAATGTGGGTGTTCTATATACTCGTACCTCTGCCTAGCGATTTCGAAAAAAAAAAATATTATACCTTTCAGTTTTATATTAGTTTTTTTTTATTCAAGCTTTGTCATGTCGGGTGACGGCTTAATTAATTAACAGGAGAATCAAATACCTATTATTTGTGCATACTTTATTTCTTCTCTACTTTATTATCTTTATACAGACTTTCTTTCGTATAATAATAATAATATATCGTTTATTTCAAGACAGTGTCTCCTATACACACACATTTGTAAGTAATACTTGCCTATGATAATAATAAACAGTAATTAATACAATAATACAATATAATAAAAAATAAAAATAAAATAAAATAAAATCAGGTATGTAATAAAATCATTACGTATCAGGCAGATATTCATTCACAAACATTTAATTTTTTGTCTGGGTTGAAAATGGATACTTCGCCAGTAACATACCACAGCGCCACATACCTGCACAGACCGCCTTTATTGTGCCAGTGACAAACTACATCAGACGTTTAATAAAAGCAACATTGAGAAATGCCGCGCAGCGTCCGCGCCTGCCGCCGCCATTTGTAAACGCGATGGATATTGCCCTCGGGCTTTTTAAAACGTCTCCGGACCCCTTCACTGTAGACGTTACTTGACGTTTATAAATTCAGAGTTAAATGTTGGCATGGGAATATCACGCAGACTATCTCACTCTGCGAGTTTGCGTTCACGAATTTACTTAAATTTTAATTATGTAGAGCATAATAATATTCATAGTAAAATGAAGTATTCAGTTTTTCACCTTTGAACAAAATGACGGTCAAATCAACACGATAATTTAAATGTGAAATAATAGATTCGATAGGTACGAACTGCTTCGAATTGAACTTTAAATGACCATGTCTTCAGTGGTTACTTGTATTTCATCCATCCAGCCTTTGTAGTCTGCAGCTACCAACAAATAATACCACGCATGTATTACCCCAAAAGCGTAGACAGAGCAGTGTGTATACTACACCCACTTTATATCAGTCATGTTTAGGTTGATGAGCCTATTGCCACACACCGGACACAAATCCAGACTCTGAGATGCTGCCAGGAATTTCAAGAAAAACCTAGTTGTTGCCCAATCCGGGGATTGAACCCAGGACTGGCTTAGCAGTTGCTGTTAGGACTACTAGACTAACGATAAAAGTTAAACTTACCATAACGTTGTCGGACTACATTCAAACATTTCCATGAATAAACACATCGACGGTTATATCGGCGTTGTTTCATAGGCATATAATACCTTACCGTATCTATTTATGCAGTGTTTATTAGATTTGCATCGGAAACAAGCACAAAAAGCCGTCCGTGTGGTGTCTCCACGAATATCTCATGTCCTTTGTTTTGCGCATGCCTTACCTGCGAACAGCGGTAAATAAATGCAAATTATTGGGGAGACTCTTTGGCTATTCCTACGAAGACCAAGATGAATGAATTCAGTAGGATTATTTCGTAGTTTTAGATTCAATTATTTTTCATAATGTGGTAGGTAACCAAATATGTGATAGTATCCCAAATACGGAATGTAACCTGTATTGCGGTAGTTAATTTTTTTATCTACCGCCGGCTCACAAAATTGATGCTACCGAGAAGTAGTTAATAGTTTCGAAATTAACAATTTAATCAGAATCATTAATAATGAACTTATAACTACTAGATTGTAGCCTTTAGAAGCGGAATCTGTTTTGGATATGGATCTGATCTGATGGAGATATCTTATCTACCCTCATAAAAATATTTCACGTACTTATGCCTCGCTTAGTATATTTATGTGCTAAAATAGTGGTAATGGTCGAGAGAGGTCTGACAGGACAGTTAGGCAGCGATGCGTCCGCGCACCATCCCTCGATCACGTTAATTAATTTGACATTTGTATGTCATCTGAGCCTTCAAATTAGCAAGGCCGCAGAGCGCGAAGTTTTGAATGATGACACTTGGCCAATCAGCGTGCGATTTAGGAGCAGGGATTATGAAAAAGGGATACATTGTATTTACCACATTTAAAAATAATAATTAATTAATTGGCGTCATTGGGATTTAATTGGCGTCAACACTCTTAGACCTATAAATTGGCAATACTCCTTATTGTATAGGGTTTAACGCTATTGAGTCCTCAATCTTACCTTTAGTTTACCTTCTATAGTCCCGATTTGAACAACTATATCTTATCTACCCTACAACACCCAACCGCCCCCTAGCTCGGGGCCGTGTGACATTCCTGTTAAGTCCCGTATTGGACACTGCTGCAAAGAACTAGATAATTTATGTATGGCCCCCCATCGGCGATACTGTGAGGAGACTCGCGTAAATTACTACATTCGATACCGTTTGAATAAAATACTGGATTCGTATGTAATGTTAATGTGAATTTTTCGTACAGAATTTTTATCAGTGAAATATAAACCCGAATTCAAGTTGGAACTGAATTTCGTTCATGATTCGCTGTATATTTAAAATTGGGGTTTCGGATCGAATTGACTGATAGAATGAAGTTGCCTAGTGTTTCGTCAGGTTATTTGTTTGTACATATTTTGTTATCAATACTTCTATACTAATATTAAAAAGAGAAAAGATTTGTTTGTAATGTTTTCACACAAAAACTACTGGACCGATTTCAAAAATTCTTTCACCATTAGAAAGAACATAGGCTATGTAGTATTACTAGGTGTAAACTGCGGGCGTCCACTAGTGATATACTATAAAGTTAAAAAATATGGTGTTTGGCAATTTTGGAAATTATCAGGCCGCTATTGCCGGCAGAGAGGTGTAATATATCCACTATTTTTGGTCTCATGTTATTAAAATCCAAACTACGAGCGTTTACTGGAAGTTTCTAGATCGAATGGAATCTATGGCCGATAGCCTCTAGACTTCCCGTACCTAGGAGGAGTCCCGTGCCCATTAGTGGGACGTGGACTATGTGGCCAACCACGTAATTTCAATAAAAACGTTATATTAGTCTACAGGTTAAGACTGAAAATAGGGGTATGAACCATTATAACCTACGATAGACGAGTAAATGAATATTTAAAAATAAAATATTTCTTGAGGATATTCTCTTTTCAATGTTTTAATTTCATCTTGAAAAACCTTTGACAAAAAAAATTCGAGTTGTGACCAACGGTGCGCCGCCCATACTAAATTTTGTCCCAGTTATCCTTCGCTACGGCAAATTAACACTATGTGCTACGGCGTAGAAGCGTAGCACCGAAAGGCGTAGCGTTAATATCATGTCTACGAATATCTCACTTATATGTGAGTTATGTCCAGATTACACGAGGCTAGCTTTCATGCTAAGATATAGAGCAAGTTAGTGTACCTATGGACCCCATTTTGGGTATAGGCCTCCTGCAACCTTGTCCACCTTTCCCTATCCTTGCCCTGGTCGATCCATTCTCTCCCCACCGCCTGTATGACGTCTTCTACCCATCGCTGCTTTGGTCTGCCAGCTTTCCTTGTCCTGATGGTCCCTTCTATTTGGTGGTCTCTGGTCTGGTAGAATAGAATACCTACAACTACGCCTTGAAAATTGCTTTTGCTACAACAATGGGTGTCGTAATTTATGTAATACAACACGTAACAGCCACAATGGACGCGCTCTCGCGCTTCTAAGTTCGCATACCGATTGTAAATACGTCGCTCGTAAATGTGATTGAGTGTTGCCTACAAATCAGGAAAAGTGTTCACGTTTTCGATTTAAGGTTAACGCATATTGAGCAGAGAAAACGCCCGGACTTGGGCGTTTTTGTTTGTTAACGAAACGTTGTTTGTAATGGTTACGAATGAATCAATTTGGGAGGTCCTTGAAAACAAAAACATTTCTGAGTTATGTATAAAACTCAGAAATGGTTTTTGTCGCTGCATTTTCATTTCCCTTTCTGGTTTGTTTCACGGATAATAAAATAAAATAAAATAAAAAAGCCTTTAATTATTCCAGTAATTACACCAAGACACTAATTATAAATACCTGTAATAACAATATAATTTTATAAATTTACTTTAATCTTTAGGGTTAAACAATTTTTAAATGTGTATATATATATCATTACTGGACCCCTCTACGGGTAAAGGCCTCCTCCAGTAAATTCCAGGAATCTCTATCTTTTGCAATTCCTATCCAGTTTTGACCTGCGATGCTCACAAGCTCATCTTTCCATCGCGCCTTCGGCCTGCCTCTGCTCCTGTGACCACAAGGGCCTTCCCACAGTGTCGCCGTCTTAGTCCATCTGTCATCTGTGTATCGAGCCAAGTGGCCAGCCCACTTCCACTTCAAGCTTTGAGCGAAAGATAGAGCATCAATAACATTGGACTTTTCTCTAATTTTACAATGGCGCACTCTATCTTTAAGCTTTATTTTAAGTATGCTTCGTTCCATGGCTCTTTGACAGGATGTTATTTTTCTTCTCGCTGTAGAGTCGAATAGCCAGGTTTGACAGGCGTATGTGAGGCAGGGTAGAAGGCAAGAGTCCATTACTTTCTTTTTCCACTTAACGTGCATTTCGGACTTCATCACCTCTTTGTAGGCCCAGAACTTTTTCCAAGTGGTCGCGACTCGTCTGTCTATTTCATCAATGTTATGACTTTTCCTAAAGGACACCTGTTTTCCTAGATATATATAGTCGTCTACGTAGTCAATGGTTGAACTGTTGATCTTTATTTCTTTTTGTATGTGGTTTGTCATTATTTTAGTTTTTTCAGTATTCATCTCCAGGCCAACTCTTGCGCTTGCGTTGTTAAGCTCTACTATCATAGAATGCAATTCATTTGGGTCCTCCGAGAAAAGCACGATATCGTCAGCGAAGCGAAGGTGGTTGAGGCGACTACCATTTATTTTCAAACCTTTGTGAGACCAGGGTAAATCTTTCATTATATCTTGGAGAACAGATATGAAGAGTTTTGGAGAGACTGGATCGCCTTGTCTTGCTCCTCGGCCGATTTTTATACTTTGACCAGAACTCTCCAATTTTATTTTACTAGTACAATTATTGTAAATGTTTTGTAATATTTTAATATATTTTTTGTTTACATTCTGATTATTTAGAGCCGTCCAGATACTTTTAAAAGAAATAGAGTCAAAAGCTTTTTTGTAGTCTATGAAAGCCAGATACAGTGGGCGTCTAAACTCGTAATACTTTTCTATTATTTGCTCTATTACTTGTATATGGTCAACTGTACTAAAGGTTTTTCTAAACCCAGCTTGTTCTTTTGGTTGATGTTTTTCGATATCGTTGTTGATTCTCTCTAGAAGGCAGGTAGCAAATAATTTGTATAAACATGACATCAAACTAATCGTGCGGTAATTTCCCACTTCATTTGGGTTACCTTTTTTGTACAGGAGTATTATCTCTGACTCTGTCCACGCTTGAGGGACCATTTCGTCTAAAAGAATTTTGTTAAAAAGTTGCGTTATTGGCCGGATTAGTATCGGACTGGCTAGTTTTATGGCTTCATTTGATATTCCATCAGTGCCTGTGCATTTGTCGACTTTTAGTCTCTCTATTTTATTTTTTATCTCGCTCTCTTCGAATTGATTTACCTCCTCATCTAGGTTTTGATAGCTAAAATTTTCCATTCTGTCACAGTTTAGATCTTCAGAGGCGCTGTATAAGTTTCTGTAGAATTGCGTAGCTATATTTATAACGTCTCTGCGGGTCTGATTTTTCGAAGATTTTGTGCTCAGCGAAGGGATCCAGTGTTTTGATGTATCGAGTTCTTTCGTAGCTTTTTTTAGACTTCCAGTAGAGTTCATATGTTTTAATATGATCGATTCTCTGTATGTTTTGTAATCTTTCCTGATTTCTTTATTGGTACTTTTAAATAGTTTTGTAAGCTCTACCTTTTCGTCTTTATTTAGTTTCCCTTTATGTAATAGTTCGCTTCTTTGTAGTATTAATCTTCTTGTATTTTCTGATATAATCGATGATAGGTGATGAAGTCTTTTTTCACAAGGGTTTTTCTGCAGACTCTTTTTAAATATGTTTTCTAGTTTTTGGTAGTATGTAGAGATAGTATGGTTTCTCGAGTCACCGAGCTCCGGCTCGAATTTTAAAAGGTTTGTTACGAATTGGGAGCGGTCTTTGTCTGTTTTCAGATAGTTTTTGGGGTGTGTGTAGCTTTTCCGGCTCTTAGTAAATTTTTCTAACTCTACCGTGCCCCTTAACATCTTGTGGTCGGACGGGAAATTGGTAGTTAGGGTTTCAAAGTTAGTGAATATAGCTGGTGTGTTTGAAAGTATAAAATCTATTTCATTTCTTGTCTTTTTATCGGGTGATAGCCATGTCCATTTTCTGTTTTTATTTTTCTTGAAAAGTGTGTTTATTACCATCAGTTTTTGTTCAAATAAATATTCTATTAGTCTTTGACCACGCTTATTCCTCTTTCCATAACCGTATTTTCCTGTAACCAGTGATTCTTCTTTTCGTGGCAAGCCAATTTTTGAGTTAAAGTCACCCATGCATATCACATGTTTTCCAGCAATTTCATGAGCTTTTTCGATGTCTTTATAAAAAAGCTCCATTTCTTCGTCAGAAGCGCTCTCTGTAGGGGCGTATACTTGTATTAAAGTTAGCTGGTATTTTTACCACCTTAATTTTAAAACGCAAACTCTTTCGGATATGCCGGTAAAGCTCTCTAGGTAACTTTTATATTGTTTTTTTATTAAAAAGCCTACACCATATTGACCAATCGTTTTTCCCGTATAGCAAATTATATGTTTCTCGTCTTCAATTATACTTGTACCCACGCGACGTACTTCGGATAGGCCTATTATATCATATTTAATGTTTTCTAGAGATTCCTTTAGTTCTATTAATTTCTCTATGGTACTTAACGATCTTATGTTATATGTACATATGTATACTAAATTTCTATCTTTTGGAGGGTTGTAGTCGCATATCCCCGCGGTGACCAACCGTTCTGGGGATGAGAGGAGAGGGGGCCGCGGTCGTTGCTATGCTGTGTTTTTGTTTTGTGACCTGGAGCAAGTGGCAACAGCGTCCTTGTTATAAATTATTTTGTTTTGCTCAGGTTTTCTATTTTTTGGTGTAAAAAATGTGCTGATGTTTGTTTTATGATGCTTTTGTGAGTGTGTTTCAAAAATTTCTTTATTTTGACTTGGTGGGGATAAAGACAGGTTTCTCTTTCTATTGTTAAGGTTATAGTTCTTATTATTATCTAAGACTATTAACTTGTCATATTTTATTATGGCCTTGGTACCCTCATTTTTATGTTTATGTAATTCCTTCATCAATACTTTCCTTTTCTCTAAAATTTTTGCAGGATATTCTTCTTTTAAGTAATATTTATGGCTTTCTAAGCTTTTCTTATTATGGAGTATTTTTATTTTTTTTCCAAGGGTGGACAACGCAATAGAAATCGGTCTGGGGTTTGAACTTCTCCTTCCAAGGCGCCTAAGGACTTCAATTTCGGACCTCTCACAGGGAACTAACATATAGTTATTAAAAATATTAAGAACCAAGTCTTCTAGCTGCTGATAGTTTTTTTCATTTTCTTCTACGCCAAAAAGTACAAGGTTTCTTTGCTTGCTTTGTCTTTCTAATAAATCCAATCTTTGTTCCTGATTTTTTACTTGATACTCTAATTTATTGTATTTTTCTTCAATTACTTGAAACTTTTGGTCTATGTGTCTATTTATATTTTGTGTGACATTTTTTTCTAATTCTTTCATAGCTTGTTTTTGTTCTGTTAGCTCCTTCTGAATGGATAACAATATATTTGTGATGTCTTCCATGTTTAACGAGTAAGCTCGTACGAACTTAAGTTGATCCTGAAATTACTTGTTAGTTTCTCGACTTGACAATAGATGGCGCTGTACAACGAACATTCAGTCGATATGGTTTCCTTGAGATATTTAAGTGGTATGTTGACAAGTTGACTTGCGAGTTTGTCGATTCGACGATAGATGGCGCTGTATAAGCCAAACTCGGATGAATTTGAGTTCAATGACCTAATTTTGTATTGAATTGAGTGGATTTTTTTATTTAAATGAAGAAATTGTCTGTTTTATGGTTTATAAAGTCACTTATGTTCGTAGTATCACTTAGTTCACGAGAAATATCCAGGATCTTGAAGTGTATATATTGTTTTATCACTATTTAACGAAAGACGTTACCACTATGTTTTTTAAATATTCACTGTTTTAACTTAGTTTTAGCACTTGGTTTTTATATTCACTGACCGTTATTGAACATAAGTATTTATATAATGCACTTTTTTCAATGTTATTTACACTTTGAATATTTTTAAACAATTTTTGTACGCGGAGCCTTTGTTTACAATGTTCACTTGAGCACTGTGGCGCCCTCTCCACGGATACAGGTAGTATATTAGTAAAATTCAAATGTTAAATAAACCTGCCTCCCTACACTTATGAAGAACTCTCAGCCATAGCTGAGACATGTTCATTATGTTCACGATGACGTGTAGAGTGCACCAATCCTCACTTTTTTAGCGTAAACCTATCCCTTTTTATTTTTAGAGGAGACATAAACTCATATGTCGACTGACTGATAGTATCGCTTGGCGAAACGCCAATCGATACTATCAGTTTTTTCAATCATCGATGTGGATTGAAATCATCGCAGATGTATTCATGTCACGAGTAAAACGACTTGAAGCACTAATTAGTTTCAGATTTTAAGCCAAAGAAGCGCTTAGTCTGGGCAATATGCGACGTTCTTTACAGTTAAACGAGATTCCGTTTCGCGGTGTACACTGTACAGGTCAGCGTACCAAATTTGTTTTTAAGTACTTTTGCGTAGGAACAATTTATTTTACCTTCAAATGAGGTTTTCAGTATACCGCGCTTACTTCGCTACAACATAGGATATAGTCGGTTACATAAGGTAGTATAATTTATAGTAAGTACTTATTTGAGTATTGTATATTTGAGTTTTTTTTAGTAATCTTACTAAATAAATTGTTAAATTAACTTTTATGAGCACACTGTAAATTCCACATCAATTTCGTTAACTCCATTACTGATGCTCTTTCAGTATTTACTATGGAAAAACAAAGCTCAACGGATTGTCCGGAACAAAAGCGTATTTTCGGGTATTCATTAAAAAACGGAAAGGAGATAATGTCCCCATCCGACCAATTAAGCGTTTTCGCACTAAACGGAGTCGTAATTTACCCACCTTTTTCGAAATAGGATCGGCCATTTTGTACCTTCATGAACAATTAATGAATGAATGATGAATGAAAATGAATAATTAAAAAATAGCATACCGATCCAAAAAGTACAAGTAGTCACCAAGTAATCGAAATTCATCCATAATTTATTTCTTTGAATATTTATATTGAACCTTATTGGTATATCTATAATCATAGGCTGAATCTAACACGATGTTCAAAGCAGTACGTTTATTAGCTATACTTATAAATCTGTGGTCCAAAGTGGAATGTGACAAATAACATGTCATCGTATCTGCGAGTAACCTCTTTCTCGAAGTTGGACGTCTTTCCATCTGGACCACTTGTCTCATGTAAATATATTTGTCGCCGACTTTGAGAGCAGCGTCAAGTAAAACAACCGATACCTATAGGATATTGACATGAACATTGGGCGTGATCTTACCATGAACTATTGCCTACTAAACTAATCTTTACTGTCGACTCGACGCTTGCCACAGATGATATAGACAGCAGAAAACAGAGCTGCTACATCGTTTGATGTCTTACGAGTATATCCATGAAAATCCTTTTCGGGTTAAATATACTCTTTGATTAACTTTACCGAAAATTTTAGTTTTAATAAATAATCAGGCTAGATTTTTAAAAGCTTTTATTTAACTTCACTCGTATGTATGTATTCATTCATGTATGTCCTGGAATCTTGCAATCAATATTTCACCCACTTCCACTGAAGCTATCGAGCTGAAATTTGGCAAACATATTAGGTTCCGATGACAATGCATGAAAATAAAAATAAAAGTTATAAAAGCTTTTTAAAAAAATATATTTTTTAGAGTATAATTATTATAAAATAAAGTGCATTCAGTGCTTCAAACCTATAAATGAATTAGGGTAGATACTCCTAAGTAAAATGTCACATTTTACTGACGAGTATCTTGCCCTGAGCCCTCAGTAAGGAGGCCGTTGCAACAAGTTTTCAAAACATCATAAATTAAATTAACTTTAAACAGAGCCTTCGTTTGTAAACAACACAGCAAGTACACAAATCCCCCGAGCCGATCGTGAAAGCAATTATTAATAATTATTGTTGCCGTTATAAAGTAAATATTAATTTGAAACTTTCGGGATACCAACGCAGCTGAGAGCCCAGCAACTTATACATTCCCTGGCCGTTGAAACTGTGGAACTAAGTTTGATGGATTGTTTGAGTGGTCAGCGTTCCATAGTTGTGTTAATACCTTGAATAACTTGTGAAACATTTGATCTTAACGTAAGCTGTCCTTTTCAATAAACTGGTTAATTTATTGGCTATATTAAACAAACATTATTTCATTTATTAATAAAATAAACCAGTTCATAGCTATAAAGTATAGTATAGTATAGATAGTATAAGGTGTATTAAACAATAACTACATAGTATACGAGTGTATTTACTACGTTATATTTTGTACGTTCGTCCTTCCTTATTCCCTTCGAACGCTGAAATAGTAAGTATGTAGGTATATACGAAGCCCCACAAAACCGTCTCAAACGTGATACCATGCCAAATCCCTCTATTACGATCCTTTAGCTAGTGGAGGGCAAAAACCGAGCTAAAATCACAACCAAATCCCCTCAGACCAAAAGAGCACATTGAAAAATAAGCTCATTCGTAACCATTCTAGTGGTTTGACTAAAAGCGAGGAGCGAGTAAGTATAAATACTACCTATACCAATACAACCTACTGAGTTTAAATACTATTTTTTATTACTCATGGTGGCATAGTGACCCTGAGCTGTGGGTTCCGGGTTCGAATCCAAACTAGAGCGAATATTTATTTGCAGATAAATATTTCTACTCGGTCATAGATTTTAAATAAAATTGTGCTGTATTCTACGTGTGTGACTGCAAGGGCAGCGTAAGTATTTATTTATTTCTGTTTATGCAGTCTGGGTTCAAATTCTAGCTGTAGTGTAGATAGATGTATGTATTTTTTGTATTAAGGTATAAGGGGCTGTATTTTTGAACCGCTCGTGTAACTTGAATCGCTCGACTGCGACTCATAACTCGATTGACTGGGGAAATTTTGTATTTTTAAATCACAACAATGTAACAAGTGGTAATAAGCAGTCTGATTGGCGGGCTAAAAGGTAGACTAAATAGTACTGTATTGTTTCTATTTAAGGAATATGAGTCGGTGAAAATTGTATCTGCTAGGATTGTAGGATAGGATAAGCTGTATTGTTTGGATCAATAACTACCACTAAGTAGTTATTTACACAATTATATAATCCTAAATTATACAATCTTAGCAGATACAATTTTCACCAATATCGCGCAGCATAGTTCATCTTACATCTCTTGCGGTTGGATGAGTAAGGCGGCAATGCGGAAAGGAACGATTATCCTCAGCTTAAGCTGAGCTGCTGCAAGGTCGCGATATTTCGAGGTACACGTGCATTAAAATCTTTGTGTCAGGTCTGCCTTTACATCGTATCTTTTTGCGGATGTAGTTGGGTGTGTTTTCTGGCTTCATTTAGTTAGAGATCACCCAACAGAACTTGGAGAGCACGTAGCTTGAGATATTAATAACCGATCGATCATTAGGGTAAGTACCTATATATTTATTCAGAACTAGTAAACGCCCGCAGCTTCGCTCGCGTGGAATTAGAAATAACAATAGTTTCGTTTATGTACACCTAGCAGCCACCATACTCAAACTGATCGAATTCTGTCCATTCTGAGGGAAGTTGCCAGAGTAAAAAGTACCTACATATCCTATATTTATATTCATTCCACTGAAAAATTTATTGAAAATCAGAAACATTCTATTGGAATTTAAGAAATTCAAACAATTTCGGTCCCGTATTCCAGGGGACCCTCATTATTTTCCGGGAACGCCTGTAAACTTAAAATATAGGTATTAAGTTGAACTAAATTCGTCATGTTAAGTGTAAACTATAAATACTTGACTTCACTTTAGTGAAAACTTTCCTCCCAGCTTTTGAACCTTTGTGGATTGAATATACAAAAACGCTGAATTTTTATTGTAGAACATAATTATATTGATGTTTCATAAGTCTTAAATTCAAGATAAATACACCCATGTTTTATTTTTCTTTACTCAGAGAAGGCTTTTGACAAAAGTTTCATTAGAATCGATTCGGTAGTTTTTGAACCCATCGCGCACATAAGAACCGACAGACAGAGAGCGTCGCTGCCACGACGTTCGGGTACCTTTTCAATGTTTCCCACTCGTTAAACAATAAAAAGGTCTGAAGTCAAACCAGGTAGGTAGTAGGTACTTTTTTACTTTGACAAGTTCATACTTTAACTTGCAGGCTGACAGAGGTCAAATATTTAAACATTTATTTAATAGCCGTTATTTGAACCCAAAACCCGTTAATTTTCAATGGTGTTAAGATAACATATTTTACAAATCACATTTAAAAGGGACACGAAATAAAAAACAATCCTTATTGAATATCCTTGTTTATTTTCGATTTCCAAATTCACCGAAAACCGACATTCGACAGTTATAAAGACTTCGTTGGATCTATTTACATTGTTTATCAACAAACTTAAGCAAACATTAGACTTACCTACAAATATACAATTATTATAGTCATAAAAATATTAACTATCAACAGAATTAGATATTTAATATCTGTTAAAACAAATAGGACATTGTCGTAATTTTTGTCGTTATGACATTTCAAATATCACTTGATGATAAGACGTCAATAGAATTAAACCAGTAAATTCTCCATTCACTCCGTTTGCTATTTTACATAACTTTTATGACCACATTAAAAATGTATATCAGCTAATCTATAACAATGTATTTTCTTATCTTCTCAAACATTACATTTTACTAAATCACTTCTTTAAAACAAGCGTTAAAAGTTTAAATTCAAAAACACTTCGTACATTTTTTTTTGTTATTCAATATTTTATAAACGGGCGATATCAAACTGAATCCACTCGACAGATATGCCACCAATAAATAACTCAAATGGTACGTGCACAATATGAAGTTTTGTGTTGTGGATAAAATAAAACCTAGCGTGTTTTATCATCGGTACATGCTGAAATCGCAACAGGAACCCTATTTTCGTATCACTCGCCGTGAAAAGAGCAAAAATTACGAGTCATTCCTTACTTGAAAGCGGCAATCCATATTTCTGAGTCACTTGAATGCAACAAGTGGTGCGTTTGGCGGGGCAAGTGATAGACAAAGCTGTACGTAACTGTTTTTAACAAATGAAAATGGCCTTCAACCGCTCGACGCGCTGCGAGCGATTCAAAAATAGAACTCCGCTGGGGCTTACTAAAGCATGTAGCAGTTTTAATGTACGCAAGTGTATAATGGATACTGGCCACCACTAGAATAGAATGAATGTGCCATAACGTCACGTGTAACAGTGTTTATTAACTTCACCAACATGTTTTGTTTAAAATAAATGAAAGTGCAAAGTTCAATATAAAAAATAAATAAATAAATACCATGGACATTCACACACGGCCATCTGACCCCAAATTAGGCGCGAACCTTTACTACGGGTGCCAGAGACTGATAGATATAGATATTTTTAAATTCATACTTATATAGATTATATTGACATCCAGACAGAACAAACACAACTCGCACGAATATTTGTCCTGAGTGGGATTCGAACCCACGACCCCTGGCGCAACAGGTAGGGCCACTACCGATTGCGCCAACGGGCCCGTCATTATGCCGCGCTGTATTAGTAAGCTTTTGTAACAATTTTAAAAGATCGTGGATTTACTCCTTGAAAATGAAATAACACACACATCTACGAGTAGGTACATAAAGTTTATATTAAAATTGTAGACGGAAAAGTATTTCAATAAATCTGAATATAACAACAGGATAAATAAATACATAAAATATCTGTTTAATAATTAACTAACTGTACCCATACAGCTATGGTTATTTTTTTACAAAATTATAGGTGTCTTTTCATTGAATTATGTTCTATATACCTACACCGTGAATATTACATTATATTCCTTGGTGATTATTTATTATAACAAACTCATCTGCTTATAAAATGATATTATAAAATAATAAGTCTTAATCTTATGGCCCATTGTCGTAGATACCTCTCGTTGTCTAATCAGTATCAACCAAAGAAGCTCAATCTTAAAGTATCTCAAAATAAATAAAGAAGAACAAAATGATCACACCAATCAAAGAAAAACCAATAAAGGTTGCTTTCAATCGTTTCAATCCAAGCGAAATCGATCAAAGTTAAGTCAATTAGGTCAAAGCCAGGAGTTAAAACTTGTCCAGTCGCATTGTAAAATGGAGAAAAAATATCTAGCAGTGGACAACATACTTAAAACGATGTATTTATTTGTATGATGAGGGTATTTATTGTCCAATTTATAAAAAAAAAATTACTAAGCTTTTAAAAACCTTTCAACTCTTACTAAAGCTTTTAAAAACACTATTTATCTAAATCATAATAAAAAGTTTTATTAGTACAAACTAACTAAAAATCTAGTCTCACTATACTTGATCAAAACTTATAGTAATTATAAATTTATAAACTTAAACTAAATTTCAACAAAGTTAACCTTATCTGTAAAATACAAACCGTAACCATTATATTACATGGAATTTACATTAATAACGTTTTATATACACAGTTTTCCATAACTTTAAATTCTCTTATAATATTAAATAGATGTCTCAGTTCAAAATTAAAAAATAACCATGTGAAATTATGAACAAATTAAATTATTCATTCACTGTCCGTTTACTATCTTTATAGTTTACAGGATATTGTTATTCGATCGTTATAATTTTTTGGTCAGTTAATATTAAAATTTATTTATTTGTTCTAATTATTTTTTCTTGTAACTAAAATCCATTTGTGACAAGCTTAGATTATTTAACACTTGATATGGCAAGCGCAGGCGTTCCCCTCTGCCAAAGTACATGCACAAATCGTGCGTGTTCGTTTATAAATAATGAATTATTATTGTTATTATTTTTTATTTATTCATTTATTCGTATTTATTATTAATTATTCGTAATTATTTAAGAAAAATTAAATAAAAAAAGATTTTTGTAACTTTTTTTTATTTTCGTGCATTGTCATCGGAACCAAATATGTGTGCCGAATTTCAGCTCGACAGCTTCAGTGGAATTGGGTGAAATATTGATTTCAAGATTCCAGGACATCCATACATACATACATACATAGATACATACGAGTGAAGTTAAATAAAACCTTTTAAAAAAAACTAGTTCGCCACGATCGTCCGCCTCTTTGCATTCACACGTATCGCTAAGTGGATCTCGGTTAAAAATGTGGGTTGTGCAGTTTTTAATTGCAAAAGGCGATCAGAAACCTCACATTTAACGAAACAAGGTGTTTCTTATCACATGCAAGGAATTTGCTACATAATTAAACAATTATTTTAACAAAATAACACACTAATAACTTTGCGAGTTATCGATAGAAATCGTCACAAAATCACGATACTTGTTCTAGTGGTACGGGGGTAGACACGTCCGTTCAACCAGCGATGTGGCATTGAAGGAACTAATAAACGAGTGATTTTCAGTAAATAACTCGGTATGGACGTATTCCATATAAGTGGTTTTAAATATGCCTATTTAATCATACTCAATTATACTATTATGTACTTAACGTCTTATGGAGTAGGTGCTTAATAATGTGATAAATTATTTAAAAAATATATAAATGATTAGGCATTGATATTATTTTTAAGATATACGATTGTATTTATAAACGAATTTCAGTAACCAATAAAATATATCATACAAGTAATCAGTATACTACGTCGAGACGTTGTATCCCAAAAACACGTCCCATCACTCGGATTTTTTAGTAGTGTTGTAGTGTGTCTATGAACAAATATGTAGTAACAGTCATTATTTGCTAGTTTTTGTGCGTGTTAGGTATTTTGGTGTGCACTCATGGAGTAACGTGAGTGTCAAAATGTGTGCTGTGCGTGTTTATCTCACCTCCGGTAGATTTTGGCAGACTAGTGGTAAAGAACCGCGCGAAGCCAGTTGCCATATAAAATATTCTAAGATGACAAGACAGCTGGAAGCAGTTGAGAATCAATGGGAAATCGAACAAAAAATTCATAAATTTTTTATTGCAAACCAAAAAGTTAACAAAAAACAACGAATCTCTACCACTCTGCTGGTGCTGCTCGTTTTCCTTTGCGATTTTATATCGTAAAAAAAAGAACCATAACTAGGTTCTTATCAACTGGTATGAAAATATTCATTCATCTTTACACTTATTACTTAAGGTTGTTTTACGCAGCGATAAATAAAAGTTTGGGAGCACAAACACTCTACTTTTGGTAATAAGGAAAAGTTAGACGCCGAAAGTAGGGCACTAGTAATTACAGTTTGTTGTTATATACAAACAATATTATGATGACTGTGCTACTGATAAAATATAAAAATGGTAAATGGTAAAATCAGTAGGTACCGCACTGTATGGCAACATTTTTAACCATATTGGTAGCAATTTTAACCCTACTTTGGATGATGAGGTAAGTGGACTGCATTGTTAGGTAGAAATTATTTATGCACTTGTAACCACTAAAGTTTCTGTAGTTACAGTTGTCCTGTGATGGTACAGAAGGACACAGCTGCAAAGTGGAACGGACCTCATGCACACATACTTGAAAATCCTGGTGACGGCCCTTGCAGGGCACGTGTTTGCACGTGCTACACGGAGATATCTTCAACGTGCACTGTAGGTTCTGTATTTTTTATCTCACACTATTCGGTACACTAATAGCCAGGCGGGATGCGGGTTAGTATATAGATTTACACAATTTATCAATAGAAAAACAAAATTTTTAAAGAGACGCGCGCGCGGGTGCCATGACGGTTTTTCACGAGACTAATATGCATAGACTCGCCGTTGTTCGGGCGTCATCGACGGGACCCGAGACGGAAGATGCCATCGTCCATGCGGTGTGCATGAGTGGAAGGGAGAGGGAATATTAGGATTTAGTACATTATAAGTGCATATTAAAATAAAATATCCAGCGCAATGCATTGCCACGAAATATAAACCACTTACAGACACCTCAATTTAGAAATCAACTAAAATCTTAACTCTAATAAAAAAAGGCTACTATTCAGTGAATGATTTCATCCTAGATCGAGACAAATAGCCTAATGTAAATTACGCCTAATTTAAAGAATTTTGAATGCCTTGAATAATTGTTATTATTATTTTATAAATTAATTAAATATAATGAGTACGCTAACAAAAATCTGGATGTAATATAGTGTAATTGAGAAAAATAAGTTTCAAGTGTGAATCTAACGAGCAAAGATTAGTTTGAAACCAATTTGGGGCCTCATGGTAGATCAAAATAAAATATGAGACATCTATTTAAAAAATTAAAAAACTACGCATAGCACTATATTTGTATGTTATTTCATTATTGGATACCTGATAGTGCAAAAAAAAACTGACTGTTTGAACCAATACATCATTTCATGCCATTAGGTCCGTATTAAACCAAACTCAAGTTTGAGAAAGGCCTTGAGTGAAAAATTGACAACATTTCAAAATTTGTAACTCGTGAAGACGAAAATACCGTTTCATTATTTTTGCACCCTGAGGTCGAAAATATTTATTTAAAATTTTTATATTACTTCGTTTCGGAGAAAAAAAAACGAAAAATTGCATGATGACGTCATTGCCACGGCAGAACGTATTAGATTTTCTTTGCCATGTTTAATGCTTTAATTTGAAGTCAGTGACTAAAGTCAAATGACACAAATGTCATTCTCCGAACAGATTAAAGTTTGACAAGCAAGTGACAACCAAAGAGTTTTGGTTACTTACGCAATAAGCCTATTCAGCCGTCATTCATGACGTCATTTGGCGTTTAAAACTTTTTAGAACGGATGATTTTTAAACCTGGTTCTGGTTCTGAGATTTTCATTTCCTTTTGAATAAAATAAAAAATTAAATGTTGTCAATTGAGGCTGTCTTGGTGGTGGTGAGGCTGTCTTGGTGCTTGAGGTGGACGGATCAGCTATTCCTGATTGCCTGTTCTGAATTTATTTTTAATACGGACCTTACTTCATACTTTTTCAATTTTAAGTTTACATTGTCGTATTGTTTTTTTTTCTTATTAGTCTTTAGGCAGTCAGCTGCACCAGTTGGCATCACTGTTATGGTATTCGACTAGTGTTAAATTATTGATAACTAGTTACAAATTAGATTTACTGTACTTTCAACACTGTACTTTTTTGTTCTCCTCTTTAATATATTACATACCTACTCGTCATTTTATTTTAATTTTAAAAACAGTTCTTCATTATTTAACAGCCGTTTCTGATAACAAATTTCACTATAAATAACTTGATTATCTCTAAATCGAATATTCGTATATATGTAATCAAAATTTTATTTAAAACCGTGCATAAAATTATGTAGGTACTTAAAATTTTACTTACATTTTTTATACAAATTTCACAACCACGTGACCGGAAACTAAAAAAAGTAATTTAATTGTTCATACAACAGCATTAATGACATTCCGATATCATTGTCAACTTTAATATTAATATTTTAAAAAAAATGTAAAAAAGAGTAACGTAAAATTTGGTATTTTATATGACACCAGTGAAAAAGAGCAATACAAAACAATACTTTATTGCATTATCACATATTGAATAACTCTCACAAAATCAACTTCATTTTAATTAACACCTTCATAACTTGTTTTAAAATCACTGAAAAAGCTGTAATTCACCTTTAAAGGATTTTAGGTAGGTACACTTTATGTAATAGTTACAGAATGAGACTTACCTATACTATTCACTGTAACCAGAGGGATGGTAAAAGATTAATTCCGGTCAAACCCACATTTTACTGCAAAAATCGGGTGAAACTGATTTTGACAGAGATCCTTAATCATAACCAATTTTACGTGGTTCCTCCGCAAAAATAATCACGGATCCCACAAAACAGGGTTACTTCGATGACATCTGTGACAAAGACCTTATAGACAGCACTGCTAACGGAATAAGCTATTGATTATTTACCTACTCCTATCGTATGGGTATGTACACAGACAGGACCAGTTTTAACCGACTGTTTGCAGTCAAAAGTGGTTTTACCGGATTATAAATTTTAATTGTGACATCTCAACTGTTTCATACCTTATTTTTCTCTGAATAGTTATCACATCACATCATACAAGTCATTTCTTACCTACGAAATAAACGAAAGATAAACGTGCTTACAAAACCAAATCGGACCGTTCCTATCGAGTATTAAATTTAATTTCATATGTTATAATTACGTATTTAAAATTAGTTTTCAATTTTATACTTAAGTATATCTATATTACTCATTGGAATAATGTCGACATTATTTACATTAAATATACAAACAGACTGTAAAACAGTATCAATATTTCATTTATCCTAACTATTTATATAATTAAAATTGGACAGGACAGTTTCAAAGATTCCAAGATTGCTCTCATTACTAAGCCAACTCAAGTTCCTTTGAACAATGTTCTTTAATTACGTTTAAAAGCGCTTGGAGCAAAATTATTGATAATGATTTACCTATTAAAAGAGAAGCAGATAGACTCAACTAAGTTTTCGATACCTTGACGTCTCTTTAGAATTCCATACTTAAAGTGAAATAAACGTTGAATATGTAATAAATCTACATGTAACTTTTAGCATAGTTAAAAGTACATCATGGTAATGCACCATGTGTTCAAGGAAATGCCACATAGTATGGTACCTACTGCATGTCATGACGTCATTACTTTCAATTAATTTATAACGTTTTTTTTTTAATGTATTGTTTCCAAAAATTTGTCTAAAAATGTTTCATTTCAAAACCACATTGTTTTCAAAACCACTCGACTTACACTCGGAACCTTTGAAACCGCGTCGCATTACAAAACGTTGAGCTTTATTTACATGTCCTAAAGTTGGGTTGTCTGTCAGAGCGGGGTGTCGCGTGGCGTGGCGCGCGGGGCGGGCGCGGGGGCGGGCAGCGGGCGCGGCAGCGTGCGCAGATGCTGGAGCGGGATGAGACGCTCGGGCTGCGAGCCGAGCGTGGACCCGCGCGGGAGCGTACACGAGCCACTTGCGAAGCGCGCGGGCGGTGGTATGCCTGATGGTGCGCTCTGGAAATATGGATATATCTTAGATACATATATATACATATATTAGCTGACCCTGCGAACGTTGTTCTGCCATATGAAATGTCAAAGTGATGCGACACTTCACGTCAATGAACAAGGGTTAAAAATAAAATTACTAAAATAGTGTTTAAAAACATTTTCCAGTGGACCATATTGTGAATCTAAACCATTCTCGAATCCTCTTGAACACACAAAAAATATGTGTTTTGTTTTGATTGACCTATAGAAGAATATCTATGTAATGAACTTTAGAATTAAGTGAACTGAAAAAGTTAAATAAGGTATCTTTGGCCAAACCTTTTGGTCAGAGTAAAAAAGCGTAAAAAGTTTACAACAACTCGACTATACTTAAATTTGTTCGATCATCTGAAAAAACAACTTGTTTGGCTAACCTCAGAATCCCGAGGCTATTAATATTTATAAGGCTCTTGAATAGATCATTGAGTTCTCTATAGCCCCCATAAACAGTATTATGGCTGCCATGATATCCACTCGTATATTCTTTGTGCGTCTACAAATTGGTTCGATATTTTCGACTGATTATGTTGCGGCACTAACAACGCAGGTATTCTATAGCGGGACCGCCCAGTGTTTACCATAATGCATATTTTAATGTACTTCCCCTATTTATATGTGCAGAAAAAAAGTGCAGGTACCCCTGAACTGACTGACATATCCAAAGGATTCCTACATCCCAACTGATGTAGTATGCAGAATTACCTAAGTATTCGTGTAAAATGGTTCAGTAGAATCGGTAGAACAGCGAGTACCGGTAGAACACGGAACACGCATATTGCTGGATAGATTTTCAGCACTTGCCTCAAGAATTAGAAGAAATAGAAGCTGAGCGACAAACTGATAAGAATCTAGCATAGTTCAGAACTCACGGAGTTTTCATGCAAGGCATGCGTGGGCGGCGGCGCGGTGCGCAGGGGGCAGTAGCCGGGTATACTCCCCCGCACCCCTGCCACGGAGCCCCGCGGCGCACGGTTGCCCGGCGGCGGGGAGATCGTTGATACTTGCTGCTGCCGGAAGTAGTCCAGCTGAAGGGCAAACTGAGCTGATTAAGTCTTCTAGAATCTTCTGTCATTAAAAAACATCCTTATTCCTTTTGTTTTGAGAAAGCAAGTTTTAATCATGTACATAGTACTTCAATGGTATTATTAAAGTAAATGGAATCTATGCCTTAGTCACAATATCTGTGCACCAGGCGTCGATGCACGTCATGGTCTGTCGGTACTCTAGTACGGTGTGCAAAACAATCGTCACTAGCAATTTTAATAACTACAATTACTATTGTTTAGTAATGAATGAATTATGGTTTTCTTACTAAATGTATACATGATTATGTGATAGAAAATGCATTCCACAGAGGTGCAGAGATAATGTGACCGTATTATACATGTCTTTTGGCTACTCTTGACTTACGTAAATATTTTTTTAGACTTAAACTAATCTGAATTGAGAACTACAATCATCAACATCACCAAGGCAACATTTTCAATAAAAAGTCAGCTTTTAAGATAGAACAGAGCAATACCATGTTTCAAATATTAATTTAGGCCCCTAAATAGAGTTACTACGTCTACTACGCGTATCTTTTATTCTCTAAACCATCTTGACATATTAAGCACCAACCTGCATATGATCAGTGTCCGAAGGTATGATGTCCGGATTCCTGTCATCTGTTTCGCTGTCATCTTTCTCTCTCAGCTTATCTGGTGACGCCGGCTGAGAGGATGGTGGAGGACCAGACCTGGGCTTCCGCCTCGCACACTTCTGCTTCAGAGCTATCATGATCAGCACTAAGGCCACCATCAGAACCCCACCGCCTCCAACCGCTGCTGACATCGCTCCTGACATTTGGAAAGCTGTTCTTGGAAGGTCTGGTGGCAAAACAGCTGTATAAATTCGTAAATCAATATCTTGTTCTTCATACACGTTTGACAAATTATATATACAATTCAATTATTTTCTGTATACTAAATTCTGTCAAGAAAGTACCGGGATTAGATCATTTAAGAACCTTAGGTACCTAAAGGTAAAAATTGGTAAAAAATATTTTTAGTGATAAATTGTCACTTTCATTTATTCTAATGCAGAGTTTGAGCTTCATATGTAATTTAATTTATTGACACTGCGCCATATTGTTAGTTCAACACAAGTGCGTTTTGCTATTTTCACAACATTTAAAAATATCGAAAAAAGAATAGTCCTGAGAAGAAAATCCAAGAATATTCGTGGATTTGGTGCCGCGAAACCGCAACATCAGCTATCATGGTGAACGATTTATCCGTCAAAAAGATACATTTTTAGCGAACATCTGCCGTATGACACCGACCGTTATCTTTTTTCGACCGTCCACTTTTATCTTTTTTAAAAGATAAACCACCACTTCGAAGCACCCGTTTTCAGTCGATAATAATATACATTTTGTGTTTTAATCACCAATTCCCGGTACTGTCATGACACTTTCTATTTACTAGTGTTAATTTTGTACCCTAAGAATAAGCTCACAAGATAAAAAAGCGTAAACTATTTAAAAAAGCGGCTTAAATACTACATTAACAAAAACTTATTTATTAACTTAATTCCTAAACATCTTCCTTTGAAATCTAAAACTTACGCAGTTCCTAATTAATTATTCAGTAAGATCTAAAGAGCTTGATTTACTCGTAAATAACAAAATTTTAACATTACGAGGATCAAGGTCGAAGTCATATTTTTAGATAAAATTTTCGTTGTTATTTTCCATTTGTATTAGATTATGTATCTTAAAGATTTATTAATAAATTCATCTATTTATTAGGTACTTATACACCACGCCTCTATTTAATAGAAGGCAAAAGTACTATACTACAGTTGGCACTATTCAAATCAATTCAATTTAATCTTTATTTGTCATTAGGTAACAATGTTGGTAAAGTCAGAAGAGATCTGAGAGATTATTATTTATTCTTAGTATAATAGTAGGTATTATTTATTTCATTATCAAAATCATTGATGTCTATTCTTATCACTAGTAAAAATTATGGAGATGTCATCCCGCTAATAAGATTAATGGTTAATGGGTCATCTCAGGGACGTCAATTAGGGACAAATTAGGGACCTAAAATATAAACAGGAGTGGTCCTAGTACACTTCCTTGCGCGAATCCACTTTTGTTGTATCTGTGCTCCGACAAGTAACAAAGTACACACAATTTTTTTTTTATTTTGTTCCTCAATCTGTACGATTTACTTTCGATTTTTATACTTAGAGTTAGTAAACCTATTACCATACACCGGGTATCATCCAGATTCCGGGCTACCGGGTTATTCCTGATAAAAGCTAATAAAATTTTAACCTACTCACTGATCTATTCAAGAATTATGTATGTCATAGTTACCTAAGCTCTTGTCATGCACATGATGTTTTTCTGGAGGCCTCAGCGTGCTGGCTCTCAAAGGATAAGGGTCCCCACGTCCCTTGGCGTTGTAGGCCAGGACCGCCGCGGCGTAAGTCCGGCCTGGCACCAGGCCAACTGCAGTGAACCTTGGTACTGCGCTGGAGACGTTAGCCACTATTTCCTGTTTGTTCAATTCATCATTAGTATTATCATTTCGTTAAAATTACACGGGTTTTAGATAAGATTGATATTGTAAATCAATATATACGAGTAACGAAACAAAGTCCACGCCGCGTCTGTTTGTCTGTCCGTACGCGATCAACTCAATTACGCAATAGTAAGAGAGATTCATTAGGAACGTTTGGGAATATAATATGTTCAGATTTTCGGTAAATTGGATCAAAAACTTTGATAGGTAGATTATTACTGCCAAGAATGTATAGCTAGACCACAAGCAACAAAATTACCGAGTGCCATAAGCTATTTTTAACGCGGGCGATATCGTGGGAAACAGCTGGTACCTAATTAATTACGATCGGGTAATTTGTAAGGCTTCTGTCCACAGGCCCCTGAAGACATTTTAATGAGTTGTTACAATTATTATGGTACCCTGGTTCTGTACCATCAATTTGGTAAATCCAAGTAAACAGAGACTAAACAAAGGGAACTATATTGTGGTTGGATTTATGACTGGGCTACGGAAATCGATGGCATCTGTCATTTTCGGCGTAAAAATAGGCAAAAGGCAGTATTATTGAGTGCTATTATCAGTCATTTTAGTGCAATGTTCAAGATTATTCTCATCTTATTTATTATTAAAAAAAAGTATATGATCGAAAGTATCGTAAACAACGAAGATAGGCATTTTCTGTTTCGCATTCTTGTATACCACTAAAATATTTTTTGAGACAACAAAATGTTATGCGAAATAGATACAAAGTCAAACAGATAAATAAATGAAATAATACAAGCTCACCCCCGCACTATGCCGCGAAATCTCTAATTAAAATCAATTATCTGCGAAATAAATCTGCAACGGCCGGGATTCGAACCCGGAACCCGCAGTTCTGTAGTGAAGGTCACTGACCACTGCGGAATTCAGCTGATAACTACGACGACTATATTTTTGTGTGTCACTCTACTTAAAGCACTCCACGTCGTAGCTTAACTTGAATATTAATGATGTGCATTCAGATTTAAATATCTAGTCAATAGTTCAATAGTAAGAATTCCAATAAAAATACCAGACTGTAGAACGTTACCTGACTAATAATTTCGCGAACTTCCAATAAGAACGACTGCGGCATTCCCCCGTTGAAGCCTTCGGAACACCGAATGCCGAATGACGTCAGCGATGCATTCACCACAGTGCAATTGTGCACCTGATCTGGGCGACCTAATTGAAAAAAAAAATGAATAAGATTGATGAGTTTCATCATTTCAGAGTCATTCTTAATAAAAAGTAGACGCGAGCCTGTAATGTGTTAGAGACTGATATACATACATTGATATTTTTAAATACATACTTAAATATGTAGTTTTAATTAAGGGAACATACCCATACTACGTGACCTATTTTTTAAGTTTTTTCGACCCCTCCCTCCCCTCGGTGACCATTCGTAGTATATGCCAAGTGAAAAATCGTGTCTATGGTATGTAGGTTAATCTATGTTCTATCTATCTCTCTCTCTATATAATGTCATCTTTATTTTCTCCATGTCTAAAATAAAGTTGATGAAACTAAAATTTGTTTTATTAGTGAGCTTATGCCACCGGGCTCAGTTTCAAACTCTGAGCTAGGCTTTTCACGTTACGAAAACCCATTAATATACGCACGACCCGGGGATTAAACTCGGACCTCTAGCTTACCAGTTGCGCTTAGTAGCCCCACCACTAAACCAAGACAGAAGCCGATTTTTATAACAGACAGGTAAAGACCACCTAAACCCGAGGTAAATGGTCAAAGTCACCTATGGACTTTCGCGCGCAGCTAGGAGAATTCGTCGCGGAATTAAAGTTTGGATCTGAACGAAATCTGGAAGGGATTGCTATGTATGAGGTATTGCCGCTGGGGACATAATACGAATAGCAAACCTAGCAGCGCTTACGACTGACAACTTGCCCCGCACCAGACAATATCTTAATTTCGACATATTCGCATTCGGTCAGAGCTAGACTTTGATGCCGGTCGGTATACCAAAGGTTTTACAGTTACGTTGCTGGCCTTTATTGAATCGATCTTAAACGCGTTCGATACTACACTGACGGACTCATAAACTGCATCAGGGTTCAAGACACCTTTGAAATAAACCTTTTAACCAAGTATTCAAACTTTTTATACAGATTTAAATTGAAACCTACAGTTTGGTTCGTTAACTTCATAACAGCGTATCATATCGTTAAGTGTATGTGCGTATACTGGAAAGGACCATTCAATTATTTTGAATAAACAACGAAAAAAGTAAAAAAGAATGGTTTTGGGTGGTTTATTGAAAAATTGGTTTTTACGATAATAATAAAAAAATTCGAAAGTACTTAATCCTGAACATTGATGCAGTTTATGAGTCCGTCAGTGTATTTATTGCGTAGCAACGTCTTCTTCTTAAAATATTATCGCCCGTCTCAGAGACAGCATTACCTTTCTATTTTTTTATAAGAAAATTGTAATTGAAATATAGTTAATAATATCTCGACTCAAGCATTCATTGGAAGCGTTCATTGAATTATTTATCTACGAGTACGCTTGGCTCCAGCTTAAGGAGACCCCTCTTTCCTTTTGATGCGGAACGGAAGTAAGATAATTTTTCATCAATATTCCTCAGATGTATTGAGCAAAGAAAACAAATAATTTGCAAAAGCGAATTTGGCACGAAAATTGTTTGCTTGAAAGCCATATGTCAGGGGATATGTTTCATGTTATTATATTACATAATACTTACGTTAAAACGAGTATATTGAATAATCAATCAGTAGGTACCTTACCTATATATAAATAGCTTTTGCAAGTATTCAAGTTAAGAATTAGTGTCAACGCCAACTCTCGAAGGTGTGCCAGACCAAGGGAACATACTTTTGGGATGAAAAGTATGTTACGTGCTAATCTAGGTTGTCGTCTACTTATGTTCCAAGTTTAATCCAAATTCGTTTTGTAGTTTTTGCATATTGAATAACAAAAATACAAACACCCAAACTTATAAACTTTCACATCCATACTAATATTATAAATGCGAAAGTGTGTTTGTTTGTTTATTTATTTGTTTGTTTGTCCGGCTTTCACGTCGCAACGAAGCTATTATATGGTATGGTTTTTTGTGTGGAGATAGTGAGGAGGGTGGAGAGTGACGTAGGCTACTTTTTGCCGCGGTAAAACATCCCCATGGAAAGATATTGATGTTTTGTTATTTGCTAGATATTTAGTTCGGAATGTTGTTAATAGATGGCGTTAGTACAATTTAGTTAAGTAGTTAGTAATAGTGGTTAAGTAGTTAGTATCTTTTAATCGTGGAACTGTCACTATTCATCCACCACAAATGTGTCATGTATGATAAACAACTCATTGTTAATTCCCTTTGACCACGCGGGCGGAGCCGCGGGCAAAAGCTAGTTTATAATAATAGCGGGATATGCTGTTCAAAGTATGGTCCAAGAGCTGGCATCAATTTTTCGGTAGGTATTTGAGGCAAGCTGAAAACTTGTCCAACGCCTCTCCTATTATACCCCAACACGGAACTGCAGACCTGGCTGGTGAGTAGCGGGGCAAAATCAAACCCTATATAAATTTAAAAAAAAATTTTTTTTTTTAGGATAGAATAGGAGAGGCGTTGGACAAGTTTTCAGCTTGCCTCAAATACCTACCGAAAAATTGGTGCCAGCTCTCCTACTAGTAGTACATGTATTGCTTAGTTCATCGTCACGGCCATCTGATCTCGAACTACTCACCAGAAAAAATAAGATTTACCTATCATAATTGACAGATCAATTCCATATTTTTTGTCACTAGAATACTACGATTGGTTCTGCACTCGTCTGGCTGGACGAGAGATAGACTTAACAATTAAATTATGTTTCTAATAAGTCGCAATCGAGTGATTAAGTCACGCAAGAGAGTAAAAACAAGATCTCCAGGAAATGGACGAGACAATTTATAATTACTTACAATAAAAGGATACCAACTTAATTAAATTTTTAAATTAACTATACACACACTCTTGCGGTAGACACATAGAAAACAAAAACATTGTTCATCTATCAATCTGCGAAGTTAAATATCTGGCGTCGAGATTCCAACCCGGGACCCGCGGCACAGCAGTCAGGGTCACTCACGCGAAGTCGTCTTCCACTTGCCTGCAGCAATGATATGGTAGACGCAGGGCACGCGCTGTTTCCCTATGCGGTTGTGAGCCCAGCAGAGCAGGGTTCCGTAGTCCATCTCCGTGTGAGGAGTGTAGGTGACTGTTGAGCTGGTGCCGGCGCGGGAGACGTAGGAGTCACTGACTTCATTGCTGTTGGCAGTGTTGTTGAATGTCCATCGGAACTGGGGGTGAAAGAATAAAATATTAAAACACCGACTTCAAAACCAAAAAGTAAGAAATAATAGTAAATCCGTGAGAATTGTCCTGAGTGGGATTCGAACCCACGACCCCTGTCGTAACAGGTAGGGTCAATACCAATGCTCCAACGAGCCCGTCATCAAATCATCGTACATATAGCCAAATTGGTTTTAATGTTTGTTATGAATTATGGGGTTTCTTTATAAGTCTATATCGCCGCGATAGTTAGGTGTAATGGAAAATATTGTTATTTCTAATACCAACCGAAACTGTTGGCCACTAGAACCACACTATACAGTATGCTAAATCATACCTACCTAATCTGAATACTCGTTGCTTCGTACCGTTTGCAGCGCTACGAATTCGCAAAACAACCACGACGAAAGCGCTCGATGCTTGATTGGACCAACAAGAAAACAAATACGCTTTTCACTTCTTTCCTTCATTTCTGCTTATTAAGCATCACAATCAGGATTAAGAAACCGCAGTGGGAAAGGAAAAAAACTAATTTAAATAAATCCTCCTCATCATAAAGATCTTCAGATGAGAAACGCTGTCTTGACAAATGATAATAGGAGTAATACATTAGTTGTCGTTTTATTCCGATTATTCCTTGGAGTTCAAATTTAGAACGACATAATTATTTTAAATTTATATTGGCCAGTTTAGTTTGCGGTAGGCATTTTGTTTATACATCTTAGAAAGCTATGCTAGCTACAACTCATAGACGTCCCACTGTTGGGCACGGTTCTCCCCTAGGTTTAGCGTGCCTTCCAAAGTACGGTCTCTAGCGTTCACCAATCAAAAACCCAGTTGATATTTCCATTTTATTTCTCCTTTTCCATCACCAGATCAACATTTTTTTCCTTTAATTGCCTACTGCTTGGCTCGGTTCTTTCCACGTAAGTAACCACGTGCGGTATGGGAGATCATTATGAAGAAATCTAAACCATGTTAGCTTCAGTGAGGTTGTTATTTTATTTCTTAAAAGAAAATTACCAACCTTATTAGTGTTGCTCGAATTAGAACTCATGTCCTTTTTATTTATTTATTTATTTAACATTTATTGCTTTACACATGTTTTAGTAGATAACATACAATTAGATACAACCAACACGTGCACCTTGTTAAGGCATTGCAAGATGAGGAGAGAGGCAGACATTTTAATTAATAGTATTTACTATAATACATATATTGTTATTGTAATTATTGTCTTACTACTTTGTCATAATAATATACTGTTTTATATATTGATTATTTAACTTTTTTTGTCATGTCCTGAGGTATTCATCTACGCTGTAATATGCTTTGCAAATTAAGAATTTTTGAAGTAAATTTAAAAACGTAGTATATTTATTTTCGCTTTTTATTAAGTCCTTTCGAATGAGAGGCTAGGATAAAACCTCTGCGACCTTTAGTCATCTGTTTGATGACGTAATATTTGTTAGGTAATTGTCTGATACGGTGTCAGAATATTCGGCAGTGGCTTGCTAATCAAGTCAGATTAGGCTCAGTCCAATAATTCCGCTATGCCCGGCTCGTCTACAAAGGGGCTAAGTACCTGGGACCGGTGGAGTAATATCCTCTGTTATAGGTACCTATCAGAGCGTTTGATTACTTGGACTAAGCCGCAAGATTATTTCATCCTTACGTTTTTTTATAAAAGCTTTTATTTAACTTCACTCGTATGTAGGTATGTCCTGGAATCTAGCAATCAATATTTCACCCAGTTCCACTGAAGCTATCGAGCTGAAATTTGGCACACATATTTGGTTCCGATGACAATGCACGAAAATAAAATAATAATTATACTGTAAAAAAAAATTTTTTTTATAAAGCTTTTATAACTTGACCTTGAAACCTAATCGTGGTCAAAGTTCATTACAAGACTTTACCACAAGTGCAAACACGACTATGATACGATATTCCATCATGAAGTTCCAGTTAATATCTTCCGGCTCCATCATCAGATCAGTTCGACAGTACCATATTATTGCATTGTCATCGGAACCTAATATGTGTGCCAAATTTCAGCTCGATAGCTTCAGTGGAAGTGGGTGAAATATTGATTGCAAGATTCCAGGACATACATACATACGAGTGAAGTTAAATAAAAGCTTTTAAAAAGTTATAAAAAGCATTTTTTTTTTTTAATAAATCATTATTATGAATACAAGATAGCATAGCACCATGTACCACCATCTATCCGCTGCCCATGAAAAACAGAACTTAAACAAGCCAACTTAACAATGAGTCTTGTTCAAAGTCGGTCGCAGATGCGTTGCTACCGGATGTCTAATGGTCGCCTCTAAAAAAATTAACCGGAAACCTAAAATCTTGGTTGTTTATATTGTCATTAGCATGGTCGCCTCAAAAATTTTTTTACCGGAAACCTTAAATTTGTGGTGGTTGATTTTGTCATGTAGGTATAGAAAGTAGCATAAGAGCATATCTTAATACTGCTGCCCTCGAGGACTAAGATTCGTTTCCAACTAAAACACATTTACTTAAAAACAACTTTTACACGGTGGAAATGGTACTTAGGTACTCTGCGTAGCGTACTAAACCACGTAAACTCTAAATAGGACTTATATTATGTTCCACTTAATCTATAACCACTGCATCACCCATGCGCTGCCGGTGACAACTGTGATCGACTTTGTATAGCCTGTTCTATCTATAATATGCACTTAAAACGTCGAAAATATTAACAACGAGTTTTCCACTGCGCAATCAACATACTCGTACGTTGCTATCCCAAAAACCTTTGCTTTAAAATTGCATTGAAACTCACAAATATAAATTTCTTCTCTACACTTTAGAACAAAGACGGAATTTTCACGTATAACAGAACATAATGTATAAAATATTTATACTTCATACTCACCGTAACCTCAGGTGGGTTGGCGTCTACGTGACACGTTATATGCGCGCGCTCCTGCTTAGCGACTCCGTGCACCCTTTGTTGCGAGCTGCGACATGTCGGGGCGTCTGGTGACGGATTGGAAAACTTTTGTTACAAGGGAAATTTATCGGAATGGTTTTAGAATTGTTTAGTGTTAATTGATTTATGTGTAGTGTTGTGCAGTGTGAGAGGGAAGCGAAGTGGAGACAGCTGAAGCGATAATTAGGTCTCTCAGCAGTCTGAGTAACTTCAGTAAGTTACCAGAAGTCAAAACGATGTAACTTTTAATAACCGATTAATAAGGGATGTTTCAATTACACTCCTCTACGAGAAACTAAACTTCACTTTGCTTCACTCCACTCAAGTGCATTTAATTTCATTCTACCTAACACTTTCTCTTTGTAGTTAAATTGGACAAACGTGTTGATCTTAAAACAAAGTGCGATATAAGAAATTAAATGTCATCTCCTGTAACAGTGAACGGAAACCTGCATGCCTGAGAGTTGTCCATAATGTTCTCGAAGGCATGTGAAATCTTCCATTTGCGCCACTTGGCCAGCGTTGTGGACTATTTATTTATTTATTTAGTAAGCTATTTGTTTACAGTTTCTGAACCAGACACACACAGATACGAATGAAAATGAAAAAAAGTACGTTTCTTATGTATAAAGTTAAAAAATTGATAAAATGACACTGGTGCCAGCGGTCATGGCCACCGCATGTCATTCAGCAACTTTTAAAAATTGACGTTCAGTACAAGCAAATGTAACTCCCTGTTTTTTGCTGCAATGTCGTTAATCAATCTTAACGCCATCGAAAACGGTGCCCATTGCTGCACTATGGCCTAACCCCTTTGATCCCGTGAGGAGACCCGAGCCCAGCAGTGGGACAAAGGGTTGGGGTGTTGATTGGTCTAAAGTGGGCTTACACAAGACGTCCAAGGTGAAGGGCTTGCTCTCCCCGTCGCCCTCTGCGTTGAATCCGACGCACGTGTAGTTCCCCGCGGTGCTCCTGCCGACCCCCTGCAGGACTAGCGACTGGTTGCTGATGATGATGCCCTGGCCCACGTTATGGTGCAGGGTTTTGCTCTGGACAAAATATTTTAAGTTAATATTATAATTAGCAACGAAATACATGGTTTAATCATATTGTATCAAGATACTAATTATACCTTTAAGGAATATAATTTTATTTTAGAGTTTAATTATTTACAAATGGTCAAAAAGGCTGTATATTTACAAAATGAATATGTTCATTGTAGATTGTTGTCTTCATGATTCAATTGTTAACCAATTTGTTATGAACCAGCCCTAAGTCTACTATGATGTACTTGGATGAGTTTATAATGTGCTTTGATCCCACTTACCACCGTCAAACATCCATTCGAGTCTAGTTAATAATGTTACATACAATAATAGCAACATTTACACTTACTTATAAGTAATGCGTACCCAGAATTTATATTTGCGTAAAACAAAACATCTTGATCCATCCAGCATAAAATTTCAAAGAAGTCTTCAAATTGTAACTCTTAGCAAATAACTACAATAGTATACAATATAATTTATTGCACCAGAAAAAGAACAGTTTTGCAAAAGGCTGTCTTATTGCTTTGAGCAATTTCTTCCAGACAACCTGGCAAACAAGTGACGATACAAGTATTACTAAGTACCTACCATATTTATTTTCGTAATCTGTGATATGGTCACAGATAGATCATTTGTAGCCGTATTTTACAAACTTGGTAAGCTAAAATCTCATGCTTAGACATTTGCTTACTCACATTGTGCCTCCATTCCACTTTGTAAACATAAGGATGCGCCTTGATGATGCAGTCGAAGTAAACATCTGTGCCTTCCCTTATGTTGCTCGGATCCAGATTGGTCCCTAACCGAACAACGGTTTCTGGGACATCTATGAAAGAAAACAAATGTTCGTATGGGTTTAAGCGGTTCA
This sequence comes from Carterocephalus palaemon, assembly GCA_944567765.1. Lineage (NCBI taxonomy): Eukaryota > Metazoa > Arthropoda > Insecta > Lepidoptera > Hesperiidae > Carterocephalus > Carterocephalus palaemon. The sequence continues at coordinate 2,045,104 of OX155654.1, read as the reverse complement.
TATCGTCCATAAACCAATGGCTCGCATCGATTCAATGTCATTGACAACGTTAAGCAACGACGGGCGCGGTCGGATTGTGTTAGGTGAGCGCTAGTGGCAAAATTTCATGGGTGTTACCGTGTTTTGTAGGGCACGTTAAGCCGTCGGTCTCGGTTGTTTGAATGGTGAAAACAATCGTTGAGCCTTGTCAAAAACCTGGGTTGGCCACTAACCCCTCCACCAATCCGCATTGGAGCAGCGTGGTGGAGTATGCTCTAGATCTCCCGCAGATTTGTCTGTGGGGGAGATCTGAGTCATAGCTGGGGAGTTGTAGAGGCATTGGGAATACAAAGTAATTAAACAGATAACGAGTTTATTTGGTACAACGATTACAGAAAATTACTATTAGAAGAATATAATTCTATAAGCTGAGACTACCTAATTATTTAATATATATACTAGAGGCTTCTGCTAAAATATTTTCCACTCAAATTATGCTGTGGCAAAGTTGAAATAGCGCTGATTTATCTGCTGCATTGAGGCATCTGGTCCAAATTTAAAAAAAAGCTGATACTCACACTGAATATCCAGCGTCCAATCATCTTCGAGCGCTGGCACGGACGGCATTTGATGGTTAGACGCTCGACACGACAGACGGGCGCCGGCGTCCGCTTTGGTCAGCTGCAGCGACACGGTTGACGTGGTCGTGTTCCCGTCAGTGGACAGCTGTGGGTGAGATGGTCAGGTTATGACTTCTTAAGGACTCGATATAGCAAGTATACTGGGCTTGTCTATCCATCAGTCCATCCATCCATCCGCCTTTTGAGGTCCACTGCTGGACATAGGCCTCTCCCAAAAGGCACAGGACCGGTCGGAGTGGCATCATTTGGGAGAGGCCTATGTCCAGCTTGTCTATACTTCTGTACTAATATTATAAAGAGGAAACATTTGTTTGTAATGTTTTCACACAAAAACTAGTGGACCAATTTCAAAAATTCTTTCACCGTTATAAAGCTGCATCTTCACTGGAATGACATAGGCTATATAACATTAATAGGTGTAAATGAAACTATTGTTATTACTAATTCCACGCGAGCGAAGATGCGGGCGTCTACTAGTTACCTATATTTTGTTCTTCTTAATCCACCACAAATTCAGAAGGGTAGTATGAAAAATAAAGCTAGGTAGCCATAGCCCATTTTATATCTATACTCAAGGACAGACTTGTTTTCGTCCCACAGTTGGGCGTGGGTCTCCTCAAAAAATGGGAGTTCATACTGGCAACGCTGACCAAGTGCTCATGGCTCATCGAGAACATTAAGATTCCTTATGATGTTATTCTTCACCGTGGCAGCTGAGATATTTAATTTCTTAAATTGCACATAACTTAGAAAAGTCATTGGTGCGTGGCTTGGATTTGAACCTGGACAGCTCCATTGAAAGGTGAGTTCGATAGAAATTGGCAGTTACTGCTGTATTTCAAAGATTTGTCAAAAGAAATACCTATCACCAACCCTCATATCGTAAATAACAGAAAGCAATTGCCTTCGTCAAAGTCCATTAAGTTGCCATTAAAAGGAAGTCTAGCGATGTTTCTTTTCTTTTCAATAGATTTTCTTTCCAATTCTTTTTTTTATTAACATCTTTATTTATTACAACTCGGCTCTTTGGGGGTAGGACACACCATGATCAATTGCGAAATATATTACAGTAAATGCTCTCAACTTTTCTATCTTATTCAAGTTACAAGCGCTAAGCGAGTTTTGGGCTAAGCAACCCATAGACGTCCCACTGCTGAAGCACGAGTTTCCCAAATCTGCGGAAGGTCTAGAGCATATTCCACCACGCTGTTCCAATGCGGATTGGTGGAGGGGTAATTGGTCAACCCAGCGTCGAATGTACTCAAACCATAAGAATGCGAACAAGGCTTAGCAATTATTTTCACCATTGAAAACAACCGGGACCGACGGCTTAACGTGCCCGCCGAAGCACGGTAGCGCCCTTGAAATGTTGCCACTAGCAGTCACAGACCGCGCCCGTCGTTGCTTAATTCTATCAATCACATTGAATAGACCATTGACCTACGGACAAGACAAGCGAGTTTGATGATTCTCAAAGGAATAACAACGTAGAAAATACTCATTCAGTTTTCAAATGAGTTTCCACTTTTCTACTAGAATTTTTTTTAACTTCAATGTCTTCTGAATAGGATAAGACATAACAGAGATACTACGGTATGTCCATTTGATTGACCTAACCGCAATCCGTTAAACGTAGACCCTTGTTTCTACACAGATCTGTGGTTTCAACACGCCAAGAACGACTGTATCGGAGATGTATTTCGGTTAGCCAAATACAAAGGTTATCTCGCAAAGACAAGACAGTTTTGAAAGTGATTTTTTAAGCTTATAAGTAAAATATTTTAGAATGCAAAGAATACCTAAGTACTTAGATAAACATGTAAAATTTTATAGTAAAACAAATCTCTATTAATAGCTAAAGCTAAGATAAATATAGGTTTATTGTTTTTAAATACCTGAATTATCATTATGTAGGTTACATTTTCAGTTACATTTGACCTTTTCAAATTCATCATATTACATGTGTACACACATGGCATCTACTCATTAACTATCCTACCTTTTATAATAGCAGTGGATAGCAAACGAGTACGCAGCACCACCTGTGACACTTTAAACGAGAGTCATGAAGGGACTGGCATGGTTAGTCTGGTTAGTGAAGTTCTTATAAGATGTTAAAAACGTATTGATGATCAAGATATAACTCAAGGAAAATAAGACTAACGATATAACTGCCTCCGAGTAAGTACGAGTAAGCCATCGCTTATAATTTTTGGGAGCCTTCGGATATCGCAAATAATTGTTAATCAATTTAACTACCCACCCCATTTCATGCCGTCAATTTATTGAAGCAATTTAGCGTCTGAGGGGTTGATCGGAGGTTTACCGACGGTATTTCCTTGTCATCTAATTACCTCGACAGGACTTAGTAACCTTGAGTAAATGATGATTTTGCCAGTAAGGTCGATACAGAATGTCTGATCATAGAAAAAATATTAAATAGTTCATCGAAGCTGTTATTATTTTATACGAAGAATCTGATTGAAATAACTATTTAAATAACAATGAGTTAGTTTATTCCTATCCCTCATACTCCGAGAGGATTCTCGAGCCCAATAGTGGGACACAGAAAGGGTTGTGGTAATATTTGTGGGTATGAAAATACAAAAAATAGTATGTGAAAAAAAACTTGGAACACATTTTGGAATGAAACGTAAAATGAAACGTGGGGCAGAGCTAAAGTTTCAAAAATCAGGCAAGCCGCAAATAATTATTTCGTAATTTGTATGAAAAATTCATAAATCGAACGAACCTAGCGCCATCTATGATTGTTTCAGATGACTTCTGTCGGAAAAAGAGACGTAAAAAGATTCAAAAATAATGAAAACGTATGCAATTACTATTTGAATATAGCAAAAGGTTCTATATAACCAATAACTGGTTTAGCTGAACTAATTAATTACAACATTGAAAGTGGTTAAAATTAAGTTATTAAATATCTTGTCTTCACTTTGAAGTAATATATTGTTGGTTCAAGTATTGATATTAATATGTACTGAACACGACGACGAGCATACGTTTAATTAAATCGTGCGTTCGATATTATTACAATCTACATTATTGGCATATTTAATAGAAGACGTTGCCCGTGACTTTACTAAATTAATTTTTAAGAATAAGAATAAGAATAAGAATAAAAATGTTTTTATTGCCACACAATACCATAGAAAAATTACAGGTACCTAATACAATACATAATTTCATAACAAAATTAAAGTAACTATTAAAGGTAGGTACATTTAAAAAAGTCTTGAGTGGGCAACAGGAGTTGGCTCAGCTTCAGCTGACATAGGCCTGCAGGTCCTACGCAGCGCTGTTTTTCAGCCAACCCCTGTCCCTGTGTTGTTGGGCGGGACTAAATGGTGGTAATTTCTGGTTTTATTTAAACAGCTAAACAATTAGGACTACTGAATATAAATATAATTTAAAAAAAAGCCGCTTTAACAAACTGAAATAAGAAAGAGATAATAAAACCACGTAGAAGTGAAGTCACTAATTTTTGTCAGTTGTGCAAGATGCACAGTCATCCATGTTTTTTTATGTTTTAACTAGTGGACGCCCGCAGCTTCGCTCGCGTAGAATTAGACCCATTAACGACGTCTGCCCGCGTTCGGGTTGCCCACTTGACTTCAAAAACGGCAGTTTCATACTAACTTTGCACCCCCATTTTACCCCCTTAGGGGGTGAATTTTCAAAAATCCTTTCTTAGTGCTCCCCTACTTTATAAAAGGAACCCCTGTGCAAAATTTCAAGTTTCTAACCCTTATAGTTTAGGCCCTGCGTTGATATGTCAGTCAGTCAGTCAGTCAGTCAGTCAGTCAGTCAGTCAGTCAGTCAGTCACCTTCTCCTTTTATATATATAGATAAGTGTCACTTTAACAGATAAATTGGAGGAAGAAACGAAAAATTATAACGTGACAGATTAAACTAAGAAAAATAAATGAAGAAAAATCATGGTTTTTGTATTCAAAATGTAACTACATAGAGTTAAAAGTGACTTGAGATGGTGGTGCGTGACTACCGCAATCGCGTAGAAGTTTGCTTTAACCGACAGCTGTTAGTGTCAATAATATTTTGCCACAAATAGTCTCCGCATTAACAAGAAGTCATCCTGGTAAAGGTTTTGTCCTTGAAAAATACCTACTAATGCATTTAAAACGAACCTTGAACGCTTACAAAACGGGTTACTAAATTAGCCAGTAGTTTGGTTGCATATTTATGTAACCACATCGCTTGCACATATTCTAAAATACGTTGAATCGTGCGCCAAATCGTTTATAAATCTAATTAAACCATAACTCAATATTGCGCAACCGGGCGGAAAGCTTAATGAGGACGAAACTACATTAATCAGTACTTATTGCGAATTGTATCGAAATGGATCTTGTAATGATTTTGGATTGGATTCAATGTTGTTATTATGTACTTTTTATTATTGTTAAATAAAATAATAATATTTTATTTAACAATAATAATAAGCTCCCCGAACTCCTACATTACGCCCCGGTCGAACATCAGACCACGTGGGGAACGCAAAATTTGAAATTTATGCGGCTAACAAGGTAAAGGAAAAAATTGGTGAAAGAGAAAAATATCACCAGCGCAGACTTTTAGACGAAGAAGAAGTATTATCCATATCCAGTGTTTCTAACAATATTCTCAATCAGCGTAGCGAATTCTCAAAGGAGTTCTGTGCAGGTAATGAAGCACTGATAGGTTGTGCTACCAGTCATAATTAACATTATGACTGGTAGCTACGTCTATTAACACCAAAAAAACATCTTCGTATCGGGCACTTAATCAAGTTTCTAGAAAGATAAATAAACTGAGCACGTACTCGCCATAAAAATTTAATGTCGGCGAATAAAATGGGGATAAACAGAGCTGGTATAATGATAGCCGTTGAAGCCGTAAACACTTAACGAAATCCCGTTCCGACGACCTGTGCTTGAAGCTACGGCCGATACCTTTGAAACTCAATATTCATAACGAAAATTTGCTTCTTTTGCGCTGATCAGATAAACGTTGTTTGTGAATCTTCCGAGGTTCCGCCTATCACTTGTGCTGTATCCTTACTCCTGGCCTTCCCTTACGACCGATTTGAGAACGCTCAGAGCACTGGCTGTCCCATTCAATCTACATTTATTACTTTTACGTGTCCCTATTTTAAGTTGCAAACGCAATGTTGTTTCTTACGCTATAAAGATTACGAGCGACTTCGATAAATTCGGATGGCGCGAAATTAGCTCTGTTCTGAAGGTCGGGAATTGATTAGGCGTGAAGAGGGGCTCGTTATGGAGTTTCTTGTACAGGGTCTATTTATGTGAAGAGCAAACGACTTCAGCCTTTCGGTGACATACGAGTACTTACAGAAAAATCACTTTCACCCAAATACTTTCAAAAATGTTAAAAATTCAATCATTGGGACCCAAACCGATCCGATTTATTTTGTTATTCAAATATCTTTTTCACTGATTACTTGAGTTTTTAGTTTATTATCCTTTTTATATTATTACGAATTTCATGAAATTTAGGAAAAAGTCTTTGTGATATTCAATGGGATCTTATTTCGTTGTAAGTCTGTTTATTAACAATCTATAGTTCTAAGGTACATTGTTGAATCTAGGTACAAAGGTACCTAGATTTAATAAGAAGGAAATAAAGATTTTCTATCAAAATTAATGTAATTGACTTGGAATCCAATTAGGGTAAACACTGTAGTGATTGCTCAGGGTGTAGTTATTTCCTGCATTAAGTAATAACCCCAATTTTGCTCACTTTTAAAAGGAACCTCTTTCAATTACATTCGTATGACGTCTTTACTAGTTAACTGGTATCTATTTTAATTTATCTGGTATAGTTTCAATTTAATTTAAATACCTCGCAAGATTCTTTTTAGTAAAGTGTTTCGCTTGATTTTACTGAAAGCAAGGTATGCACGTCAAAAAAAGTAAGAATCTTGTGAATTTTATTTTGAAAAGACTTAAGTTTACAATATTTGATAGCATTTTCTTTATTATTTGTTTAGTAATAAATATCTTCAATAAAAAAGTTATTCTAGTATCGATATAACCCATCGCTGCAACGGTAAATTTATCTGGAAAGTTTTTAACAGGGGGTGGGACAAAAATGGAGACCTCGACTCGGAAAAAGGAGTACAGATCGCCCTTCGAAGAGGCGAAGACGACCTGAAGAAGATGTCGGAAGCCGCTGGATTCAGAAAGCACAGGACTGGTTGGAGGGGTGTCGTTAAGGAGAGGCCTATTTAGGAAAGGCCTATGTCCAATAGTAAACTCAATGGCGGGAGGTCTAAGAACATACACATACACTTCGGATTGGTGGAGGAGTTAGGGGTTGGGGGTTAAAAATCCAATCCAGAAAGACTACCGTTTGCTATTATATCCTTCAGATAGTTTCAAATTACTCTTGCGTTCCACCTAGGATTCAAACGCGGATTTTTCGAGTGAGAGGCGAGATCCATGGTCGGGTTGTCACCACTGTGTGATATCAGTACAAGCTTGCATGTAGTAATATCGTACTGATTTTACTCTTACCGTTTCCTTAGCATTATTGATCCTGTGCCCGTTCTTCCACCAGGTGATGGAGGCGGGCGGGCGTGAACCCGAGCTCTGGCACAGCAGGTCGTACCGCCTGCTCGCTGACAGCGGCTGGTTGGAGCCCAGGATGTGTACGGTAAGCGGCGGAACTGAGGAAAAAACGTGTGTGTCGTATTAACGGTAAGCAAAGTAAAAGGCATGGGTGACCGCTAGTGGCAAAATTTCATGGACGCTACCGTGCTTCGGAGGCCACGTAAAACCGTCGGTCCCGGTTGTTTTCAATGGTGGAAACAGTCGTTAAGCCTTGTCGAAGACCTTCGGGTGGCTTAAGAACATTCGGCACTGAGTTGGCCACTAACCCCTCCACCAATCCGCATTGGAGCAGCGTGGTGGAGTATGCTCTAGACCTCCCGCAGCAGTGTCTGTGGGAGACCCGTGCCTAGCAGTGGGACGTCTATGGGTCGCAGCGAAAGCAAAAGGTGCACACAGTTCAGATAATGTGCGTGCTTCGTAAGCCTCCATACTGAACATCATGGTAATAGGCCCTGTCATAATGATAAGACGCAAAAGTTAAGCGTTTGTGGCTATTATCTAATCTGTGGTTATCCTGCTCGTCGAGAAAGTTTGGCGGGTGACGGACTGACGGCCCTAATTCATTTTGAAGCCGGAAATTAAAATCAGCCTCGCAAGTAAAGGCACAAAGTACCTACGTTTAATATGCCTACTGCTAATAATACAAATGGAGAACGTTTTTCTTGACTTGACTTATTTGTTATACAATATTGGCACTACTTTTGTTGAAATGTCAGTTTAAAAAATAATTAATAGTAAACAGAAATTAGTGCATCAAATAACTATTTATTCTGTAATCCAATTCAATTTGCCTTATTTTTATATCATAAATTAATAAAATAATATACTCACAGACAAAAGTTACAAATTGAATAACGATATTAAAATATCAAAAAAAACTACTTCAACCGACCGACTTTCTTTTTTCAGAAAGACAGATTTATTCTTACGTAAGTGTATTTATCATGATATCTCGTTTTCTGAGCCACGAATAAACTGGTCACTTGGAACATCGATAAACTCACACCAGTATATGTTGACCTCTCACACGATTTCAAATATGCGCAAATACTGAGTGCTTAGCGTTAATGTGCTTGCTAAACGTGCATCTAAATGTGTGAGTTCTACTAACAATCACTAATGCTAAGGTGAGTGCTTTCAAGCGCTCTAGTCTGGCTTTAGTCTCTTGGTGTACTCGTAGCTTCGTAGTCAGATGTTAAGTTAGGCGGAATTAATGTACAAGTTGTTCAAAGGATTATGTCATTATGGACTAGATACACATAAGAACACTGGAGTAAGAAAAATATAACTCTTGCCATGAAAATGATTAACCTTCTACAATTTGAAGTGGCAATTATAACCGGTGGGGAAGAAAATTTCGCGAGTGGAGACCATTACTCCGATAAACCATCGCAGGTCATCTAAGTGGATGGAAGAACTTAAGAGGACCGCTGGAAACTGCTGTAGGCACAGGACCGGTCGAAGTGTTGCCAGGAAAAGCCTCCGCCCAGCAGTGTGCCTCAAAAGGCACCAACCAACATGCCTATTAGCACATCGCTTAGACAATATAGAAGTAGGTACCTACACCATACGATGAATATACCCTGAGTTGGGGCTCCATAGAATGCTGTTGCTAAGTAGGTTACCGCCTTGTACTGACTCTCGGAAGCGTTGTCAAGTGCCATATACCTCCCGTGTGACCTACATACACGTCACATGCGACACAATTTACTCAAAAGGGCCACGTCGAACAGTAAAATCGGCACGAACTAGCAAACAATGCGATAAATTGAGCTATTATACGTTGTTGTATTGTTTAGCAGTCGTAGGGTTGTTTTGCGCTCCCACCCAATTAAGGGTTTCGCGTCATACGGGTTAAGTCGATGATTGTTGCTCTCTCACTGTCTGTTAGTGCCATTTTGAATGGATACCAAAGAGATGATAAGTGGTCTTCACACGTGTAATGATAGCTGTAACCTATTTCCTTCCCACTACAGATGGGTCAACAACAACTCTTCGTGGGAAAAGGCGAGCAGATATAGTAGTGAATAGTTCATTTTTATTTTTGTTATCACTGATATGTATTGATTTGTTTGGCACTTAGTGCATACTGAAAGTTTCTAGATTCTGATAAATAGGGCCAGATATTTTAGACTTTACATTAATTGTTTTTCAAACTATAGGTACATTAAAACGGGGTGAATATCTCAATTCCTAATTGAGATTTTTGTTACCTACAAGACTTCATATAACTTATAACTTATATATATAAAAATGAATTGCTGTTCGTTAGTCTCGCTAAAACTCGAGAACGGCTGAACGGATTTATCTTATCTTGGTCTTGAAATGTTCGTGGAGGTCTGGAGAAGGTTTAAAAGGTGAGAAAAATTGGAATAATTGCCGGGAAAATCCTAACAACAGCCCTTTTCTTTTTCCCATACAACGATTCCGTCTGTCAATCAATACTTCGATACAAAGAGGATGCCCGATACTAACCTGTCAAGTTAGCCGTCTCTGCTTTAAGTGCAGCGCTCAGCAGTTAAATCCCTTAATCAATGCCCTATCAATTTATGCATTTTGCATTAACTGGAACCATTGTAAAAAACAGTATTTAGTAGTAGTAGTAGCAGTCATAATTGTGTATTACCACATAATAATAGTACCTACAAGGTATTACTAGGAAAAATATAAACAGTAGTTATACTATCTATGGACCATAGTTGCTGATAGCTGATTGCTGATAGCAGCTGTTGTTGATAGCTAAATGATTTTGATTTTGACTTTTTTGATACAATTTATGATTAAATGAGTTACGTTAGAGATATACTTACAGTTCATATCTAGAGTGAGAGTAGTCTCAATAGGGTGCGCCCTCAGGTGGTTCGAGGCTCGGCACGTGAGGGCAGCCCTGACATCGGCCCGGGTGAGCGGGCCCACCCTCAGGACGCCCCGCACTCCGTTCCCGGACAGCGTCGACGCCGGGGTGTCCGTCTCGACCTCGTCCCGGTACCACTTCACCCAGGGCCTGGGCCGACCTTGAATTGAACAAATTGTTTTATTATCAACTAGCTTTTACCCGCGGCTCCGCCCGCGTGGTCAAAGGGAATTAACAATGAGTTGTTTATCATACATAGATAAGAACTTGAAAATGAATTTTACTAACGCCATCTATTAACAACAACTGGAACTAAATATCTAGCAAATAACAAAACATCGATATCTTCCCATGGGGATGTTTTACCGCAGTAAAAAGTAGCCTACGTCACTCTCCACCCTCCTTACTATCTCCACACACAAAAACCATACCTTAAAATAGCTTCGTTGCGACGTGAAAGCCGGACAAACAAACAAACAAACACACTTTCACATTTATAATATTAGTATGGATGCCCTTTATACATAACAAATTATAAGTATAACTATGAAGTATTTTGTCACATTCATTCGTATTCTGAATTGAGTTTGAATAAGGAAGACAAAATAATCTATAGCTTAAACTAGCTGACTCCGCAAACGTTGTTCTGCCATATGGAATGTCAAAGAGACGCGACACTTCATGTAAATGATAATTTATACAAAAATACTAAAATAATGTTTAAAAAACATTTTCCAATTTCATCAACATCTATCCAGCCGTTTAGGAGGAGTTCACTGTCATACACACGTACACAAGAAATATATATATACATATTAAGATTAAGATAGCTTTAAATATGTGGGTGGGATGCTGGTGGGAAGCGTCGAAGGCGGTGTTCAGATATAAATAAAAGTAAGAACAAATAATTAATTTACATTTTTCAATAATTGTGACAAACCCATGGAATTAATTGATATTCAAGTATACCGTCTTTAAATCCTTGGGAAAACCACTTAAATCCAATCAGAAATCGAGGTGATATTTAATTATCTGAATCGCACATAACTAAGTAAGATTACTGATGCATGTCGAGATATTTTTCGTGTACTAGGTCGGAGTCTGAGCCACAGCGGCTTTAACAGTTAAACAGTTAACTGCCATATCACTAACAAGGATTAACTGAATAAACTCTCAAGACTTGGAGTGAGTTGGATTATTAATACACAAAATGCCACAACATTTCTGATTAACGCCAACGCACTAGGCTTTAATCAGAAATTTAATTTTAATATCTACTTCGGGAACAAAGCTCGTATTGTCTGATCTTTTTAATGAATATTTCAAATAGACACTTGATTGTAGATAATGCTTACCTCCCGTGACGTCACATTTGAGTATAAAGGAGTCCCCTTCCACGTAGGGGCCCACTATCGCCTGCTTCACGTCACCCTTGTCGTCCGTGATCACCATTTTACTTGGTGGTACTGTAACAAAAAAACAATTTCGAATGAACTTTTCTATAGGTAACTAATATTTATTTATTTATTTATTTATTTATTTATTTATTTATTTATTTATTGACAAGAACTTACGACTAACATTACAGGTACTGTGCCTATTGCGTTAGCGTAGACTGCAGTCAGGGTCACTGACCACCGCGTCACTGATTCGTCACACGCACATTTATTACAAGTTTTTTTCTAAATATTCTCCTGCCGAACTGCGAAATACAGCTATAGGCGTACAGAAGATATCTATACTAGGATTCCATGCCACTATTATAAAGAGGCAAGATGTGTTTGTAATGTTTTCACACAAAAACTACTGGACCGATTTCAAAAATTCTTTCGCCATTAGAAAGCTACACATTCACTGAGTGACATAGGCTATATAATATTATTAGGTGTAAACGAAACTAATGTAATGTCTAATTCCACGTGAGCGAAGTTGCGGGCGTCCGCTAGTATGGTCATAAAAACCTTTACAGCGTCACCGTATATTAAGTTTCGCAATTGATCAAATGGTTCTATGTGTGACAACCTAGTTACATTGTCTATTGAACAACAATATTTGTCTATTAAACAACAAGATATTTATGATTTCTAATTATCTCTTGATTTAAAATGGTTGCAGTCACAAACCTGGGACCCACGGTACGGCAGTGTCATTCACCAACGCGCTATGGAGTCATCAGAACTTACTATATACTCGTTACTAAATGTAATTCCAACTATCTTAATCCTAATCTTATACCACGGATATCTCTGTGTTCCGTATCTTATACTAATTAAATTTAAGACCTTATGTAACTGAACCTAGCCTTTTTCAGTCCTATTCGACGATTGTCACAGATATAGCAATTAAAAAAATGTTTGCTACATACTCGTTTGCTATCTGATGTCCATAAAAAATATCTAATTCCGATTTCGTATTCAAGAAACCTAATTAATTTCTCCGCCGACCCGTTTTCCTTTCATATGTGTAACTCGGGCGTACAGAAGTAATCACACTTTATATAAAGCGCTAAGTAGAGGCCTGTATTAGTGTGGCTTGGAAGCCGCTATGAGGCATTCCTTCCTACTAACATAGCCTACAAAGGGAGGTACATTATGGTTCTACAAAGTAATTTGTTGTTGCGATACTAGGATATAACATATTGGATGTTACATCTTAAATCGACTTCAACGATATTTTGTAAAAGTCTTACAATCATGTTAATTTAAATAGGTACTATTTTGATTCAGATTCAGATTCATTTATTTTTCATTTTATGGTATTTTTGTATACGCTTAATGAACGTCATAACATTTTTTATCTACCGCCGGTTCACAAGGTTGATGCTACCGAGAAGAACACGGCAAGAAATTCGGTAGTTACTCTTTTCAAAATTTACAATTTTTATAATTCGATCACATTACATTATTATTGAACAAGTGGAGCTGGAGATACTTCGCACCAAGCATTTCTATCGTTTAAGTAATCATTAATTTTATAGAAAGCTTTAATAAGGAGGTTTTGTTTAATGTAAGATTTAAATTAATTATCTGAGAGACAAGTAATATTTCCGGGTATTTTATTGTAGAAGCGTACACAGTTCCCCATAAAAGATTTTGATACTTTACTTAGTCTCGAGCTAGGTACAATTTATTAATCTAGGTACAGTTTATATACCTACTATCTAACTTTACTATCTACACATCTACATAGTGGAAGCGTCGTGTATCGTCAGTTGGTGTGAGAAATTCATCAAGATAAAACATTTCTCAATGTAACGAAAGCCATGTTCCAAGCCTCACTCCGGTGGAAATTCCCCATGGGACGCCCAGCCTTAGTGACATGTCGCGTCAAGTTACGTTAAAAAGATTGGAATAAAATATTAATAAGATGAAGGAATGTGTTTTTTGAGTCTCACACAAACGTATCAGTTTCTTAGAATATGACTATAATGTTTGTTTGAGTCTCACACACATACGAGTTTCTTAGAATATTAAGATAAAAGAACAGATTCGATCAATAGTGCCCTTGAGAAGGGTGGCAATAAGTGTAAACAAAGCCATTGTTATGTCTAATTCAACGCAAGCAAAGCTGCGGGCGTCCACTAGTTAACTATATAATCACATTTATATTCATTTATTTACTGTCATGATTATCAGTTACGATGTGTTTGGTGCTATGGTGTTTTATGAAAGTGATTTAATTAATTATACATAGATTACACATTTTCATAATTAAACATAGATAACATTACATTAATTATACATAGATTAGTGATTTAATTAATTATACCTACATTTTTGAAACACAACATAGCGAAGACAGATATATGTTTAAAAGGCGTACAACACAAACAAAAATGTTCGCTGAATCACGTCGAATAAAGGCGTGTTCCATCCAATATCATTTACAAAAATCAACTTACCTAATTGTGGATTTAATTCTGTTTAATGTTATCCCCTGAGCCCGTGCCAAGCTAAGCGCTGCGTAGCGTGCCAAGTTTTCCACTCAATCGCTCACTGGATCATATTGGGTTAGCGTTCTGAGCGCCGAACAGCTGACATTATTATCCAATATAAATGCCTTTTACGAAAAACTCGAAGGATTATTGTGGATATGGTCTTGTTAATACTGTGTCACCAGTGGATATTACATTTGCGAGTTCAATGCGGGAGTGACACGTATTTCATATGAACTGAGTGAAATCCGTAGCGTACCGACCATAGCCCAATGGCTCGCGTCGATTCAATGTGAATCAACGAAAGTGTTAAGCAACGACGGGCGCGGTCGGTTTGTTGATGGGTGACCGCTAGTGGCAAAATTTCATGGGCGCTACCGTGCTTCGGCGGGCATGGTAAGCTGGTTGTATTTCAATGGTAAAAACAATCCTTAAGCCTTGTCGAAGACCTTCGGGTGGCTTGAGAACATTCGACACTGGCCACTAACCCCTCCACCAATCCGCATTGGAGCAGCGTGGTGGAGTGTGCTTTAGATCTCCCGCAGAAGTGTCTGTGGGGGAGACCCGGGCCCAGCAGTGGGACGTCTATGGGTCGCAGCGAGTACAACCAGTGTCGAGTGGTTTACTTTTAATTAATTACCATCAACTTGTAACTATCCAGTACCTTTTCCAGTACAGTCAAAATACAGTCAGAATAATATCAAATTAAAGTCAAAATAATACTACATTCCATTGCCATTATTGAATGAGATTCGAAGGTTGATGAATTATAACATAACAAAACATCAGTCTGTACGGATAGGAAGTTGTACACTAAACCCAGCTTTCCCTAGTTATATTTAACTTCAACGCACGGTGGTACAATACCCGGAGATTGAACCGCCTCGCTTGCAACCACGAACCCGCGAGGCAGATAAATCAAATTAACATATCTGATTGTGTGATGTAAACTAAATTTCTAAGCGAAATATTGTGTTCTATAGCTATGTAAACGTGACACTCAGTTCAAAGTTTATTCCTCAAGACAGAGTTAAACTTGAATCGACAGTTTCCAAAGTAACCAGCAAGTGGTAAGTGGAGTATAGTAAATTAGCTGACGGAGCTTCGTCCGCGCGAAATTTGGACCACTAAAACTTGGATCTCTCTGGTATTTAATTGCGATAATGCTGAACACCGAGCTCTTTTTCATATGGTTTACTTACAAAACAACTGTGCACTGTTTCTCTCGAATTCAAAACCTCTTGCATATAAATTCTCTATGACATCGGAATACCTTTAATTAAAAGAAAAAATAATACTACACTTTTATAGAAGCGTCCATCTCAGACCTCAAATATAGGAAATGCAACCGATTTTAAACGAAACATAAAACTCAAGTCATGTTCAAGGTTTGACACAGCTGTCACGGGTAACAGCGAAGGGAACGCCCCTCTCAAAGATCTTGGAGCTGCTAAACTTAAATTTTTTTGACCGCTGCACATGTTCGTATTTTATTTTACATCTTTAAAAAAAATGCTTTCATTCACAGTCTACCCAAATCAAAATAATTTTTTTTCGTCTTGTACGTAGTGTTTTCAGCAGGTTCTAAAGAAAAAATAATAAAAAGAAAATATAGTGCGTCTTGTCAAGCACAAATTCTTCTTTACAGACGACAAAGTTCTAAGCTCCAGACTGTATCCCTGACAGCATAACTAGATCCAAAGCTTTTCAATCGAGAATTCCTGATAAGTTCGCAACCCGAGCTCAACATTATATTGGAGGGAAGCTCATCAAATTCCAACAGTCTTATCGATCTTAGATTAGGCATAAACTTTCATATTGCGTTGCAACGTTTCAATGGAAATCTGGAATGGTTTCACTTCGAAAGACTTTAAACGAATTTTCATTTAAATATGTTGTGATGCTTAAACGATATAGTCTGCCAATCCGCACTTGGCAAGCATGGTGGACTAAGGCCTAATCCCTCCCATTCTGAGAGGAGACCCGTGCTCAACAGTGGGACAAAGAAAGGGTTGTGATGATGATGATGAACCACAAACCCAAACTCCAAAGTTACGAAAACAATAAAATCTGTTAACACATCAACATATGAGCTAATTTACGTCAGAGTAACTTCGCGACTCTGCAAACTTGTTTATTGAATTGTTGACATAAAAAATTTAAATTGGGTGATTATATTTGCATTAGAATACAGAAAACACATTCTGCACTCTGACACGAACATTGAAGTAGCGACGGCACATTCTCCCCGTGCAATAAAGAAAACCTTTGCCTCCTTTGTGAATATATCTCAGCATCTCGTGGAATGCACTCAACTACACTGAATAAGTTTATTTAGAGCAAAGTCACATGCCTCGTACAAAGGGTAAGCAAGGTATAAGCGAAAATGATCTCTAAATAAGCGAGACCACAAGGGACTTGGAATCCTATCCGCATAAACAAGAGTCCAATTTGCGGAAGCAATTCCCTTGATCTAGATGTTGGGTTTCCGTGCAAGTTACCACCGCAAAGAGGTGTGGCCGTATGGTTATTTTATTAAAATATTAGATAGTACGGCGAGTATTTTTGCGTCTCTTTGCTTTTTTGCACGTCCCGCCGTCCTAGGAAAGCGACAAACACGCTAGGGCGACGCGACGCGACGCAACGCAACGCTAAAATATCAATTTGTCGTATAACTCGTAATATTATTATGTACTTGTGTCAAACGTGGTCGCGTTAAAAAACGACTGGACGGGACAGGGTGAGGTTTTTGCAGTTCCTAACACACCAATTTCTTTGTAGGCACCGGTTATAATTTTTGACCAACATAATAATAATAGTAATTGTAGGGTTTCTAGTGGCCGTTGGGTCAATAAAACACGCCTTTGATCACTCAATAGGTGGAGTAGGTAACGCGTCCCGCGCACGTCCGAACTTGCTCACAGCTAGCGCGCGCGCCTGTCCGGCCGCTGCCCGAGACCCACATACACTACAGTAATAGTAGAAGTAGATATAAATAACATTTATAGTAAATAGTAATAAATAATACTAATAGTCTCAATGTTATACCGGCTTCCCACGGTCCGCAATTCTGCAGATGATCACGGCTAGCCGATAGGTACATAATAAAATCTTCATACGGTGCGTATTGCATGCGAATCCGCGTCCGTCTGCAACATCATGCACCGTGGGAAGCCGCCTTCACACTCTTACATCTACATGCTTTAAAATACAATTAGGACACACGTCGCGTGAAGTATTGCTCGTATTATGTCGCATGGAATCGCGTCGCTTAGCGTCGCTAAATGTCGCGACATGCCGCTCTGTCCTACAGAGTTGTTTTAGCGTAGGCATTGTTTGCATTACTTATCTTATACAAACAGGGGTCAGGGTTTCAAAGGATTTGGAAGGAAGCTTTTATGATGTAGTTTTTTTAGTGTGAAAGGTTTTTGTGGTGATATAGATACAAGCTTTGTACCGACCGTATAAATTCGTTTAACCAACGTTTTCAACTACATTCTCCTATTTCAAGTCCTTTAAGAAGATCTATTATGAAGAGCTGTTAGATTGCGCAAAATTCCATTAAAGAAAGTGACAAACTTTACACAGACTACCACATGGTTAGAAAACTGGAGTAAAATTGTTCAAAAACTCAAACCAGTTTTACCAAACTTAGTACCATCCCAATATTGATATCGCAGTGCAAATAATGAAGAAATAGACCATAGCTCAAACGATCCACCTTCTATCCGCAAAGCGTTATGAAATTCCGAACTCAAGATTCATATTATCTATTTACGACGGCGTACCGACCTCCGCGATTTTCCACTTTGAATCTCCCTTCGGGTAATCCTTTGAAGTCGAGAAGGCAGCAGTACGTTGCAGCAATATTTGAAAGACATTCGGTGCATACTTACCCGATTCGCGAACCATACGTTTTCAGATCATGTGGGCAAGAATTTTCTTCTACAAATAATTTTCGAGATTCAACGAGAATAGCTCTTAATCTGGCTATTAAGAAACCGTGTGTTTTCTGTAGTAGAAATGTTTATAAAGAACTAGTATCAAGTTGTGTCAAAATGAAATTTAATTTTTACACAAAATATCAGACATATTTTCTAGCGTCTCAAAATGATACACAGAGAGTATTAGAGTAATCTCTTGGGAACTTCTTCTTTGTACGAATATATGGAACACTATTCCAGTCCTGAAACACTGGCGGGACATCAACCTCTGTTAGAAATAAAATTACCCTTATATGTCTCACAGAATTGTGTACAGAATACGATAAAAAATACAATTTCGGCACGGCAAGGGCGGCTCCTCACTTTGTCACGGCGACAGAATAGTCACGGTGAAAAAAAAGATGTTTCTAGAACAACTAACAGGTGTTGCAGATTCAGATTCATTTCTTTTTTATTATTTTCACACTATTTGTATTTGTACCCGCTTAGCTACGACCCATATACTGCTGGGGACAGACACAGTTGCGGGAGGTCTCATACTCCACCACGCTGCTCCAATGCGGATTGGTGGAGGGAGAGGTTAGTGGACGGCTTGTCCACTAGCCACCATTGAAAACAACCGGGACATGAATTGTTGAATGGGTGAACGCTGCTAATGCTAACATTTCTTAAGCGCTTTAGTGCTTCGGTGGGCACGTTGCCTAAGTAGTTAAGTCACCCTGGAGACCATTAAGCGGCCTTAAAACTTCCGACGAAATTCCGCACAGTCAGGAATCGTACCGGAGTAGCGTGCTTTTTTGTAGCAATAAATTTTGTTGAAATACAATCATATTATAAAAAATTTTGTTCTGAAATAAATGGAAATATATTTTAAAGTGTATGGGATAAGATATAATAAATACCATGGACATCCTCACAGACGGCCAACTGAGCCTGTTATGGGTGTCAGAGACTTTTATACACATATTTTTAAATACATACTTAAATAGATATTAACATCCAGATACGGGACAAAGAAAGCGTTCGTCACACGAATATATTTTCTTAGTGGGTTCCGAACCCACGACCCCTGGCGCAACAGGCAGGGTCACTACCGATTGCGCCAACGGCCTCTATAAGCCTTTAAAAAAGCGTCACGATACTATACATACATGTTCTACCACCTTGTTTACATAATTCAAGATCTGTTAAATTACGACGACAGATATTACATAGCAGATTGATCACCGAAAAATATTTTAATTGGCTTAAATATATGCAGTGGGAGGCACGTGGGACCTGTTTCACTTGTATACCAAAAAAATTGTGTTCTCTGAAATATTCATCAAGTCTAATGTCGATCGCAATAGAGTTTAAAATTTTACAATATGACTTGTTTGCACGGTACATTATGAAGGTAGTGTACAATGGCGTCAAGATTCGCCCACAAAGATTTTAGTTTGACAAAAAATGTGAGATATTTTGTTTCATATTTTGTTGATGCCAATAATGGAATGCTGTCTCGGATTTTATCAGCAAAGAATTCTGTAGTTACATAAGACACTGTTGGCGGTGTCTTTGAAATACATTCCTATGTTGAAGCCGGTGTATAGATTTTTTTATCCCGGACAAAAAGTGCGGTATAATAAATGTAAAGTTTGTATCTATGTTTGTCTGTATCACACCTGGCAACCCAAACATATTTCCTCCTTAGCGTTCTCTATTGGATCGCTATGGGATTATCTAATCGATTTTAATTTGGTATTTTTGACCGAGAATGTTTTCAAGGAAAATTGCTCAGCTGTTTGAATGTGTTCAGCTCTTTTCTAATTGATGATGTGATATGAGCAGGTTTCACAGGTTTGATTAACACGAAATTCGAAATCTAGACATCGCCAGGAATATTCACGATTGACCTATTTTTATTTCGAATAGATCCCGACGACTCTGGGGGAAGAGGCCGGGGTATGTGAGATTTCTACTCACTAAAACCCCCTCGGCAGCCTTCTAGCACATGTAGGGAGGCTCCGGGAACTCCTACGAAACGCACCGGTGCGATTGACCTGCTATCACAATTGCTAACCAAGTTGCAACATATACTCGATTGTTAGATGGAACCAGACTCTTATCACCATCTTCTTCGTTTTGGAAGTAAGCTTGAGAGGCAAATCCACACTTACAGCCTAATCTTCAAATTCAAATATCTTTATTTATTCATTGTGAACCTTAGGGTTGATAAGGTGTTACAGTATAAAAAAGTCTCTCTTATAAGTCCTGCCATAAAGGCACACAAGAACGTAATAGCTTGTAATCTTGAAGTGGACTGATGGTTGATTATGCATCTACTCCCTAACCGTTGTGCTCTGGTTAACCAACAGAATGTTCATTTTGAAATGTATGTATTGCATCCAAATGAATTTAGGATCATCGCCATTCAAAAGCGAATGTATTGGGCTAGGCACAAACGGACGCCTATGCTGATATGTTTGACGTTCCTGAGCTGTAAAGTTCAAGCCTCAATTTTACAAATCCATACTAATATTATAAAGTAACCTTGTCTACATGTCTGTCTGTCTCGCTTTCACGCCAAAACTACTGAACCGATTTATGGGACATTTGGTACGCAGATAATTTAGAGCCTGAGAGAGGACATAGGCTACTTATTAATTGAAAAAAAGTGTTGTAAAGGGTTGAAAAGGGGGATGATAGATAGTTGCGAGCGTCCACTAGTTAAATATATGTCGGATAGGCAGGCCGTATTATCAACACCATCGTCAGCCATTGTGTGGGCGTACAGCTAGGGTAATCGAGCAAAGAGAAACGGCGTATGCACAATAATCACGTTTTATTACTTCTTTAACGAATTTACTTTACACAATTATAATCACACCGGGTAAACGAAACGAATAACAGTTCCTAGAGTAGAGGAACCGCTCACTAGGACAGTCAAATGATAAGTGAAGTCCCATCCAGCGCCCCTCCACCGGCTAGGCTCTGTTGTAGCACGAAGTTAGCCGAATATCGACGTCATCGCGACGGTGCTGCCATCTCTCACAACTCGTGCTGCGTTTCGTTTAACGTCCATACTAATGACCGTCTCCGACACGGCCATCCTGCGCTACACACGACCTCGTGTGTTCATTCTGTAACAAAGAAAACATCGCACAGTACACCGTTCGGTCATTCCTGACACTTAGCTTTACTAAATGCTGCTACAACTACGAATTGAAAAAGAAATGAAAGCAATCTTATCATAATAATTTTATTTTAAATTGACTTACGTCCTAGATCAAATATCGTAACTAAATATTTTGATTAAATAAACAATTTGATCAATTAAAAATGCTTAAGCGACCAAGTACCAATGTTAGCCAATAACTTGCCATCATCATTAAAAGTTAATCATCATTACAACTTTACAGAATACAAAGCATGAATCTCACTCGTGGCCTGTGGCTTTTCATTAAGCCCCAACTACAAACCTCACGTTTGTCTTATTGCATTCCCCTGAATGCCGAGTCCCACGGACTCTATGGTCTCTACAAGACCCGACCTCCGCCAGAGTCACTCGCGCACCGCGCATCCACGGTCTACTAAAAGCAGATACCGACTTCTAACGGACTACGGCTACGAAATGACTACTGGTACGGTCCGACCAGCCGACTAAGATTCATCACCATTCCTCAACTCAAATTCTTCTACTTCAAGTGGTACTTGGCCCTCAGGCATCCTCCTAAGCCTATCATGCGCGTACTTGTAGGTACGTTTAGAATCTAACGCTATCAATGTGTAACGATCCCCGTCTAACACATCCACAACTCTGAGTGGTCCCTTTTATTTGGGGTCTAGTTTGGTTGCGTTCCTCATTTTGAAGAAAATACAAAATCGCCCACAGAACAGTTTTATTGCTGTACGGTTTTATTTTGATCAATTAAGCGAATTTGTAGTTTATAAGTTTTGACGCGGGTAGTAGTAAAATTAACCAGTAACAAAAAAAAACCAGTAGCAAACTATTTCGAAAACTTCCAATGTACCGACAAGTGATTGTTTACGCTCAGGAGAAATGTCTGTCTATCTCATCAAAACTTATACCAGACTTGAAACTTATTACAGAGCACAAATTAATAACGTTACTCTTTGTTAGTGTTAATTCGCTTTCGCGCTTATGTTAAGAACAAAACCGGAAACTAAAATCTCGCGACCTATCATTTATTTACGCAGTGTAAATAATGCAATTTCTTAGCAATACTTTCTTAAACTAATGAGCACTCGGCTCCTGAATCAAAGTAAAATTATAACGACTGACCGTATGTTGTGGTCCTGAAGGGGGCTCGACCAAGCACAGGTCGACTCTACGTTCAGCTCGTGGCACGGTGCTCGGCGAGGCGGCGGCAGCGGGGCTGGCGTTCCCGCAGCGCGAAGCGATGTGGCCTGCCTGTCCGCACTGTGACAGCCACGTTGACGCCGTTCCTTTCAAGGCTTTGCTGAGTGCGGCGATTAGTTGGCATCATTCGCCAATGTGAAGTGTCGAGGTTTTCACTACGTGTTTTCTCGTTTGCTCGATTTGATCCCACATTCTGATGTCGTATAGGCAGGCCGTATTATCAACACCATCGTCAGCCATTGTGTGGGCGTACAGCTAGGGTAATCGAGCAAAGAGAAACGGCGTATGCACAATAATCACGTTTTATTACTTCTTTAATGAATTTACTTTACACAATTATAATCACACCGGGTAAACGAAACGAATAACAGTGCCTAGAGTAGAGGAACCGCTCACTAGGACAGTCAAATGATAAGTGAAGTCCCATCCAGCGCCCCTCCACCGGCTAGGCTCTGTTGTAGCACGAAGTTAGCCGAATATCGACGTCATCGCGACGGTGCTGCCATCTCTCACAACTCGTGCTGCGTTTCGTTTAACGTCCATACTAATGACCGTCTCCGACATATAAATAAGACTGATGGAGATATGGAGGGAACACGACCGCGTGGTAGGTCACCGATGCGCTGGACCGACCAAATAAAGGCTGCTGTGGATGCTCCCGTCCATGAATGCGCGAGGAAAGCAGCCATCAGGGAGGAGTGGCGGCGTGTTGTGAAGCGTGCCACTACACATGATGACCACGACCGTTCTGCCAAGAACGTATCGACTTAGAAGAAGAAGACTGATGGATGGAGACGACTCACCAATAACAGTAAGGTTGACCCGCGAGTTCCTCGTCTGCGCCTGTTTGAAGTCCACCCGGCAGCGGTAGATTCCCTGGTCGGAGGCCCGCACCCTGTCCACGCCGAGCTCGGCAGGCCTCCGCTCAGGCAGGAAGTAGGCTCGCGATGCGAACACACTCTCGTCTGACCATCGTTCCGCCACGCCGAAGTCTCGTTCTCTTGCGTCGACACTGAAAAAAAAAATCACGGTTAGATGCACTTGTCATTGGTAAGGTACTGTTCTCGTCTCGGAATAAGAAGAAAGTTGATCGTTATAGCACTGACACATGTGACATATTAGATTCAGATTCAGATTACGATTCAGATTAATTTATTTCATATGGTATTTTTTTTTGTATACGCTTAATGAACGTCATTTTTTTATCTACCGCTGGTTCACAATTTTGATGCTACCGAGAAGAACCAGCAAGAAGCTCGGTAGTTACTCTTTTCAAAATATACAATTTTTATGATTTGATCAAGGTACATTATTATTGAACAAGTGGTGTTGAATTATTATCTGAGCTTTCAATCGAGCGGTCTGGGTTCAAACCCAAGAGGCACACAACAACAACTTTTCTAAAATTAAATGTCAGTTGTAACGATGAAGGAAACATCATGAGGAACATGCATGCCTGAAAGTTTTCCATAATGCTTTCGAAGGCATGTGAAGTCTGCCAATACGCACTTGCCCAATGTGATTGAATATCGTGGTGGAGTATCTAGACCTTCCGGCTTTGGAAGAGAGCCATCCAGACTTTTTTGAGTTGTCCATCCAAGACTAAAAATAAATGCTGTTAGGAATCTTTTTGAGAAGAGATTCAAACAGTACCTAATTACCTTTATCTAAGACTCGTTTATCCCTTAATTGTTTAAATTATATTAAATGGGGGATCCAGTAATATAGGTATGTACCAACTTCAGTATGCACTTCACTTATTACATTTCACTGCGCACAATATAGGGAACAGACAATTATCATAATTAACTCAGTTTTATGTACACGTAATTAAATGCAACAAATTGGAATGTTCAGGTGTAGTGGGCTAATTAATTGATGAGTTAATTACCCGTCCTGTCGCAAAGGCAATCGTTAAACAAATAAATAATTAAGTAATTTAATGTAACTGATGCGTTAACTTTGTGTTTATGTCAAAATCAGAATGCGGCTATACCTATTTAATAATAGGTATAAACTATACGTAATATGCGGTGACAGCCCAGTGGCTATCGAACTCGCCTCTCACTCGAGCGGTCCGGGTTCAAACCCCAGCGGCACGCACCACTGACTTTTGTAAGTTATGTGCGATTTAATGTCACTTGCTATAACGGTGAAGGACATGTCATTAGGAAAACTGCATGCCTGATACACATATATACACTATACAATGAGAAATAACCATATTTATTATACTAGATAGATTGGCAATGCGAAAGAGACAAAACATAGATACTCATATGTTAGAGCGAGATAGATTGGCGAAAATGCTTCGAATGCATAGGAATTGAATATAAAATATTATAAAATACGTGAATTTCTAGTATTTCTCACCTCAATCCTATAGAGATTGACGTAATATTGACAACCGCTTACAGCACACATGCACATTACACGCATACTCGTTTTGGCCTCGCTTTGATGTTTCTATTGCCAATCTTTCTCTAGTATAATAAATCTATGGAAATAACCATCAGAAAAAACACTGTTGTCTGTTATGTCTATGCACAGATATGTACCTACTGATTTTAACGGCTTACGGAGTCTTCTGAACACAAACAAAACAGTATTAAATTTGATCCCTCTTACACCCAAGCTGAGGCACGATCTGGGAATATTAAACGCGAACTCGGAAATTTTAGAGATTAAGTCAGACATTTCGATTGTAACTAATTAGATCGCCGTCGAATTTCGATAGAACTATTCGTATAGTTTAGGGGTCGCTTGTGGATATTTTGAATCACTTGATTGGCAAAGTAAACGGTGATTCAAACTTTGTATTGACTATTAGATGTACATGTAAAAAAATATTTTATTACGAACTTTGGACAAGGGCGTAGCTACCGCCGTATCAATACGGGGCCCCCATGGTGACCCATAGACGTCCCACTGCTGTCGCTGCGACCAGCGCAGCGATTATGTCCCCGCACTGATACCCCATGCGTAGCTATCCCTTCGATTTCACAATTGAATTCGCTGCGACCCATAGACGTCCCACTGCTGGGCACGAGTCTCCCCCTCAGACGCAGCTGCGGGAGGTCTAGAGCATACTCCACCACGCTGCTCCAATGCGGATTGGTGGAGGGGTTAGTGGCCAACCCAGTGTCGAATGTTCTCAAGCCACCCGAAGGTCTTCGACAAGGCTTAACGACTGTTTCCAGCATTGAAAACAACCAGGACCGACGGCTTTACGCGCCCTCCGAAGCACGGTAGCGTCCGTGAAATTTTGCCACTAGCGGTCACCCATCCACAAACCGACCGCGCCCGTCGTTGCTTAACTCTTTCGATCACATTGAATCGACCCGAGCCATTGGGCTATGGACGCTACACAATTGAATTGTGTAGCGTCAAATATTTTTATTTCACAAATTGAATTAGTGAAGGATTAAACATTTCAGTGTCACAATGTTGTTATTTTGCTATGGCTTTTCATGCCTTGAACGAACAGCTTTGCGCAAACCTTTTTACCACGCATTTGTCAAATGTGGAATGAACTTCCTTCTGAGGTCTTCACGGTAGGCCATGGTCCATGACAAGGGTTTTTTAAAAAGGCGTAAAAAGAGCTCTCCTTTAGGACCGCCGACGCATTGGCAACTCCTCTGGTGTTGCTTATGTTCATAGGCGACGGTGACTACTTACCATCAGGCCCGTCCGTTCGTTAGGCTAAAATATACTATAAAAAAAACACCGATTCACGCTTTTGAATTTTGATGTAAATTGCGACCTAATTCGACCGGGTAATTAGAACTATGAACCTTACATTTGAACTAGGAACCATCTGATATGAAATCTTGTGACAATGAAAGTGTATCATTTTTCTCACTCAGAAGTTCTTTATCCCATAAGATAGAACAGGATCAATGGATGTTATTTATTTATTTATTTATTTATTTGTGTTTAGCATAGTACAGGTACCTAGATGGTATAACAAAATTAAGTCAACGTCCTCGTAGCACGTCGTTCACTCTGACTGCACGAAGGAGAAACCTATTGATTTATAAATTTTATTTTATCCATCTTATATTTCAGGCTTGCATATAAGGTGAACTCTAACACAGAAATGCATTTGGTGAGGTTGAGGAGATACATTTGTAGGGCCAGTGTTTTGGGAACCAATATTATTTCAAAATCACAACCCTAATTATATACCTTTCTAAGATACCTTTTCGCGCAAAGTATTAATAAATATCTTGGACATTCTCACACACGGCCATCTAACCCCAAAGTAGGCGCGAGCCTGTAATATATATCTATATATATAAAAGGAGAAGGTGACTGACTGACTGACTGACTGACTGACTGACTGACATATCAACGCAGGGCCTAAACTATAAGGGCTAGAAACTTGAAATTTTGCACAGGGGTTCCTTTTATAACGTAGGGGAGCACTAAGAAAGGATTTTTGAAAATTCGCCCCCTAAGGGGGTAAAACGGGGGTGCAAAGTTAGTCTGAAACTTTGCCGTTTTTGAAGTCAAGTGGGCAACCCAAACGCGGGCAGACGTCGTTAATGGGTCTAATTCTACGCGAGCGAAGCTGCGGGCGTCCACTAGTTTTTAAATAAATAAATACATACTTAAATAGATAATATTAACATCCAGACACAGAACAAATACAAGTATTTGTCACACAAATATTTGGCCTGAGTGGGATTCAAACCCACGAACCCTGGCGGAACAGGCAGGGTTACTACCGATTGCCCAAACGGGTTTCAACACAAAGTTTTCAACAGTTATGTTAATGTCTTATGTAATGGACGTCGATTCAATGTGATCGAAAGAGTTGCAACGACGGGCGCGGTCGGTTTGTGGATACCCATCCACATACCCACCCAACCGCTAGTGGCAAAAATTTCATGGATGCTGCCGTGCTTCGGAGGGCACGTAAAGCCGTCGGTCCCGGTTGTTTTCAATGTTGGAAACAGTCGTTAAGCCTTGTAGATTACCTACGGGTAGCTTGAGAACATTCGACACTGGGTTGGCCACTAATCCCTCCACCAATTCGCATTGGAGCAGCGTGTTGGAGTATGCTCTAGACCTCCCGCAGCTATGTCTGTGGGGAAGACCCGTGCCCAGTAGTGTGACGTCTATGGGTCGCAAGTACATTGCCTCTTTATATGTAACTTTAGACTCGTTTCACCAGAAGACCGCTAATGGGGTGTGGCTTATTCAACGACCCCACCCGCATCACTTAAGTGGATTTACATAAGGGAATTTTCCATTCGGATCAGTAAGGGCGGGAAAATCCTACTGAGATGGGAATCGTAATGTAAATCACTTCAAAGTTTCAAAAGACAGCTGTTGCTAATACTCAAGTGTTATGATAAACCTGGATTAACAAACATGTGCTAATGTAACTGCCTTATTAGTGGTCGTAAGAGTCACTGCGAAGGTAGAGGTCGTGGGTTTGAATCCCGGATGGTATGATGCAGAAATCAGCGATGTTTCCACTATTAAATAAAACAGCCAAAGTTTGGAGTGAGAATTAAAAAATACAAAATCAAAATTAAGAATACAATACAAAACAAAACAAAAGTTGTATGTAAGTACCGCGAATGAGTGTCTTATAACTTATTATGGTATTAATCATATTTATGAGAAACAGTGTATAGGTGAGGCTGTGGTTTATTTGCTATTCCAGTTACACAAAACGGTCCCGTCGGTAATGCTTGTCAAAATAAACAATACGCCTTCACAACATCACCCCTCACTCTCACGTTTAATAAAATGCCACCTGGAACATAATACTTTAAGTAAAGACAGTTGCGGTTCGCAACATGCCGCTTTCGGGACATGACAAATTTAATCACGAGAAAATATCACGTGCGAATAGAGATACCATGACTGCGCGATAACGTGGGATCAGTTCTTTTTAGGGTTTCGTAATCAAAAGGTGACAAACGGAACCTTAATATGCTTCGCTGTCTGTCTTGCTGTCACAGGGCTACATCTCTTGATCGGATATAGAATTTCACAGATTTCATGCGTGTTACTGTGGCAGTAATCACAATAAATATTTAAAAATTAAAAAAATAGATTGGGTATAAGGACTTCGTACAAATTACCTTAAAAATAGATGGTACGGAACCCTTTGTCCGACTCGTCCTAGACCGTTTTTTTTTTTAATTTTTAATCAATAAGTATTTTAATCATCAAGTATTTTCTTCACCGATATATCGTTACTACTCCACTAGCCATCTATTTTCCTAAGAATATTTACAAATTAGCAATAATCATAGTAAGAAAAAAAGCCATTCTGTTTTTGTGCACAGATTATGAATTAGCAGAGGCTCTATTAGAGTAGGTAATAATAATATAAAGGTAATATATCAGTACATAATTCGATATTACATTTATTTTATCAACAACATTCCTTTGATCTGCCCGAGATAGGAAAGCCCTTTGCAATAGCTAGTAGTCACTACATGCCAGACATTCAGGAAAATCCGCGCCTTAGATTGATAATAGGTAACCCTGCGTACGAGAAGAAAATGTGACATGAAGTAATGGGCTACGACCTTCATTAATGCGTGGCAAGATACGCGCCGTCGTCTGCCTGAAATACTAAGCAGTCTGCTGAAGGTGTCAACGTTTGGAGACGACTCGTGAGGACTGGTGTCGAAGGGCGGTTAATAAAAAACATGTTCATCAAATAGATTGACTGTAAACAACTGAATAGCACACTATCTCGTATGTTTTTTCTTCGTTTATGGATTTAGAATAGCAAATGAACATGCACAAATGCATTGTTATTCCTGAAGTCTAGAAAAACTTGCTTAAATTTTTTTTATTATAATGGAGAAATAGTAGTACTTAGTTGGTGTTTTCAGCAATGAAGACACCAACTAAGAAGAATAAGAAGGCAGAAATGAACCTGAACTTATAAAAGGTTGCCCTCGCGAATAAACGGGCATGGCTTTAATTGCTTACCTGTATATAGGAGTTCCCAGGTCCTCCCGGTACCAGAGCACCAGCAGGACGGCGTCGTCCTCATCCTGCGTGGCAATGTCGCACGGCAGGTACACTGGCTCGCCCGCGACTGCCACCACTTGCGTCATTGGCACTGTGGATAGAAGAAACTTGTTATAGTAATCAATTCAACAAGTAATTATACCGTTAAAAAATTTTGTTTTTTAAAAAAGCTTTTTAAAACTTTTTTTTATTTTCATGCATTGTCATCGGAACCAAATATGTGTGCCAAATTTTAGCTCGATAGCTTCAGTGGAAGTGGGTGAAATATTGATTGCAAGATTCCAGGACATACTTACATACTTACATACATTAATAATGTATACATACGAGTGAAGTTAAATAGAGGCTTTTAATAAATAAAAATTCGTAGAAATAAAAATATTTTATCCTTATTTAACTTATGAAATACTAGATAAGTGTTCAGTTCTGGTTGCTCTAATTACCTATGTTTATTGCGTAGATATGTAACGGTCGCTATTGAAATCTATTTTTTAAAGTTTTAAGTCTAGTATAGGGACATTGTGTCATACAAATTGTACCCATGCCCCCAGGAGTTTGAAAACCGAGGCTGTTATCACTACATAAACCAAATTTAATAAATAAGGTGCAATTTTACGTACACATATTAACATCCGTATCGTCTGATCTACCGGACACAATAATACAATAACCCGGAAAGTGCACCGAGTTTCCGTTACCCTGACAGTCGGACTTTATTACCACTCGCCATCTAAGTCGAGCTAATGGAGACGACTTGCACAAGTCGAGTCTAGAGAAAATTGCAAGTTAATTCCTTTCCACGTTTAAACGTTCGATACTGAAATCAGTACAGATTCTCCGCTCGCTAAATAATGGTTCCACGGAGGGCAATCAATATCGTAAGTTAAAAAGCGAGGTACTCGTAGATAGCACAGTTTCTTCGCATGAGGAGCGATAGATCCACCAACACAACCCTTTATTTATCCCACTGTTGGGCATGAAAGCCATTGATTGACTACCACGGTGGCCAAGTATGGATTGACAGTCTTCATAATGTCTTCGAGAAAATTATGGAGAGAGATATCCAAGTTTCCTTACGATTTTTTCCTTCACATTTACGGATTCATTACAAATTTGTGGATCTAAAGTTAACGCGTTAAGAATAATCTATTATTATAGCTAACGAAGCTGCGAAGCGAAGCTGCGGGCGTCCACTAGTCTCATATAAAAGCGCAGTGTATTTCTTACACGCAAGAGAAACAATTTATTTTCACTTGTTTCCTAAGCCCGGCTAATGGGAGCGACCGGGCAGTCAGCTCGATAGAATTGCGATTTAATTTTCACCATCCACCCTTTGCTAGTGGAAAATTATTGGCTGGGGAGACAACGTTGAGCTTTTTATACTTATTAAGATTTATTAACTATATCGAGACGCTCGGCCACATCGCTCGACGGACTGATAACCGTTGGGTAAGAATAGTCCTCGAGTGGAGACCGCGTCTCGTAAAACGAAGTATTGGCCGCCCCCCGACGAGGTGGACTGACGACCTGAAGAAGACAGCGGGAAACCGTTGGATTCAGAGGGCGCAGGATCGGGAGGAGTGGCGACGATTGAGGGAGGCCTATGTCCAGCAGGACCCCAAAGGGCTGATGGATGGATGGATAAACGGAACTATCGAGAGCTAATTAATGGTAGCGTTAGTAGCGCAATGGCTCGCGTCGATCGTATGAGTTCGACCGAGCTACGACGGGCGCGGTTGGTTTGTGGATAGGTGACCGCTAGTGGCAAAATTTTATGGACGCTACCGTGCTTCGGAGGGCACGTTGAGCCGTCAATTCCGGTTATTTTACGAGAGAGGACCCGTGGGCAACATGAGACAAAGGGTTTTTGGTGGTGGTGGGATCACCACTCCACCGAGCCCCACTGGACTTCTGTTGTGAGAAGAGAATTTTCCAGCAGTAGGACGTTTATATGTTGCAGCCATTGTACATCGTACAGTCTCAGTGTACAATGGAACTGCGGAAATGCTATTAATTTCCGAATCTCGGCGTTTGGACCTTTGGACGTTATCCTTGCTAGCTTGTTTTGGCATAGTATTTCGTTTCGCAAATTTACTTCGTTAGACTCTATGGCTACAGTATTACGGCCGAGAATTAAACGAACAAATTGGTGTACGTCAAAAGTTATGGTCTGTGGAAATGGTATCTTGTTTACTTGTTCGAGTTCACAAAAATAATTCTTGAATTTCTTATCTTTTGTATACTTTATCCTATACAATATTTAGTATAAGTGCCTCTGTTTGCTACAGTCAAACACAACTTTTCTATACTTTGTAAGAGAAAAATAATACTTACACACTATATCTTAGTATGGATATAAGATAGTCCCACTGTTGGGCACGGGTCTCACACACAGAAACCTATTGTCGAACATTCTATAGTCAGCCGAAGGTGTTTGACAATGCTTAACAATCGTTTTAAGCACGGTAGCGCCTATGAAAATTTTCCACCAGTAGTCCCAGTCTACAAACAGACCGCACCTGTCATTGCTTAACTTGGTCGAACGCATAAGATTGATTCGAGCCCTTAGGCTATGAACGCTACCATAGATCAACGCGAGCCATTGGGCTATGGACGCTACGAGTTCTTCATAATTTTATCGAAGGCATGTGAAGTCTGCCAATCCGCACTTGGCCAGCGCGGTGGACTAAGGCCTTATCCCTCCCATTCTGAGAGGAGACCCGTGCCCAACAGTGGGACAAAGAAAATGATGTGGTGGTGGTGGTAAATGGTAGGTATATGGTATTAATGACCTAGCTGGCTTACGGCAAGAATTATAATAAATAATTGTAACAAAGAAATTCAAATTCAAATTCAAATTCAAATAATTTATTTCGCTATGAGGTGATTACACACGCTTAACGAAAGTCTAGGTAACTACAAACTACTTAATGCTATTCTAAACTGATTAATATTGTTACGTGTTAGGGTTCGAAGGATTTGGAGAGAAAGACCTGCTGACTCAAAGAAGACTTTATTCACTAGCACTAACACAAAGCACTAGGTCAAGCACTAAACACTAGGTCCAACACAATGCACTAGGTCCAAACACAAAGCACTAACGATGTCCTAGGTCGTAAGCCAAGTCGTAGGTTTCACTTGTTTCACTCCGGTATCACTAGTTTTCACTTCGAAGTCGCCTCGAAAGCTCGAACTGAACTGAACTCGCGGCGCTCCCCGCGACTATTTATACGTGCCGTCGCGAGTACTAGACGATTCTGGAAAGATACCGCGTGTTCCCGAACACGCGAGAATACAGGCCCACTAACGCCATCTAGTATCGAGTCGGTATATCACGTTGTCTATGCGTTCACTGAGTGGTTCCACCAGCGGCGCTAGATGGCGCTAGCTTCCCTGTGCCTTCGTAACACCACTCCCCTCTTAGCGATGCTCGTCCCGAGCATCGTTGTTACTGCCATGGTAACGCGCCAGACGGTCTATGTGTACCACTTTGAATGCTCCTCTTGGTTGCTTTTGAATCCTATAAGTCACATCATTCAGTCGGGTAACCACTTTGTATGGACCGTCCCACTTGGTCTGCAACTTTGGAGATTTTCCTTTCCGGCGAGTTGGGTTATGCAGCCACACCAGTGACCCTTCCTCGAAGCCGCTCGTGTTCGATTTCCGGTCGTATCTGGTTTTCATGCCCTCACTTGACTGTAACCCATTTTCCCGTACCAAGGCGTGTATATAGCGCATTTTTTCCCTTAAATTGCAAACATAGTCTTGTACGGTCTCTGGTCCCTCCGGTGACCCTCCTGTCAATAGATCTACTGGTATTCGTAGTTCTCTACCGTAATTGACATACGCCGGGGTAGCTTTTATGCTCTCATGCTCGGCGGTTCGGTACGACAGAAGGAAGAGTGGTATATACTTGTCCCAATCCTTTTGTTTGTCGTCTACCACTTTCGCCAAATGCCTCTCCAGAGTCTGGTTAAACCTCTCAACCATTCCATCAGACTGTGGATGGTACGCGGTGGTCCTCGTCTTATGCATGCCCAAAATTTTGCACACTTCCTGGAATACTTGCGATTCGAAGTTCCTGCCCTGATCAGAATGGATTTCTAGAGGCACACCAAAGCGACATATCACTTCTTCGACTAACTTAGAAGCGACTGTTGTAGCTTCTTGGTTTGGTATGGCGAACACTTCGGGCCATTTGGTGAAGTAGTCCATGACGACCATAAAATACTTGTTACCCGATTCCGTTACAGGAAATGGCCCAGCTACGTCAACTGCTATTCGTTCCCACGGTGCACCGACGTTATACAACCGCAGGTTCCCACGGCTCCTGGTCTGTGGTCCTTTTACAGCAGCGCAGGTAGTACATTTGCGGCACCAATCCTGTACATCATCTCGACAATGCAACCAGTAGAATCGTTCTCGCATTTTTGTTAACGTCCTCTTGACACCTAGATGACCTCCTGATACGCCATCATGTATTTCACGGAGCACATCTGGTACTCTCGTTCTTGGGACAATGATCTGAAGATGAAACTCTCTGCCGTTAGTCTTCTCCCATTTCCGGTAGAGTATCCCGTTTTGCAGTATCAGACTGTCCCATTGCGCCCAGTACGCCTTAGTGACAGCGCCAGTGGGTGCAACCTCGCTCCAGATTGGTTTTACGTCACCCCGTTTCTTCCATGTGATGATGTGCCGAAGGTCTTCATCTCTTTCTTGAGCCTCCCTCATAGCATCGTTCTCCCAGAGACCCAAAGGACCTGTTCTCGTTAATTTTAATGTTACTTCATGAGATTCCTGCTTAACACAATGTTTGCAGTCTTCCGAACACGGCCTTCGTGAGAGTGCGTCAGCATTCCCATGCGTCTTTCCGCTGCGGTGTTCCGTCTCGAAGTCATACTCCTGGAGCTGTTCAATCCATCGAGCTACTTGACCTTCTGGGTTCTTGAATTGCAGTAGCCACTTCAAGGCTGCATGATCAGTTCGCAGTAGAAACGGTCTGCCGATGAGATATTTGTTGAAATGTTGTAGCGTCTTTACAACCGCCAAGAGTTCTCTTCTTGTCACACAGTAGTTTCTCTCTGGCCTGGATAAAGATTTGCTGAAATATGCAATAACAACTTCTCTTTCACCCTGTTTTTGAGATAACACCCCTCCGATGGCCGTGTTGCTTGCATCCGTGTCGACTATAAACCGACCTTCAGTTTGTGGATACCCCAGGATTGGTGTTTCACATAGATGTTTCTTCAGTCTCTGAAAAGAATCTTCACAAGTCTCATCCCAACTAAATTGTCGTTTATCTTCTGTCAGCCGATGTAATGGCTTGGCTATCTCTGAAAATCCCTGAACAAAACGCCTGTAGTATGAGCATAGGCCGAGGAATGCCCGCACTTCGGTTTTGTCCTTAGGGGTAGGCCATTTTTGAACTGCTTCCAGTTTCTCCGGGTCTGTCTGGATTCCATCACTGGAGATAACATGGCCGAGATAATTGACCTTACTCCTAAATAAACGACACTTTTTCGGGTTCAACTTTAATTTGGCTCCCTCTATTTTGGTGAAAACTCGCTCCAAGTTTCGCAAATGGTCCTCGAAGTCACGGCCGACAATGATGACGTCATCTAAGTAGACTAAGCAAGCCTCTCCAACTAAGCCTGCCAGTACACACTCCATGAGTCGCTCAAATGTGGCAGGTGCGTTGCACAATCCGAAGGGCATGACGTTAAATTGCCATAAACCTTTTCCGGTCGAGAAAGCTGTCTTCTCCTTGTCCTTTGGATGAATTTCCACCTGCCAGTATCCAGATTTCAGGTCTAGGGTCGAGAACCATTTCATGCCACTCAGGGTATCCAAAGTGTCGTCGATTCGAGGTAACGGGTAACTGTCCTTCTTAGTGACATCATTGAGACGCCTATAGTCCACACAGAATCTCGTGCTACCATCTTTCTTCTTCACTAATACAACAGGTGAGCACCACGGACTTGCAGACGGTTCAATAATCTTATTCTTTCTCATGTCCTCCAAAAGGCCTTCAACTTCTTTTTCCTTTGCAATTGGTATCCGTCTTGCTCGTTGACGAATTGGTCTCTCGCTTCCGGTATCTATCCTGTGCTGAACCATCGACGTTCTTCCAAGGTCCCCTTCTTGACTGGAGAAGATATTCGCGTAGCGCTGTAAAAACTTCTTAGCTTTCATTTTCTGCGAATAAGTCAGATTACTCTTGCAGTCATCGAGTAGCTCAGTCACTATTCCGTAGTTGTTGCTGTTTGCTGAGTCCATGCCTGTCATCGAACTACACTTTTTCATCCAGACAACTTCCTCGCACTTTCCAATGACGTCACCTTTGTTCACGCAGATCTCGCGATCACTAAGATTCAAAACCTTGACCACAGCGTTACTGCTTCCACTAACAAGGGTTCTCGCCGTCATCAATTTTTGCGCCGATGTCTTGGTAGGTGTGTCTTCGATCAACACGCATCTGTTTGACTTTTTCTTTCCAGCTGGCGGCAGTTTCACCAGCACCCGAGTTTCCGCTCGTCCAGGTATGATGATCTTCTTTACACATGTGACTTTCCCGCAGGCGCCTCCAAGAATGAAGATTTCTTCTTCACCACACTTGAAAACTCCGTCAGCGACATTAATTCTGCAGTTGTGTTTCTTCATGAAATCCAAACCCAAGATGCAATCATCCATAATCTCAGCCACGATAACGTTATGAGAGTACGAGGACCCCCCTACATACATCGTAACTGACATTTCTCCCAGGACGGGTATTGGCTGACCGGAGGCAGTAAGAAGCCGACAGTTAATTCTCCTCTTGTGTCCCCTTGCGGCTTTTACCAGATTTGGGTTCACTATTGTTCTAGAGGCTCCTGTGTCTAGAGTCATTTTGCAATCCGTCCCGTTAATAGTCCCCTGAATCACAAGACTATTCCCGCTGCATGCCTGGGAGATAACAGTTATCGGGGCTTCCTCCGCGTCAGCCAGCACTCGCCCCTTAGTCCTGGCTTTTATTCGTTTCCCTGATCCCGGGCAGGGGACGAAGCCCCTTGCTTCTTCAGCTCCTCTATTTGTTCCTCCATCCTTTTCTTCCATGCCATCTGGGTCTCCTTCTGCGGGCAGTTGAGTTGAAGATGGCCCCTCTCGCCGCACTTGTAGCACATGGCTCCAAAAGCTTTCTTCGTAGGAGCCTTAACCTCCTTGACCTCCTCAGAGACCTCGCGGATCTTATGGGTCTGCCGTATATCATGGCGAACCGCCTCGACCTCCAAGGCATGCGCTAATGCTTCCTTTAGCGAGGTATGGTGACGAAGCCTGACTGCAGCTCTGACCTCCAAGTCTTTTATACCGTCGACAAATGCTTGAACAATATTCGTGTCCACCATCTTGGTGTCGGCTCCTGGGTGTGCCTTCCTGACTAGTTTTTCAATTTCCAACGCCCATTGTTGTAGTCCTTCTCCTGAGCGTTGGACTCTGTCACGCAGTTGGGCACGGAACACGTGCTCCAGGTGTCGCTCCCCGTATCTGGATTCAAGTGCCTCCATCAGGTCTTTGAACCCATTTCCTGTATGTGCTTCCAGGACCGACAGGGCTTGCCCTCTGAGCGCAACAGTGAGAGCGGTCAGGCATTGTTCTTCCGTCCATCCGTTGGCAGTAGCGACAGTCTGGAATTGCTGACGATAAGCGTTCCAAGAAGTAGTGCCGTCGTATGGTGGCACTTTCACTCTTGGTCCTTGCGCCACTACGGTAGTTCCACTAGACATCGCAACTCCCGTGGTTTCAAGGCGCACTACTTTTTTCTGTAATTCAGTGAGGCCGGTTCTCATATTTTCCACATCCAATCCCAACCCGGTAACTCGTTGCTCCACTACGTCGACATCTTTTCGAAGCTTAACCACCGTCTCACTAACATCGTTTATAGCCCCAAGTACTTTTTCTTGGAGGTCTCTTTGTTGCTCTTGTAAAGCGCCGAACTTGCGCTCTTGTGATTCTTGCAAAGCACCAAGCTTGCGCTCTTGTGACTCTTGCAAAGCACCAAGCTTGCGTTCTTGTGACTCTTGCAAAGCACCGAGCTTGTGTTCTTGTGCTTCTTGCAAAGCACCGAGCTTGCGTTCCTGTGACTCTTGCAAAGCACCGAGCTTGCGTTCCTGTGACTCTTGCAAAGCGTGCAAAGCACCGAGCTTGCGTTCTTGTGATTCCTTCATTTCCCGAATTAATACAAACAAACTCCCTAATTGAAGAGGGGCTGTAGAAGCTTCGGTGTCACTGGTGGGCGTGGCCTGTTCAGTGGGCGGGGCCTGGTAGGCGGGGCCACTGGGCGGGGCTTGGCCCACAGTGAGCGGAGCTTGGTCCCCAGTTGTGGCCTCCGCAGCTCGTTGTGCCCTTGTCCTGACGCCCTCCTGTAAGTCCTCTCTCGGAGTCAATGGCATCTCCAAATCTCACTTCTGACACCAGTTGTTACGTGTTAGGGTTCGAAGGATTTGGAGAGAAAGACCTGCTGACTCAAAGAAGACTTTATTCACTAGCACTAACACAAAGCACTAGGTCAAGCACTAAACACTAGGTCCAACACAATGCACTAGGTCCAAACACAAAGCACTAACGATGTCCTAGGTCGTAAGCCAAGTCGTAGGTTTCACTTGTTTCACTCCGGTATCACTAGTTTTCACTTCGAAGTCGCCTCGAAAGCTCGAACTGAACTGAACTCGCGGCGCTCCCCGCGACTATTTATACGTGCCGTCGCGAGTACTAGACGATTCTGGAAAGATACCGCGTGTTCCCGAACACGCGAGAATACAGGCCCACTAACGCCATCTAGTATCGAGTCGGTATATCACGTTGTCTATGCGTTCACTGAGTGGTTCCACCAGCGGCGCTAGATGGCGCTAGCTTCCCTGTGCCTTCGTAACAATATAAAGCAAAGGATGAGCTATTTATCCTTGAATGAATAGCTAATCCTACACAGGTGCCTAACCTGCCTTATAGCTAATTTACAATAATTACCTACCACTAAGCTAAGCTCTAAGTCACGATAGACTATCTACCTGGTCATCGGCTTAAGGAAGAACTTACAATATTCTTATCCTATGCCCTAGTGTAGGCCGAGAGAGAAAAAAGCCGGAGGAAAAAACTCTCGGTACTCTTTTAAAATTCAAATTAATTTTTACAGAAAAATGTACAGTATGACCATGATATGATTAGGACAGACACGAGACAGCCAATCGTGTATGCCAAGAATCACCCCATATGCCACCTGCTTACAATATTTAGTATAATTAATACAAAAGCATAGTGATAGCCTGTCAGAGTTTAATTCAGTCCCATGCCTTCTTATCATCCAAATACTCCTGAATATTATAATAAGCTTTTTGACATAATGTTTGTTTGATGGTTTTTTTAAACCTGTGTAAAGGCAGAGACTGAACCGCAGCCGGGACTTTATTGAATATTAGAATAGACATTCCTATGAAGGAACGACTTTTCTTGCTAAGCCGGCATTTAGGAAACGCTAGTTTGTGGCCGTTCCTTAGTGTTACATTGCGTAAGGCATTTAGGTCACTACGACTTACAAACTGATGCCTATTTTTACGAATATACATAAGATTCTCATAGATGTACTGCGATGCAAGGGTTAGGATGTTTATTTCCTTAAATTTTTCTCTAAGGGAGTCTCTACTTTTCATTTTGTATATATAACGGATAGCCCTTTTCTGCAAAATAAAAATAATATTAGCATCCGCTGCATTACCCCAGAGTAAAATGCCATAGGACATTATACTGTGAAAGTAACTGAAATAGACCAATCTAGCGGTATCGACATCCGCTAAACAGCGTATCCTTTTAACCGCGTAAGCTGCAGAACTTAGTCTATCCGCCAGTCGACAGATATGGGGTCCCCACTGCAACTTCGAATCAATGGTGATTCCAAGGAAAACAGTCGAGCTAACTAAGTTCAGTTTATCACCATTTAGTTCTGGTTGCTTATCTACTTGTTTCACATTAGGTGCTGAAAATTTTATGCAATTGGTTTTATTACTATTCAAGTGTAGGTTATTAACGCTAAACCAATGCACCACTTCAGAGAGAGCATTGTTCACATCGTCATAGTTAGTTTGTTGCCTATTTAATTTGAAAATTAATGAGGTGTCATCCGCAAACAATACAATCTCGTTATTATTCTCTACCATATATGGTAGATCGTTAATATATATTAAAAACAGGAATGGACCCAGAATCGATCCTTGTGGGACCCCCATCTGTACTAAAGACCCAGACGATCTTGTACCGTTTACTTCGACTTTCTGAGTTCTTTCGCTGAGATAAGAAATCAGAAGTTTCAGTGCGGTATTTTTAATGCCATAGTGATTGAGTTTCCTGATTAAGGTTTCATGCTGTACACAATCAAATGCCTTGGATAAATCACAGAATATGCCCAGTGCATCAAGTGAATCCTCCCAAGCATTGATAATATCAGTAAATAGTTCAACTCCCGCATCAGTTGTTGAACGGCCTTTTGTAAAGCCAAACTGTTTGTTATGCAGGAGTTTATTACTTGTAAAGTAGCTAAGAAGTTACTGAAGAATTACTTTCTCAAATATCTTACTACAAGCCGGTAAAATTGAAATCGGCCTGTAGTTGGTTGGATCTGTACTATTTCCGGACTTGAACAAAGGTATCACTTTGCTTTGCTTCATTAGGTCAGGAAACTCTCCACTTATAATACAGTTGTTAAATATTAAAGCTAGGTGGGGTGCTATTACATCTATAATTGTACTTATAAGTTTAACCGATATACCCCATAGATCTGTGGTGTTCTTAATTTCTAATGATTTAAATATTTTTATAATTTCATTGGCGTCTGTGGGTCGGAAAGAGAAATTACCTTTGCATGCATTTACATTTTTTTTAAGCAACGATTCAGCGACGTCGGGAGAAGACCCCAGCGATTTAGTGGTTAAAACTGGAACGTCAGCAAAGTACTTTTCAAATGCTGATGCTATCTGTTTATCGGTTCTAATATAAGAATTGGCAATGAAAAGCTCACTGACACCATCGCGTTTTCTGACTCTTCCAGTTTCCGCATTAATAATATTCCAAGTCATTTTAATTTTATTACAGCTATTTCTAATCTTGTTTCTTATGTGCATTGACTTAGCCGTGGAACAAACTACCTTAAATATTTTAGAGTAATTTCTTACATAGTCGCTAAAGGCTTTACTTGTATTATATGACTTCTCGTGTAAAAGGTCATATAACTTTTGCCTACTTCTAAAGATTCCCGTAGTCGCCCAATCATTGAACGATTTACAATTCTTCGGAGAGATTTTTTTGGCAGTAAATACAGATTTATAGGCGTTATTTATATGAAAACATAATAAACTATATTGCTCATTTACAGTTTCATTAGATGGTATTGTAATCCGGTCTTTCATTATGTTCCTAAACCTCTCCATTCGTTTTTCAGTCACAGGAACGACCACACTGCTCTTACTAACCTGTTTATCCTTATTATACTTAAAAGAAACCAACTGACCACAGTGATCAGAACTGAGTTTATGGATAATACCCGAGTAGACAGGTGTCCCATCTGTGAAAATGTTATCAATACATGTTGCTGTGGTATCTGTTATTCGAGTTGGTTCTAAGAACTGGTTAATAAGATTATTACATTTAAATAAAGATAGAAACTTAACACTTAAAGATGTATTGTCCAATAAATTTATATTAAAATCTCCACACACTATTATGTCCTTGTCTTTTTTTCCTGATACTTTTAATAATAATTGTTCCAAAACTAATTCAAATTCTTCATAACATGCACTAGGTGGTCTATAGATACTAACTATAATACAATGCGTTAGCTCTACACAGGCTATCTCTATAGTTCGTTCAATGGAAAGGCTCACAATATCTTTACGGACCTTAAATGTCAGGTCTTTTTTTAAAATGATTAAAGAGCCACCGTGTATCGCTGTCTTCCTACTGAACGAACTCGCAACTTGGTGCTTATCAAAATTGAAAACAATTTGGCAATCTTTCAGCCAATGCTCTGTAATGCAAATTACATCAATATTATAATTTCCTAAAAAAAGTTCTAACTCGTGCTCCTTGCCTAGTAAGCCTTGCATGTTTTGATGCACCAAGTTTAGACAATTTTTATCTTTTAATACTAAGCTCGACAGGTGGTTGTTATTACTATTACTACATAAATGATCGCGAGAGACCGATGCCTCTGTTGTCGTAGTTTTTAATTTAAATTGCTTTGGGTACCGCCCAAACTTGTCATAGAATGTGTAGTAGTACTACATGTATTACTACATAATGTCAGTATATTATGCTGCTCAATAGAAGCAGTGGTCAAATTACATAAATTATTTTTTATGTCAAATTGTAAATTATAAGATAGCAACTTTGCTAACTGTGTAAAAAATATATTTGATAGATACAATCTATCCTGTCTGGTCAAAAAAAAGTCATTTTTAAAGATACTATTAACATCAATTAAATTAAATAAAATGTCCGTATTTTTATGAAATGTCACATTATTATTTCCTATATTATTATATAGTAGTAAGTTTAATTTATGTCTTATGCTATTTTCATGGAAGTCGCCCTTAATATAAGGAAATGTAAACATGATAATTTGTTTTACATTAAGGGCTTGTAATTTTTCTAAATAATATGCCAGCTGGCGTTGCTTAACATTTCCCCTACTACCAAAGAGCAATATTAAGACTGTGGTAGGGTCATATGTACAGTTTAGTACCTTATCCATTATTTCTCTTACAGTAGCGCCTGGCATACAATAGTTGCAGATTGGGTATCCTGTCAGATGATATAATTTTGTACCCATATTTTTACCTAATTCGTCACTATACATTAATACATTGTGTTTGGGTATAGACTTAGGGACTACGGAGCTGACATCAGTTTTCTGTTTTATTACACATGAAGGCTTTGTATGAACTATGTTAGAGCGTTGACATTCTTGATGTTGTACAAGAGATTCGAAGCGCTCCTCATTATATTTGGAAAGCTGAAGGAGTTCATCCAAGGCCGATTCATAATCACTTATTTCCGTTCGGGCAGAATTGTATTTTTCTGTCAACTCGCTAAGCGAACAACTTAAGTTACTAATTTTTAAATTTAATGTACTGATTTCAGCTTCATACGTTTGCCTAATTACTACTAATATTAAATTACACTATTATTTGTGGTAAAGATTAAAATTAAGCAAAACAAAACGTAAATCACGAAGATTTTAGTTATATTATTTGTTTAGGACTTTGTTATTTAATTCAGTACTCACGCTAAATAATACAGTTGGGAAATATATACGTCGAAACTGTGCAAGTGGTTTTATCACGGGTCACTGTCACTGAGCTATGGTTGTAGAAAAAATAATTATAGACTTGTTTTAATCACTAAATAACAATATCACGTACGTTAAATATCTAAATCAATACTTCTAACACGTTATTTTAATTACTTAACGCAGTTTTGAATTACAAAAACAAATTTTAATAGGGAGAACATACGTATTATCATTTATCGTACCGTTTCCCTCAAATTTTCCCCCAGGAAATGAAATTTCTTTTCACAGTTACTGGTTTGGAAAATTTACACCTTTTTGTTTCAAGTTCAATTAGACATCATAGCCATAATAATTTATCCATAATTTTGTTTAGTCGTTCCCTCTGTTGTTTTTGTTCAGTTATAATTATTTGTTCCTTGCTTCTTCACAAGTAATTTTTCTCGAACATTCTCTAAGAGTTATATTATTAGAGAGTATTATAAAAATCCCTTCTTAGAATTTATCTCAAGTTCTCAACCCCTGTTCTATATAGCCGAGTAAATAATTCGTGGAACTTATTCCTGACACAGTTACTATGAGATCCCGTAGCTTGAATGAGCAAAAATAAGCTTATATTTAAAACCAACTAAATATAATGTTATTATTTTTTGTTCATAAATTTCAAATTTATTCATAGTTTTGGTACCTGGAAAATAGTGTCAGTGGTGGAAAAATCTATTAGTGGTGGAAACTCGATTTCAGGACAAACTAGTTTGGCCTAGGCTAAACTAGTTCTTCCTAAGCCCGATAGGATAGACCACCGCAACAAAATGGCGGTTTTTTTTTTTTAAAACTCCCTCAATATCGATATCAAATGAAAGGTCTTGAATAGTAGAATAATCTGGCGTTAATTTTTAATGAAATGAAATGAAAAAAACCTATGAAAATCAAATGGGTGTATTACCCTCCTCTACCTACCCTTTCAGGGAAATACAGGCGGGATGTTTTTGTATGATACCTTAATATAAGAGCACGTAGGTCCCCTTTTCCCGTTCGCCGTCACTCCTGGCTTTTAATATTGTACATTATTCAAAAAGCCTTAGCATTCATCAGGGCCGTCCTCTGTCACAAGTCTCATAATCTTGTTTACAACCTTCAGGGTTGGCATGCTCGAATAAATCAGATTCGTAACTCCCGGCGCAAAACAGCTTGCGCGGACTTTCTACTTGTCAGTCACGCAGGCTTGTTACGCTG
Organism: Carterocephalus palaemon; assembly: GCA_944567765.1. Lineage (NCBI taxonomy): Eukaryota > Metazoa > Arthropoda > Insecta > Lepidoptera > Hesperiidae > Carterocephalus > Carterocephalus palaemon. The sequence continues at coordinate 2,001,186 of OX155654.1, read as the reverse complement.
TCGTAAAAAAAAAAACATAAAGTGGATTCTCTAGTTTAAACATAGAAGCAGAATTTTTCCTCAAAAACGAACGTTGCAAACGGACGAACGATCATAAACTAAATATGGGCATATTTACTGGCACACTGTTTGGTGGTACTGGAACTGCTACACTGTTTTTTTAAAGATAAATAGAAAAAAAAACTGTACATTCTAAAACAATGCTTTGAATTGGACTAAAAAGTTATACCTTTGTCTAAAATTAAACAGTTGTTTTAATCTGACAGGAAACTTGATTCATAAAACCTTAAAAACCTGAGAACTCACCTAAGAAGTTAAGAGTTTAACATATGAACTCGTATCTTATACAATTTGAGAGGCAGTTTCATGGCGCACTCAATTGATGAAATCAATATTTGTACCATGAAAAAAATACTTTAAACAGAACCTTGAACAGATAAAAAGTTCATTATAGTACCTACCGATATTAAAAAAGCTTCGTTTTCGTTGTAAAAAGAACTTTAGCCCTCAAGACTTACGTTCCGAATCGGACCTGTAGTTCTCCGAATGACAACGGGGCGTCGTATTTTGAATAATTAAAAAGCGGCGTAATCTATTTACTTAGTCCTAGAGTACGTACAGTGGACGGCAATTGTGCCAATTTCACAGAAAAACGTCTGAGGGCCCTCCGCTTTTGGCTTCCGACGAGGTCGGCATTTTTAGCTTTTATAACGGTTGTAAAAATTGACTATTTTTATTTTTAACCTTGACTGCTGTTCCATATTCATATTCAACGCTTTGTAAATGGTTGGCAGTGTCACCAAGGGCCGAATTGAGTTGTTTTAAAAGGAGCTCGTGACCAAACTATTTTAGAACTAAAAATATTTTGTAAAGCTAAGTTTATATCTATGAATTACTTATTTAGTGAACTTGTACTGGAATAAATTGGTTTTTTGCCTTCTCTCCTTGTTTGACTAAACAGTATGGTGTTCTATGGTGGTGGAGTGTTATGGTGACTAAATTATACAGTTCATCTTGAGCTAATTACCAAGTTACACTAAATGCCGGTGTGTAACATTTTTTTTAAAATTTGATCCCTTCAAAGGAGACGTATTTTCTAACGGGTAATACCTATATTTGTAATATGTTATGCCAGCATAGATAAAAGTCTACGTAAAGATATTAATTCCTGATGATGATCACATTTTGGTCATTTTTACATTGCAGCTATGATGAAAAATGTAGTATCTTAGACGTTTTAAATTATGGTGGTGACAAATAAAATTAAATATCTAAATATCTATTCTAATTCTCTTATTTAATGAATATATTACTTATTCTTCTAAATGATTTAAACTATTCTTATCGTCATAATAGCCGTGATACTCGTAAGCTCTTTGCTCTATCTATATGATGAATATCAACGCTCATTCCTTGAAAAATAAATGTTATTTATCCTTGCCTGGACTTGGTACGGAACGCCTGAATTTACAAACTCCAGTAACTGTCCACGACAAATGTAAAATGGCTCCACGTACAGCAAACATTGCTTCTCGCAAACATTTCCGTTTACTCACGTAATGCAAACAATTTGTTCGGGACTTAGGTTCATTTCACACGTCTTTTCGAGTTTGCTGTTTCACTTGCTGCCCGATCGAAGGCCATACGTCATTCATATTGCAATTTCGCGAACGGTGTAACTGAATCGCTTGCGTTTCAGATTTTGTTACTCAAGTCCATAACTCGCAATCTTGATAGATAAATGTCTTTTAAATTAATTTCAGAGGAATATATAGGTTTAATAGGTTGTAGCGTCCATAGCCCAATGGCTCGGTTCGATTCAATGTGATCGAAAGAGTTAAGGAACGACGGGCCCGGTCGGTTTGTGGATGGGTGACCGCTAGTGGCAAAATTTCATGGACGCTACCGTGCTTCGGAGGGCACGTAAAGCCGTCGGTCCCGGTTGTTTTCAATGTTGGAAACAGTCGTTAAGCCTTGTCGAAGACCTTCGGGTGGCTTGAGAACATTCGACACTGGGTTGGCCACTAACCCGTCCACCAATTCGCATTGGAGCAGCGTGGTGGAGTATGCTCTAGACCTCCCGCAGCTGCGTCTGTGGGGGAGACCCGTGCCCAGCAGTGGGACGTATATGGGTCGCAGCAGCATATAGGTTTAAATATTCTTGTTAGAACCGTGGCAGCTTAGATTTAAAGCGATAGTCTTAGAGTAAGCCGTAGTTAATTATATACAAATTATTGTAGTAAATCTATACTAATATTATAAAGAGGAAAGATTTGTTTGTCATGTTTTCACACAAAATATACCTGCTGGACCGATTTCAAAAATTCTTTCATCATTAAAAAGCTGCTTTTTCACTGAGTGAAATAGGCTTTATAATATTACTAGGTGTAAACGAAACTATTGTTATGTCTAATTCCACGCGAGCGAAGCTGCGGGCGTCCACTAGTTATTTTATAAGTTGAGAATATTTAATTCAACTCCTCTTCTGTCGTACCATTTCATCCTTTGTATCAAGATTTTTGTTTTAATAAAAAATGACTGAAGCACGGTCTATGTAAATACGTGTGAGTTTGCAATAAAAAAATGAATCACAATATGGAAACTACCTTGATCTTATGGTGTTATAAAATATAGATTCAATGCGATTGATTGACATTTTCTACCATTTCACCGTATGAGATAATAATAATAATAATAAATATCTTGGACATTCTCACACACGGCCATCTGACCCCAAAGTAGGCGCGAGCCTGTAATATGGTGGTCAGAGACTGATATACAAACATATATATTTTTAAATACATACCTAAATAGATAATATTAACATCCAGACACAGAACAAATACAAGTGTTCGTCACACGAATATTTGTCCTGAGTGGGATTCGAACCCGCGACCCCTGGCGCAACAGACAGGGTCATTACCGATTGCTTATGGAAGATCACATACTGGTCGGTATTATACTTGAGAACATCATTACCTGTGATCTGTCGGCACTGTGACAGCCTTGTAATGATTTTAGCCTGCATAATTCTGACATATCAGCTGCTTTGCACGCAATATCTGAGTGAGGTCTCGCTCGAGTGAATCTTATGAGTAAGATTGATGGCCCAAGATGTCTCGGTTTGCTCATACGTCATTCCCCTACAACCACTATTAGTTTTGCAATATAATAATAATATATGACTGGCTCAGTATATAAACAGTTTGGGATCGGTAATTATATTTAAGTATGTTAATGATCATCTGGGATACAGGTAATTTATGAGCTTATAAACTTAATGAATGATATTGGAATACTAGGCTGTTAAAAGTTACAAGACTTACTTAACAATTTTATATTGCATGGGATTTCTGGGTGTACGAGAGGCGGTTACTCATGGTGTGTGACAACCACGCCACGCCACGCTACGCCACATTAAGAAACAGCTTAATAAAATATGGAAAAGTTAATAAGTATAAGCTTAAAATGAAAAAATCCGTTGTTAAAAAAAATCAAAAGATTATGTGATAAGTAAAGAATTTGAAACTTCAATACAATACTTTTTAATGTTTTTAATTCCTATTGGTGGTACAATTTAATAACGGGTAAAATTTGTAACCCTTCAGTGCTAAGTCTGATTTCTCTGAGCATACCGAAGTATAACCACGTACGTCGGCTTGCTCTGTTCGTAGCACGGGGTTGCAGATTGGTGTTGATGAGGTATTCACCGCTCATTCGAGTATTGACTGCTTAATGGTGTGCTGGTGGGATCAGACATTAGATCTATTTTATTCAATGCCTGCTGTGTTTCAAAGTAACCGTTCTTTGAAACTAAACTAAGTAGGAAAACGCATTAGATTTTTCAAGATGTGTCATGTTTACTTTTATATTGGTCTAGAAAAAATAAATAATTATAGAGAGAGAGTTATAATGTTGTTTTTTTTCCGATTGAGTCAATCAAACCCAATTCACTAACTGCCTCTAAGCCTTAATTGTTATACACACACCATAGTATTACAAAAAATGAAATAATTAAATTCATTTAACTGTAGTTGTAGGATTAATTTAACATCAATGGTATATGACGAGAAAGATAAGATAAGATACATTTTTTAAATATCATTTTCTATTGTAGTTATAATATAGAAGCCCACTTGAATATATCTCTTGTAGGTAATCCTCCTGACTGGCCGAGATTTCCCTGTGGATCAACCGAGTTATATTATCATCTATTCTCTCAAGAGATGTGTTTTCATGATTTATTAGAGAATTAGGAAAATGAGGGATATATCAAGATTTATTAGTATATTATTTATTTACTTCTCGTAAAAAGTACTACCAAGATAACAAAGTGTGGCTGTAAAACTGTGACAGACATCTCTCGTTTAGTCTGAGTTGGAGTTGCACGCTCATTTGGTATCTTATATCCATTAGAAATAAAAAACCAATTTACATAACTAGTAGCAAGTACCTCCTCGTTACTTAATCATTTTCTCCGCGCTGGTTAGGATTTCCATTTTTATTTTCTGTTACCTGTAACCATCTTTATATAATGTTTCTAGGCTTATATAGTACCTACCTACATAAAACACATAATGCTCGAGTACAGTATATTACAGTATAGTTTATACAACTGTATATTACAACAGTGTACAATAAGGATGTGTCGGCTAGGCTGTTACTGTCAGTCTCTATCAGCCCTTACATAATTTTATGATAACTTTATAAAATTGCATCATTCAATTAATGCAATCCCACCAATTAACCCATGCTTCGACATTGTGACCGTCCCCCCGATCAACAGTGGGGATAATGCCGAAGGGGTTTACCGGGGTATCCCGATTACCTTCAGGCAAGGCGATTAGGAATTAATGCAAAAGAGGAGGTATAGGAGGTATAGTACTAGTTCAGAACTCGGACTGCCCGAGTGAGAGGCAAGTTTCGATAGCCACTGGGAATTAACTGATTCAATTGGTGAATCCCACCAATGCACGTTTGCTACCCACTTATATAAAACTAGTGGACGTCAGCAGCTTCGCTCGCGTAGAATTAGACCCATTAACGACGACTGCCCGCCTTCGGGTTGCCCACTTGACTTCAAAAACGGCAAAGTCTCATACTAACTTTTCACCCCCGTTTGACCCCCTTAGGGGGTGAATTTTCAAAAATCCTTTCTCAGTGCTCCCCTACATTATAAAAGGAACCCCTGTGCAAAATTTCAAGTTTCTAACCCTTATAGTTTAGGCCCTGCGTTGATATGTCAGTCAATCAGTCAGTCAGTCAATCAGTCACCTTCTCCTTTTATATATATAGATAGATATCTATATCAGTCTTGCGAGAGTTCTTTTTGCTCATGGTTACTCGCAAGCACAAAATGTAGTCAACATTCCAATCGATTCAAAAAGTTCCGACATGGCTCTACCCGGTTTTTGATTTCCATTCCCCTACATTTTTACGATGTCCACGCCGTCCGTTCAACGTTCATTTAAAAAATCTGTTCTGCCTCAAATTCACTGATGGAATTGGAAATTGGGAATTGAGCAATGTGAGTTATTCCAGCACATTCCTTTTTCCATTTCGATCATGATGACTAGGATTTGTGTTCAAATACAAACAATTGGAAAACATCTGGTGATTTCAGTACCTACATGTAGGTAGGTCGAAAGGATATCGGTAGGATATAAACATAAAAATTATGTCTATATCCTGAATATCCCGAAAACAAATTAACAAATTCTCTACTTACCGAGCCTTAAATTTAACTTTTAAACACATACTTTGGCATTGTAAACGTGTTTGCATTGACTGTGTTTCAAGCGAACTAAACAAAATAAGAGCTCATGTGAGCTGTTATTTACTGAGAGGTGTTTTAGCGCCGACCCGATATCTATGGTATTGTTGATCGAAGTATCGCAATGATTCCACGCAAGCAAATCGGTGGGCGTTATCTAATGAAATTAGTCAACGAATTATTGATGTACTACTCAACAATGTCTATTATGAACTTTAAGGACAAAATAATACTCTATGTATCTATTAATGTCAATGGTTAACAAAAAGACAATGAGCATTGAAAAGGAACACAAACTAAGCACTCGAGTACACTGAAACTCAACGCAATCCTTATGAGACAATGAAGCAACAGAATTTAGGAGTTCATTTTGAAATTAACTTGCAAATTTACTCCATCGTTATAATCTTTTGTCACGTTAAAGTTTCAAGACTGCTCAACTCGAGGCTAATTAAGTCGCGAGTTGGTCGGACGGGAAAGAAAAAACAACTTTGATGCTCCAACTTTGGCAATACGATCAAAAAATTATCGAAAGACCAGTTTGCTTATTAAAACTTGTTACGCTTTCATTATTGAAGAAAATGATTCTAAAAGTTGTTAAATGGACAGGATATACAGGCTTTCAGTGATTTTTGACTTATCGTAACATTATGCCTCTATTTCCCCGAATGGGTAAGTAGACTGGGAATTTAAAGATAGAAAAACTCATTAATACTTCGCTCGACCCGGGAATCGAATCCAGGACTGCTACTGTACATTTATCTATGTTTTTTTTAGACCTATTTTTAATGTTTAAGGCCTTAGAGATCTAGGAGTGATATTGAGATTGAGGACTGTAAATATCTGAATCAATTCTATTAGATGTTTAACTTGAAACTTGAAAAATGTATCTTGATGATAAGCTCGCACTGAATACATGTAATCGACGGTGATAAGCAACATCGGGCGCGGTCGATATGTGGATACGTGAGTAACAAATATTCGTGGGCGCTTTCGTACTTCAGAGGGCACGTCAAACTTAACATTCAGTGTTCGCAAATGGCAAATGTGCCATTATAATCTGAAAGAAGACGTCATTTACTGATACGAAGCTAAACAAAAGGTGCAATAACTTGATCAGATTATACGTGCAACCAATCCGCATTGGAGCAGCGTGGTGGAGTATGCTCTAGACCCAACAGTGGGACAACAGTCTGTGGGTTGTAACTAAGGGTGCCCCTTACATAGCCTATTTAATAAACATTTATCTTTTTTAAACTTCATATCTGTATGCAACCTACATATAAAGATCTTTCCGTCTCATTTAAAATAGAGCCTTACCGAAAAATATGTTGTTTGGCAGATAATATTCTTGTTTACTTGTAAACAGTTGAAATAACGAGTGGTCGTGTCGCCATTACGTATTCCGGGCGGCCGACCGATACTTCTTCATCATCTACGATATTTTATGAGCTCAATTAAGTAGAAGGGTGTAAGCGATGATTTCATTTCTTTGCAACAGTTATGAGATGGATTACAGAACTAATCTGAGGTCAGAACAAAATAACTACATTGTTGCATGCAAAGGTTTACTATAATGTTTTAATATTACTTAATATTTCTTTGCATGAATGTATGTTTTACCTCTGTACATATAACTTTGATTGATATAGAAAAATCCAACCATGGACAATCGGAATCTCTTACGGTATACTCCCTAAATGTATTCGAGCCATTTCTCATATCCAGGTACCGAATAGCTGTAGGCCACATTATAAAAACTATAAATACTTATACTTCCTAACTAATAAACTCTAAATAAAAAGAAAAAAAATAAACTGGAATTAAGTTGCCAAGGACCTGTAACCGCGAATATGTTTGATAGGTGGAATTAATGTGGATAAATTAAATTTTGTAGTGTAAATACTTATTAGGTACCTAGTTTTAGTAGCTGTTGTATGTATTTTATTTGATTTTGCGTTTAATTTTTAATAACTTTTAGTATTAAGTTTATGTACCTACCTGTTTCACAAGTATATTTCCTTTGTATTTTTTATTTTAATTTTTTTATTTACTATAGTAGTGTATCGTAGTAAATACTTTTTAACGAGAGGGAAACCATCGGAAGAAACCTGACCGCGAGGGGAGGTATGTGAGACTTTCATTCACTAAAACCCCCTAGGCAGCCTTTCTGTGCATATTTTTAGTGAGACTTCGGCATCTCCTAGGTAACGCACCGGTGCCTCTCATGAGCGTTGCCCAAAAAGCTCTCCTTAAGAACCTCTCCATTAAGAGTGACTACTGTAACACAGTGAAAACTAAATGAGCAGTCTGGTATTCTAAACCTAAAATGTTCAACCCTAATATTTGAATGAAGACTTCTTTTTTTTTTGTTTTGATATCAAATAGGTACCCAGGAAAAAATTATTCTATAAAATATAAGTCAGGTGTTCTAAACCTAAAATGTTCAACCCTAATATTTGAATGAAGACTTCTTTTTTTTTGTTTTGTTTATCAAATACCCAGGAAAAAATTATGCTATAAAATTAAAGTACCTACTTATGAAAACGAATATTAAAATGTAGATTCTAATAAGCAATTCTGCCTCAGTTAAAAGCGATAGCTAAGCGATGGTAATTAAGCAAGCTCGAGAGGTCGTTTTCGCTAACCACGCTAACAAGGGACCTCTTAGCAATCTCTAATAAGAATAATTTAATGACTTAGAAATTCAGTCTTAGTCTTGAAGTTCAAATATACAGATGTGTATATTGACAGCATATTCTTACTTTGTATCATGGCATCAGACTATCAGTGCTTGGCTCTAAGATAGAACTTGCAACCCATAGACGTCCCATTGTTGGGCACTGGTCTTGTCCCACAGCCAGAGCTGCAGGACGTCTCGAGAATTTATCCACCATGCTGCTCCATTGCGGATTGGTGGAGAGGTTAGTGGCTAATCTAATATGGAATGTTCTTAAGCCTACCGAAGGCTAGACGAATGTCTAATAATTGAAAACAACCGGGACCGACGGCTTAACGTGCCCTCCGAAGCACGGAAGAGTCCATGATTTTTTTCCACTAATGGTCACCGATGAATCGAATATAGAAATCAATAATAATTAGTTGAAAGTTTTGAAAAAGCTCGTCTAAAATTGTTTATGTTATGAAGAAGTTAGTAATTTTCTACCATTTTACATGCGTGGAGTAGAACGTTGACAGCGTTACGTGGAAAATGAGAAATGTGCAACCAATTTTGTAACCTATATTCCCTATCCAGTGAGAGATTTTAACTACTTTCTCGTATTATTTGATTCAGTAAATCAACTTTACCGAGATCACTTCATAGTGTATTTTATTTCACTCTTTGCTCAGAACAATTTTCGTCTCGGAACACTTGAGCCCGTTTCGTTTAGAGCTCAAAACAGAATCGGTAACAATCATCAAAAGGTCGATCGTGTTTATTGATACGATTGAAATTTGACTGACAAATAAAGGTAAAATCTGTTTGAAAATTTCAGCGGAGGTAAATCCCGGAATAGTTAATAAGGATCCATAATTAATGTTGTCCAAAATCAGCTATAATAAACAATGATTTCTTGATATTCTTGGACATAAAGATCCTTTAGAGGTAAATACTATGTGGCTGGGTACTTTGAATTATTGCATTATCATATCATACAGGTAAGATTTTAATAATTATACCGAGTAACTGGTAAATCACTCAATACTCAATTTTCATTCTGAATAGGTAAAAAATATTTCTAATTATTAAAACTCAAACTAACAGCAGCGCGGTGGCATATGCTTAAACCTCCCTCGACTGTGGCTATGGGAAAGACCCGTACCCAACATTGGGACGCCTACGGGTTAAACCTTAGTCTGAGCTTGTTTTAGTACAAAGGATTCATTAGAATATTCGTAGCAAACAAAGTAGGTAATCACTCACTTCATACTTCCTATGATCCATTAATTAACCATGATAAAGTAGCATTTATACTATCACTAGGACATGTTCTAGTTCACGGAGTAAAATGATGAGAGGTAGCTGCGGAGTATGAAGCTAATTAGCTCCATCAATAGCTCATTCATTGATGGATCAGTTCTATGCAGGCCATTTCAAACCCTCGCGCTTCAAACATTAAGGCTGAAGGCCCTCTAACTAGCTGTATAGGCTTACACGTAATACAGATAATCCATAATACCGCTGGTGTTAATGCAAAATTGTGCTGGCTTTATTAAAAACTAAGGCTTAGTTGTATAGAGGTCACAGTCTGTTATGATCTTATTAGGAGCCGTTACTGCAAATCTCCGTCGTTGTAGCGTCCATAGCCCAATGGCTCGAGTCGATTCAATGTGATCGAAAGAGTTAAGCAACGACGGGCGCGGTCGGTTTGTGGATGGGTGACGCTAGTGGCAAAATTTCATGGACGCTACCGTGCTTCGGAGGGCACGTAAAGCCGTCGGTCCCGGTTGTTTTCAATGTTGGAAACAGTCGTTAAGCCTTGTCGAAGACCTTCGGGTGGCTTGAGAACATTCGACACTGGGCCCGTGCCCAGCAGTGGGACGTCAATGGGTCGCAGCGACTATAAATCTCCACCTCCATCTAACAGAGAATGTCAATACGTTGAACCTTCGTTGAACATTATTTTTCACGGCAAGAAGGTCTTACGTAAGTGTTTTGTGTGTAACTTTTCCCTTGAAACCCAGGTATTTTTAGGATGCAACTTTAAGTTATGCCTAAGCTAACATTAACTTATCTATGGCCGATGAGGCATCTACACTCTATCCGAGTTTAGTTTTAGTATCCACTCCGTCTAACATTAATCCATTAGTCAAAATAGGATCCAAAATATCTAATGTTAATTTAACTTCTTACCGTATGCAAGTACTGACTCGTTTGATATTCAATCATTACTGAAAACAACATTTATAGTAGTAAAAGAACATTGGGACCATCTTTGGCAATTTCATTTGAATTTGATTCATTATTCTGTCCGTCAATCTGTATCAGATATTTTATTCAAAACCCTTTGAAGGCAACGCCGAAACCAACCCACTCTTGTACAATAAATAGAATGTAACATCTGAACACAAGGATACTCCAAGACGAATTACAAGCCTAGATCTACACATCTATTACAGAATTACACGAGGGACGGATGAGTTTGTACGCCAAAATAAATAACCCTTATGTATTTATACAAAATATTTGCTTAGCTATCGGACAGCTTTGGGACAAGTCATTGCTATTTACATTGTCGTGGATCTCTGTAGATGTAATGTAGGTACCTTGGTAGGTAACGTATCATTTCAGTGGAAACAATTTTACATTCACATCATTACATTTTATATGTACTGTGTCTCATTGACTGCTCGAGTGCGAGGCGATTTAGACAGCTGTGCTAGCTGGGTCATCCAATGATATTTTAAGAAAGATACGTCATGTTCATACAGCACGCACAAAATAATCGTTCCGCGACACATATTATTATATATTTAATAAAATTGTATATCTACACACACGCTATAAGTGCGACAGGAAATACACAAAGCGTAAGAGTGAAAGAAACAGCTATCGCACGCTCACAATGACAGGTCACAGCTCGACTGACTAAATTGGTCACAATTGACACCAATTCACGGCACGCGTTTGGTGCGTTGGTGGCGTATCTACCTCTTGTAATGTAGGTATATATCATTGGGGTCACCGCAATCCTATCAAGAACTTTATTTAGAATCTTGAGAACTCAGTACACGCTGCCATGGTATCCCCAGGTTCAAACCAAATGTAACTTTGCCGTAGAAAACGATGATTGCGGCAATATATCTTTATCCAAGGGCAGGGGAGGCCTGATAACTCAATACACTTGACAGCGTGACGGACGAGGACATAGCGATCTTTATCAATGTCATATTTGACAATTTATCATCATCGTGTGATGTGCTTTAACGAGCCGAGTTATAAGGTTTCTGTCAGCAGGATTGATTGTGTTGCAATGCAAAAGATTTCTCTCAACTCATTTATTCGCTAGACTAGATTTTTCCTTGGCTCTGCTCGAGTAGAACGTAGTTTTTTATTAAAACAAAATCTTCTGGAAACCAATTAAAGCGTGTCAGAACATAACAAGTCAATTTTTGACCATTTATTATTTTCGTGTGATGTGCTTTAACGAGCCGAGTTTTAAAAGTGTCTGTCATGAACTGTCGGTTGAATGTGAAAATGCATTTCTCTCAATACTCAAATAATTTAATGTCGAAATAGAGGTAAATTACTAGTTTTGACCCAAATAAATAAATAAACAAACAGGGCAAGCTAAATAAAACCGTTTAAAAAATATAATATATGTGTCTTGTCTCTGCTGATGAATAAATAGACCTTTTGTTGATTTGAATTAATTCTCGAATTTAACCTACTTAAGGTTAAATAAATAAATAAATAAAAAAATATTATGTTTTATTTACTTATCTATTAGGTTTCAATACACATAGGAAGCCAAGAATCAGGAGGTGAGGTGAGGGCGGGCCACGCTTCTCGCACTATAAGTGCGAAAATGAAATAAAATTCTTAAAGCAAACTAACTATGCACAAATATAACTTTAAACACAACCAATTAAATTGTTTTTGTTTCAAGTTACGTAATTTACGAGTACTCAAATCTGCGAAACTGACAAAGGTCCAACTTCTGAAGTGTTCCGCCAAATAATAAATCTTACCTGTATTGTGGTAGGACATACGACATAATTCCATTAAGTTACTTTCCTGTATCTTATAAGACACTTTATAGGACACATTATATGCGTACCAAAGAGCTTACGCTACTTTGTTTATCTAAACAAAGCGACCAGCAAATGTATCTTGGAATTCTACGTCTCCATTAGTAACATCAGTGTGTATTTTTCGGTAATAGTTAGGTCAACTTGAAACACTACACTCAAAGAAAATATTCCCCAAAGCTCTTAGGCTTAGCAAACCAATACAATTAAATCCTGTTTGTGTCCGAGCTGTCGTGGAAATCGCCTTTGTATAAATACGAAACTGATTGGCTTACGAATATGATGATCGTTCGTGGTCGAACATGTTTAGCAGTCGATCCCAGAAATCGTATGATAACAGCCGTCTTCAAAGAAGTTACGAGAATAAATTGTTTCCTGCTAAAAGACGTCCGACGTACAACCCATAGACGTCTAACTGGACTTGATTCTTCATGACAGGCTTCAAGAAGAGTGTGAAACGCTGCCTGCAACGCACTTTTGATGCCCCTGGTGTTCGCACGTGTCCGTGGATGACTGTGATCACTTACCATCAAGTGGCCGTTTGCCTGTTTTCCCGTCTGTTTTTCTGATAGCCGATACATATAGAGATTAAAAGCCTCAAAGCTGATATTGAAGGCAACGCGTCCGTCGTACCATTCGGGATTCACTTATTTCAAAGCAATCGAAAGTTTCGCGGGCCTCAGTTGGGCGCCAGCTTCGCAATTGGTTCGCGAAGGGGAACTCTTTGTTTCCCAGATATGGGAAATAAATTCCGTCCGGGCGTACGGCGAGCAGCGGAGATTGTACGTAAAAGGCCCAAGTTAAATCGACTTCCGAATTGTTACTCCCATCCGATGCTGCGCCGATAGATAGGGTGGCCACTTAGCGTGGATAAAGGATCCTTCTGTGTGTGAGGACTATGACGAAGTTTGATTCGATTGTCTATGGACGCCAGATCGTGCAGAGACAAACGTTTGCGCTTTTTATTGCAGTCTTTTTATATTTTCTATGGTCAGAACAAGTGAATTTTAATTTTATTATCTATCTATACTAATATTATAAAGAGGAAAAAATAAGTAGTGTTTTTTTTTGTGTGTACAATAAAGAATTAATAATAGGAAAGATTTGTTTGTAATGTTTTCACACAATAACTACTGGGCCGATTTCAAAAATTCTTTCACCATTAGAAAGCTAATGGTGAAAGAATTTTTGAAATCGGCCCACTGAGTGACATAATTCCACGCGAGCGAAGCTGTGGGCGTCCACCAGTTTATTAATAAGAACGTAATTTAAATTAGAACAGCAGGCCAATTATACTAAATTACATAAAGAAAAAATCAATCAAATGAAATCAACAATTAAAAATTTGCCACTCTAGCCAGCTACCAGTGAAAACGGACTGATGCTACATTTGAAACTACTCTTAAATATCGAAAAAAACGCACAAGTGACTATTTTTTTTATGATACTGTTATGAAAAAAAACAATCAAAGTTGTCCATTTTTACTCCAGTTAATATTAGTAAAATGTTAAAAAAAATACAGTGACGCTCGTGTATTTGAAGTAGGTATAAATTTAATTAATTAAAAAGTTCCGGGTATAATACTGTACTAAGTACTGGCACAATAAAGTAAACGTAAAGTAAAGTAAGTATACGTAAAGTTTGCACAGTTGGCTAGACTGATCAAAAGCATGTTCAAACAATGCCGTATTCGAAATTCAAAATATCATCAAACTCAAGATGTCATCAAGCACAGTGTACATTGCTCAGTCAGATTATTGTGGATTGAGATACTATTGACCCAATTCGATTGACCCAGTTCCAAGATTCATAGTTACTGATCAGCGTTCGATCAGCAACAAATTAAGGTCTAAATTTATTTCCTCATAACCAATAGGTACCAGTGTTATTTATGTTTAGAGTTTTTACGTTATTAATAATTAAGATAATATGAATTATGCTTGTAGGATCCCTGAATTCAAGGGCTTCGGTCTCACCGAATGTTCATTGTCCCTTAGGAAAATAAAATTAGATTGTTTTTCTCAGCAATATATGAAGGAATATAAGGTTGTGTGTGTACACGGTGTTATATGTACTCTAAAAGCAGCTACACTAAGTCTGAATGGTATTTCTTATAAGTGTCAGCGTTAAATTAGCGTTTATCTGCTAGAATAGCCTATTCTATATTTAACCACGGTGCATGGGGTATATTGATGGTCAGGTCATTATCTTTGGATATCCATATAATGCATACACTACAGAATATCTAGAGATAGGTTAGGGTGATTGAACCCTGCGACAGGGAGACCTATAAAGTTAGTTTTAATTTACTTTGCAACAACCCGCGATAAAGGCGTATGATGGTGTGCGCTGCTGCAACCCATAGACGTCGCACTGCTGGGCACGGGTCTCCTCCACAGGCAAATCTGCGGCAGGTCTAGAGCATACTCCACTACGCTGCTCCAATTCGGATTGGTGGAGGGGTTAGTCACCAATCCAGTGCCGAATATTCTTGAATATTCTCAAGCCACCCGAAGGTCTTCGACAAGGCTTAATGATACATATAAATAGAACAAAAAAACGCAATTTAAGTAAGAAAATAAAGATACCTACTCGTTACTTAGCTAATTAAGAGCTATGGAGAGTTTGAGTGCAGGTTGAAACATGTCAAACGTGTACTAAAATATTAATGAACAGGAAAAGCGGGAAACGTATCGCCCCTCGGGAACACCAACGCATGTTGTATGAATGTAATAAGGTTTCTTATATCACGCTTGCGATTTTTCTTTGGAAATCTACTACCTACTTACGTCGTACATTATTATTTATTTATTTTTATTTTACCAAGTAAACAAACTTTTCAAGATGATGGAACATACAATTACCTACAGTTTTGTTCTTATATGCTCTATATATCTTTCCAGGCATGCAAAAATATAAGTATCTAACCTAAAGAGAAAATAAAATTTATACAGAAATAACTTTCGCTAAATGTCTTTCGCTTATTACATTACCATAAAACTATTATAACTACCAGTATAAAACAAAAAAAATATAACTTCATTCATTTAAAAATTTCATTAATGGCAATAATGTAAAAAAAAATTTTTTAAAATGGTCGAAATATGGTGGACAGACGAACTGAAGAAGACGGCGGGAAACTGCTGGATTCAGAAGGCACAGGACTGGTCGGAGGGGTGTCGACGAAAACGAACTCGTCGTAAAACTGAAATACGTAAGTTCATATGAGATAACTGTGTGCAAAAAGTCTCCTTTGAAACAAATTTATAGCCACACTCTACATAGGGTACTATATCGGGGAAATTTTTAGGATCTACGCGTAATTTTGGGTCGGGATAGAAACTTCGGTTAGGTATATCGGGGGTTTAAGAGGAAACTCTTTTGCAGTTGATAGGATAAAACGACTTAATATAATGTCCGTATCTATTTCGAATGTAACAAATGGCTGTGCGAAGGTACGAATATTATTAACACTGAAAAAAATGTTTTCTGTTTTTAAATAGACGGCCCCAGTAGAAGCCATTGAGGCCATTTGTGCCATACTGTACTCGGTCAAGTCGCACGTCTAATCGTGGTCAAAGTTCATTACAAGACTTTACCACAAGTGCAAACATGACTATGATACGATATTCCATCATTAAGTTCCAGTTAATATCTTCCGACTCCATCATCAGATCAGTTCGACAGTACCATATTATTGCATTGTCATCGGTCTTTGACAGGTGTGCAAAGTTTGAATTAAATCTGATCGTTCAAAGTAGGACAAAATCGAGCTCAAAGGAGTCGGTTACATACATACATACAAACATACATACAGGTGAAACTAATAAAAGCGTGTTAAAAACGTCTCATAACTCCGGTTCAGTGTGAGTTGAGACGAACGTTCGTATTATTTTAAGTGCTCGGTATAGCTGCTATAATATGGACGGCTCTTTGTTCAGAGATTTATTTGCGAGCAAGTTTTTGAGCTTACGTTATGAGTTACGGTTACTGAGCTCCGTGGTTCCTTGAGTGCGCTATAATGGATTGATTTTATGGCATTCGTTACTGAATGCGGTGTGTGTGTATAAATTTGAGGAAGAGAAGAATGGAGAAATTCTTAGAAACATCAAGCTAAGCGTTAGGGTTGGCAAGAGGCACATATTACGGATGAAGTGGCATATCACGTCGATCGAAGGACTGAGAGCCAGTGGGATAACCGATCATGTTGACGACATATTAATGGAGACCTTAACTCGGAAAATATTATTAATAAAAAAAAATGTATTCTTTCCTGTTTCATTTGAAGTATATTTCTCTCCTGCTCACTACCTGATAAATAAGTATAAGAAGTTCTTTGAAAATGTACCTGGTTACGGAGGATTATTTTCAACATATTTTTCCTTCAAAACACACAATAAAGGGAAAACTTGCAGGAAGACGCAGCTGCTTGCTGGCGTCTCTGGACTTATTCTTCCAACAAATTCCAGCTGCCAAATACTGAGGATCCAGCGTTTCAGTTCAATTTTTCTTCAAATACGCTTCCGTGTGAAATATCATTTCGCAAAGTCGTAAAAATGAGAAGACAGGGCCGGAATTGTTACACCTCAAAGGTTAAGCGATAAGCGATGTTAGCCTTAGCGACCTTAGCTTGAATGAACAAAGCAAAATATGTTACTTTTTTATGGATAGCAGCAAAACGCAGAATACATAAATTTAACACAAGAAATAAGGTTATATTGATTGGCTGGTAAAGTAAAGTATCAAAATCATGTATGGGAAACTGTTCTCTTGTACAATAACATACCTGAAAATATTACTAGTCTCTTAGAGAATAAATTTAAACCTTATAAAACCTTCTTATTAAAGGTTTCTATAAAATAAATAACCACTCAAACGAAAAAACACTCTGTGCGGCGGTAGATAAAAAATATTATGGCGTTCATTAAGCGTATACAAATACCATAATTATAATTTAAAAAAATAATGGTTGTTTATAAAGTCGGTTTACGGACCATAACTTTTCGTAATAACGACATAAGAAATATTATTAGAAATTGTGGCATTGATTCACAAAACTTTATTTGGCAGTACGAGTGGCTTAACGTTTGGCGGTACTGGAGGTGACGTCACGTATGTGTAGGCGTTCTTCGATTTATAAGACGTTATCACGTCAAAATATATGAATCTGAATCACAATAGAACTTAATCGCCTATATGCTGCAGGTCATGTTATCACTCAAATTGCTTTAATTGACAATTTTATTATTGATAGAGGTCCGCCCCGGCTTCGCACGGGTATTTTATATAAAAATCAAAATTATAATACACACACATAAACCCTATTTGCGTCAGGTTACTAGAAAAATAAAAATTTAACACGACTTTATTTTACATATATAGATTATAACAATAGTTTCGTTTACGCCTAGTAATATTATATAGCCTATGTCACTCAGTGAAGATGCAGCTTTCTAATGGTGAAAGAATTTTTGAAATCGGTCCAGTAGTTTTGGCAGCGCACGCCAGAATAGCTCGCAGATGGTAGATTTTTTCCTACTTACCTACTTGACACTTATCGTCATATTTTGGACAATTCACACAATATCTTTATAAATTTTAGCCTGTGTGTTATTCTGATGTATAAGCTATATTATTGTAAAGTTTCATTAAAATCCATTCAGTACTTTTTACGTGAAAAAAAGTAACACACATCCATCCATACATACATACATACATACTTACAAACTTTCCCCTTTATAATATTAGTAGGATAGGATTAGTAAGGATTATACCTTATCAACAGCCTAAAGGACACGTTTATCTTTCCATACAACTTGGGCCATGAGATGTACCTCGGATACAAAAATTGATTTTTGGAGAAAAAAATGCGTTATTTTATTAAAAAAATAAATTAGATTTTTTACTGCATTTGTACCACCTAAAATTAACTTTAAAAGATAATTTATGTATTGCAACACTGCAAGTTATGGCAATCTAATTCAATCTATCATAACATTGCGTTTCGGTTGTTACTAAATCTGTAATTACTCTATACCCATATATAAAATATACAATAAGCGCATTGTATTAATAAACTACCTTAAGAAACAGAATCATAGTATCCTATATTGATTTAAATATTCTATTAATTACCATTAAAGGCTAATTTTTTCTTGAAATCGTTTTAAAACTAGTAATAATTTGTAAATTGAATACAGGTTATTAGACCTATAATGTGTGACTGACGTCTGTCACTAAAACTGAAGTTGGCAAATGACATAAACAGTGCAGAGTAGTTACTACGTAGTATCTCATAATAGTTTGTGGTTACTACTATGTGAAGTTTTGTGGTACGAAATGTTGTATTTTTTATTATTTTATTACAAGCTAACTATAAGGATTCTAAAAATAATTGATCGACCATTACTTTTAGTATATTGTAAGGAATTTTTACCAATACTTTGTACCTCGGTACATCGTTTGGCCCAAAATTGATCGTCTCCTTTAAGTTTTATGCTTCTAGTTCTGAAAATGACAATACTTTCATACAACCTTTCATCTCCCTTTTCAACCCATTACAACACTTTTTTCCAATTAAAAAGTGTCTATGTCCTTTGTCAGGCTCTAGACTGTATACCAAATTTCATTTAAATCGGTTCAGTAGTTTTGGCGTGAAAGCGAAACAGACAGACAGACAGACACTTCAAAACCAAACGTCCAATTTTAATCATTCAAAGACCAAATATTATCTACATAAACTGAAAATGTAGTCCAAAAAAAATTCAAGATAAAAAAATGGTTGTTGTGCCTAACTCGACATAGATAGGTATAGTGTGTCGCGGACTTTTTTATAGATATTTATAAGATCTACAATTAATTAGACCATTTTATGGTTCTATCTTTTATAGTTTAGGCAGCGTACGCAAAATAAGTAACTTTTCTGGTTGATTTTTTACACCTTGTGTCCGAAAAACCCAAATATCTTACGGAACCCTATTTTTTTCCAAAATAAAATGTAGCCTATGTCACCCGGGGATAGTGTAGCTTTCCAACAGTGAAAGAATTTTTCAAATCGGTTCAGTAGTTTTGAAGCCTATTCGATGCAAACAAACAAACAAACAAACAAACAATCAAATCTTTCCTCTTTATAATATTAGTATAGATAATTAATAATTAATTCTATGATTTGATTTCACAGTATACAAGTATTTCAACATAATCATTTCCATATTATTGTGTTGAATCAATTTCCATTTAAATCAGTTCATGAAATAATTAATTTGATGAGATATTTTACTAGGAGCTAAATATTGTTGTTGTGTTTTAAACTTTATAGTATCGACAATAAAACTCAAAATATATCAACTTCAGTCAGTCAAGTGCTACCGAGCCAACCTATTGATTTTTACCCACTAAAGAAGTCACTCCTTAATCTTTAAACGGCAAAATACCGTCATATTTTCCGTTTATCTCCAGGATAAGAGCAAACTGCTTCATCCACCATTAACTTTATGGCTGGTACATCATGTTGGCAAACAGTATTGCCTCGTCAAAATCTATGGGGCGGGTGCGGGCGTTGGTCCAAACTGACTTTTCAATGGCTCGCAAAGTGGTAAAAGTGGTGAGAATGACTGCGGGCAGCTTTATGGTGGCACGTCGTCAGGGTTCGTTACAGAATCAGTAAAGTTTATAGGCAAGAGGCTAACTGTAGCGACAATCGAGGAGCGATTTTTTATAGGTAACATGCAGCACCACTAATTCGCTGCCTCTCATTACAAGTGTGACAGACTCTGATCATGACTCAGAAGAGTCTCGTAGTGGGCCACAGGTTCGTTCTTCTTGAGGACTAAGATGGTCGCCTCTAGAAATGTGTCACAATGTGATCACAACAATTTTTATTGGCCAAAAACGATGTGCACAGCTTATATATTATACCCTAATCATGAGTATGATTAGGGAGGGTATGACCAGCAGAAGATAGTCTTTGAAGGCCGATGGATGTAAGGATGGAATCTTTATTACTATGAAAATGAGATTATGTAACCTAGGCAATGGTACAGACTTTCAACCACTTTTTTATCAGCACTCATCTATATTTAACCCGACAAATCAGATATTATCACACCACCAAAAATCTGCAACAATCAGAAGTCATCACAGTCGAAATTGGCGTGCATGGCTCTGAACACGGCCACACAATCACAATGAAATATCTCCACTTTACGCACGCTATACTCATCCATCTCACATCGGGCCATGACGCCGCCATTCCGTATTTATTGGCGCCCAACCCGGGTCTCGGTCAGGCTGATCGATGGTTTATGTAGATTTTCTACTCAGCGATAGGTTTTGTTGATATTGTTACCTAGAGAAACGAAACGCGTTTGGCGATCCTTTGTACATAAATTTAGCATATCTTGTCGGGTCGAGAGCAAGCGCCTCGAAAATGTTTTGACCTGAAGGACTTCTCTGAACAGACTACTAAAATTTTTTGCTACAAAACTGAAACTTCTTAAATTCAGACGGCTGATGAAGAACTTACACTTAGATTACTTAGTATTCTGAGTTTTAGATTGATACTTAGTTTAAGTTATGATTACCTTCATATTAATCAGTAGGTATTCATAAATGGCACATTGCGTTGATATTTGAATCTGTAAGAATACGTCATAATATATATAGTTTGATGTTTGTTAAGTATGCCACTTGCTTCTACTATTGTAGTTTATGAACGGGTAGGAACGAACTGATTGAAACTTCTTAGTTCTTTACACTTTTTTCTCCACAAGGCTTTTTCTAGACTCTGGAATCTTGATTACAACATTCGAAGCGCTTTTGATCCTTTGTAGCTATGTCTGAGAGCTGGGATAAACATGCCTTGGTTAAATCAGTACCTTATTTAGGTATTAAAAAGAATTTATAAATAAATGAGCATTTATAAATAAATAAATTAGTATTCAAACTTCTACCCTTTTAATATGAGGGTTAACCCACATAAAATGTTAATCAAACAAATGGATTCGTGCCAAACCGGTTAACCTTTTAACCGGATTATCCGGTCCCTGTTCAAATTAAATACCAAATAAGCTCCTGTTTTAAACTCATGTACCAACGACATAAATTCGTGATATAGTATAGTTAAACCAAATAACAATAATAATTTAAAAAAGATTATGTTTCAACTAATAAATTATTAAAACGAATTAATAAATAAACTCCAGCTTCTAAAAGTAGAAGAATGAACTAGGCTTGATGGTAGAGTCTATAGGGAATAGGGAATAGGTAAATAGGTTTTATATGAAGCCTATTTTTTTTTCATATATAGTTCGCCCGGTGCAGTACCCGCCCGCCACGGTACCTAGTACCATTTCTACCGTGTAGTTACTGTTTTAAAAAAACTGTGGTAAGGTGTGGTTTCCGATTACACTTCTTTAGAGGCGACCATCTTTGTCCTAAGGCGTAGCAACACATCTGTGACTGACTTGGAACGATACTCTTAGTAACAATTACTAACACCAACTAACAAGACTAACCCTCAATTACAGTCCCTAGTCTTCATACCCACTAACGAACTGTCCAACTAATGTTCGAATTAACTCTCAGCTAACTGGACTAACCATTCCAGTCCCTGTTTGAGTCTTGCTCAAAGTCTCTCATCATTGACGACAGCGGATAAATGCGGATGGTGCTGCAAGCTCGTTTGCTATCTTATCTATACTAATATTATAAAGAGGAATGATTTGTTTGTAATGTTTTCATACAAAAACTACTAGACCGATATCAGAAATTCTTTCACCATTACAAAGCTGCATCTTCACTGAGCGACATAGGCTATATAATATTACTAGGCGTAAACGAAACTATTGTAATATCTTATTCCAGGCGAGCGAAGCTGCGGGCGTTCACTAACAAAAAATATATTTACAAATGTTACGTTAGATACGGACCACAATATTTCTAATTAGGCGGCCGCAGGAAACCTGTGTAACTTTGCTCTCTTGCGTCCCATTTTACAAGTACGGCTTCGCTTTTCTGGGTCAACGATGGCTTTTAGGGACATGAACAGGCGTCTATATGTAGGGAGCTCGCGTAGTGTTGTTCCAATCTTTGAAGCTTGCATCGCTATTCAGAATTTTGTAAGGCCTTCGATATCGGCGGATCGTTTGTTACGTCAAATATCAGATGTGTTTTTGATATAGGCTAATTTCTATACTATTACTGGTGGCCGGCTAGCCAAACTTTCGTTATATCTAATCTACGCAAGCAAAAAGGTTAGTCGACATCACAGGAGACCGAAGAGCTGGCAACTACCTAGGACAAAGAATTAGTATAGCTATTCAAAGGGGGAACGCTGCCAGTATCTTCGGAACCTTGCCTAAAGGGACTCCTTTTAATGATATATATGTATATATTTTTTTTAGGTTATATTTTTAAGGTTTTTTTTAGTTTTAAGTTCATTAGTTAGTAAATTTACATGTGAATAATAAATAAATATCATAGTTCATCTACGCAAGCTGTGTTGTGGTGGACGTTCACTAGTAGGTACCTATCTAATAAACATGAACAACTTTTTCAATGAAATAATTTTGATGTGCAGGACAGCCTACACATCAAAATTAATTATAACACCTCAGAAATAGGTGGGACGATGGCAGTATGTCGAGTAAATCGTTTACATATTCTACCATGTCCAAACGAGTTTACGGTTGTGTCCCTATGGGAGTAAAGGGTGGACGAGCCGAGACGAAAGCCTAGTGAAAAATAATTAAATCCCCATACGCCCCAACTGCTCGCCGTTTTCAATCTTCCACTGCTGGAAAGCTTTCCAATCAAATTGGTTGATTCGATGCTTTCGAGTCGCGCGACATCCATCAGATTTGCATGACCTTATGACGCTGAAATTACGTGCGCTTTAAGTCTCTAGGGTAAGCCCAGCTGTTCCGGAGCACGAAACAATTCCAATCGTCGATACCAGTTCCGATAGGCCACATGAAACAATTTATCGGAGCAGGAATGTGTACGTGAATAAATTGGATATTCGCTAGAAGTCTCGCAGTACTAGGCACACAAAAACTATTTCAAGAACTTTCCCGGGTAACATTTCGGGCCCTCGGCTTCTGTGGGTTTCCATATTAAGTGTTCAACGTGTACTGACATGTTTGCCTATCGGTAATTGCGTGGGATTCGTTGTCCGATATCTACATATCGATAGAAACAAATTTGGGATTGCTTTTCAAACTATCAGCATTTAAATTAGTATAGCGGACAATGTTTATCAGTCACAGGTTTACATCAATGCATGCTCATTTTCATTGTTATTGTTACTAGTGAATAAGTATAAAGTGACACAAATGAGCGACGAATTACTTAGAATCACGCCTGTATTTCCCCAAAGGACAGGCAGAGGTGTGTATACACACTCTTTACCAGTTATGTTTAGGTCCCGTGTAATAGGTAGCGTCCATAGCCCAATGGCTCGCGTTCATTCAATGTGATCGAAAGAGTTAAGCAACGACAGGCGCGGTCGATTCAAAAACTCTTTCACCACTAGAAAGCTGCATCTTCACTGAGTGACATAGGTATAATAGTATAATATTACTAGGTCTAAACGAAACTATAGTTATATCTAATTTAACGCGAGCGAAGGTCCACAGAAAAAATTTTTTGACTCATCATCACCAACACATAATAAAATATCTATCTTCATTGTGTAATAATCTTATTCGCTGCCTTGCGACTGTGCACTGCCATGTGTGCAGATACATAGTAAAATAGAATTATTATTAAGAATACGTCACAAATAAGTATAATAAAATCATTCTTATGAATATACAACAAGTGCTATCTATGAGTAGATCTGGTGGCTAATAAGGTAGATGTTTATAATTTTGGTGTTTGATCATGAACATGAAATAATGCTCACAGAATTACAGTGCAATTCTGACTCGGACACCACTAATTATTACTTCAAACTGAAGTGTTCCAGTACACTGAAGAAAAAACCACTAATTATTACTTCAAACTGAAGTGTTGCAGTACAATGAAGATTGAAAATTAAAATGCAATTCGGCCATTATAAAGGTCGATTGGTAGGCACATAATAAATACGGAATATTTTAAAAATAAACAAACTCGCCCTGGATTGCACTGCTGACTCTGAAAGAAGAATTAATTTCCTGAAAAAATACATGCGAGATCAAACAGCCAGTGTTAACAGACCTGTCGGGAAGCGAAAGAAAACATTACCCTGTGATTACAGAAACATAACAAGGAAAAATATGTCATCCACACCACGTAACCATTGAGTATAGATTTTTGTTCACAGCAATAATGGCTATAGACCTTATAGAGATGACAGATTATATCATGAATGTGACAATTCTCGCCCCTCCCCCTGTACTCTTCTTGACGTCATATTTGCGAGATTGGTTATGTCATGTTGGTAGTACACGATGACAATGATCTATCGGTGTAAAATACCTAAAAAAGTTCTAACCTAAGCAAGATAAACATATGTTTTGACCAATACAGAACATTTTCACTGTGTGACGTATGATTTGAAGTCTTACATGAAATATGAATTAGTCAACATAAGAAGTACCTACCAGGGTTGTTGCTGATGTAGGTTTTTTCAATATCAGCTGATGCTGATGCTGATGCTGATTTTGTAAATTAATATCAGCTGATGCTGATGCTGATGCTGATTTTATTGAAACATGAAATTGAAACTATGAAGTTATTGGTTAAATTGATAACTTTATTATGCTTTTTAAATAAAAGGGAAATTATTAAAAAAAAAAATTGTGAGCCGTCACGGGACGCCTGGCAGATGTGAAACATCGAAATTATTTTGTACAAGTAATAGGCACAAAAGTACAGATTATGACAGGAACTAAAACATATAATAAAAATAATAAAAAAAAAAAACAAAATAATAAAAAAAAAATTAATTAAAAATGGTTGTCTGTAAAGTCGGTTTACGGACGATAGATTTACGTGATAACGTCATAATTATTATTTTATACAATACAAAAAAGGAGAATTGAAAATACAAAGATAACAGACAACAGACAAGTCTATATATTTATTTTGACAGTTCCCTATTTCGGAGCCATAGAAACGCCAATATTGTGTGTAAAATTAATTTAATAAAATTAAAAATTAATTTAATAAAACACTCGAAGCAGAACGGGATACTTTTTCATATGCGCTGTTCATCAATTTATAAGAAGTTATCACGTCAAAAAAAAAATTATTATTAATATTTAATAATAATTATTAATAATTATAATATTATTATTTTATTAATAATATTATCCGATAGACATATATAAGACATATTTAACTGTATAGTATATATATTCTATCATAATACAGCGTGGCGAAGCGTCGCCACGGCCTGTATCGCCACGCCAAAAATTTGGTTTACCCTCCGCCTAAAGATGTTTCACATCAATAATACTGTGACTTTTAATTATCACAAACAATCATCTTCTTAAATGTGGTGGTAGGGCCCCGGAGGGATTATATTGGTAATATTGATTTGAATACCATTATTACCATTATTATTTCTCCATGGGGTTTGCCTGGATAGCTACCACCCTTGAGCATGAGTCAGCCGCCAAACGACTCATCGTGTTCCAGCTGGGGGCTTAAGAGCCAGATCTTTCTTTCTTTTTCTTCTCTCTTTCTTGGCCGGCAACGCATCAGTGATGCCTTTGGTGTTCGCTCTAAGAACGACTGACAATTTTACGATCTTTGATTGGTCAAAAACCCACGCAGTCATAGCTAAGCCCCGCCTTCAACGGTCATGTCACGACTGGAATATCAGCAATAAAATCAGCATCGATTAATGCGGATGCTGATGCTGATGCTGATGTTGAAACCAATGCTGATAATCAGCTGATGCTGATGCTGATGCTGATATTCGCAACAACCCTGGTACCTACATAATTAATAATAATCAAGATGATTTCAAATTGAATTCACACAAGAAATATTAATAAAAAAGAATTATTAACTGTATTTATTAATTAATTTATTACAGACATACCAACTAAGTACATCTCCTACAATAATTAGCAATACAGTGGCATTCACTATTTTTATGTACTTAAATTAAAGGTTTAGCTGCATAAACTGTACTATCGAGCTGTAACTTTATTTCCTCATATGATAGCCACAGTAAAATGGAAAGTTGAGGCCTATGTCCAGTAGTTGACTTACTAATGCTAGATGGATTGGATTGGTTTGAACTACCTGCAATAATAATTTTCGAACAAGTTTCTATTTATTCAAAATATAGACGTTATACAAGAATGCTAGAGACATTACCAATCGATCGAAAATATTTTAATCGCTCTGGTTCGGCAGTTAGTTAGCTGGATATGATAGGATTCCTTGTTTGAGAAATCACATCAGCCCCGGTTGTTTCTAGTATCATAAGATGCCCGCGGGTGAACATAATGCTTTTATGTAATAAAATTCTTCGAAAATCGAGTTGGCCATACCCCTCGGCCAATTCTCGATAGAGCAGTGTCGTGGTGGATACTTCAGGCCTTGTGAGAGACATGTGCCCTGCTCATGAGTTTCCTTACTCATTATCTTTCTCCTACAATAAAATACAAAGTCACGATAGAGCGCTATGCAGGAAAATTATTACAAGCTAGCCACTATATTTCGTTCGCTAAATGTAAATAATAAAGGAAAACTTCGAAGGTAGTGCGACGGTCTTCTTGTGAAGAAACCAATGAATCGGAAAATGAATCGTAGACGCGCGGGTCTTCGGAAAAGCAGGATGCTAACTAAAATTCAATTTTATGGACAAACGAAGTGTAATAATTAGCTCTTTTTCATTGAACCTTTTTTCTACGAGTGGGAAACATTTAAATAGTACCCGGACGTCGTTGGAGCGACACCGGGTTTTGTGGGACTTTTACCTATTGAAACCCACTCGGTGGCTTACCTTGACGAAGGGCTCCTTCATAACAACCCACCAAAAATTCCGCCAGAAAAATATGTATCCATGTATATGATTTTAATTCGCTTTTTGCTTGACTTTTAAGAAACCATGAATTAATTAAGCTTCTCAGTCAATGCATCTGTGCCAGACAAAGGTTACTTTGCATGGGGCATCAAAGAGTTTTTTTTAACTCTATTTTCTCTGCATTCTTTACTTCGCTCAGAAAGCTGCTCTGTAAATGAATTTTTTTTGAAGATTTTTTATAGAGATACCTTTAACGTTCAAACTCAAAATTTAAAAAATTAACTTTGATCTAGTTTCTACCACTTCGCGACCTCTAGTGTTTATTAATGATTCTGGTTCTTTTATGGGTTATTTTAGAATACGCTCCGCTACCAAGCCACTGTCACCCAAGGTTAGTTAGTTACATTACTAATTGATGTTATAATTATTTTAAGCTACAATGTTCTGGATGAAACGTGTTGGTGTCCGGTTACACATTTTTAGAGGCGACCGGTTTTTTTAGAACCGTCTTGACTGAGTTGGTCGCCCAATGGGTAGCAACGCCTCTGTGATCAACGTAGTGGACTACTGCTAATATTACTAACGTGACTAACTAATCCCAATTGCAGTTCCTAAAAACTCCTACCTACTGAGGAACCGACCAAATAATGTTGACATCTGCTAAGTGGACTAACCATCCCAGTCACTATATGACTCTTGTCCAAAGTCAGTTGCAGTTGTCCCGGGCAGCAGCAGATAGAGGTGCTGCAAGCTCGATTATATATTATTCTTGATCAGAAATAGAATATCATCTCTATTCCCTTTAAAAATAATTCATAGGGATTATATTTAATAAATATTACTAGTATAAGTATTAGGTACTAATGTAGGTTTAGCGGTCTAAACACAAAAATCCCAAATAAAATTATAATATTCTAACCCAAAATTGTTACCTATTACCCATATCCATAGTAATGCTTATTTACTGCCTACTCTAATCCTACTGGTCATATAAGTGCTATAATCATAGTGCTATAGTCAATATGATTTTATCCGTTGCTCGGGTCTTATCCCGGACAATAAAATCCGGGTACAAGGGCCATCATGGGAACATTGTCTGCAAAAAGGAAAATAATTGAAAGAACGGCCAAATGGCCTAATACAGGGTTAATAATAATAAAACCTCTTCGAACGGAGCGAAATATTTAAAGAAAACAATGTCGTACTTTAAATGGTTTGGTAAGGTTACTTACTTATACATATAACCAGGCATTTGTAATGTTACTTATATCGGGTACCTGAATAGGCGTGCTCTCTTTTAAATTTTTTGTAAGTTTTTTGTATAAGTGACAAGGAAATGTAACAGCTACTATTGTGATTGATTCACAATGGTGAACACATTACGTACAATGTTACGATTAGACTGTTTGCAATCTTCGTCAATTTTCATAGATATTAATTGCACAAAAATCGGCCAAGTGCGAGTCGGACTCGCGCACGAAGGGTTCCGTACCATTATCTATACAAACGGCAAAAAAATCTTTTGTATGGGAACCCCCCAATTTTTTTATTTTCAATTTTTTAGTATTTGTTGTTATAGCGGCAACAGAAATACATCATCTGTGAAAATTTCAACTGTTAACAATATATATTATCAATATATCTTATTATCAATATTATCAATATATCAATATATCTTAGTTATCAATATATCTTTTTAGAATGAATATGTATATTAACAAAATATCATTTATACACTATACTAGCCAGCTAAAAAAGAACCAAAGTTGTTATAAATCTAGGCATGTAACTGAAGTTCGTTGACGTAGCCAGTTCCTGAGCTGGTTGAACGCTAAGGGTATCGTTGGGGTTGGGCCGATCGCGAAGGAGTCGGATCCCCTCCTGGCAAGCTGGTCTGCTTCGTCGTTACCTAGGGAGCCACTGTGCCCTCTGATCCATTGCAAGGTTACTCTGTTGTCCGAGCCAATCCCTTCCAAGGCCAAGTGGCAAGTGGTGTGGCACGTGAATTATGTTATAACGAGTGATGCGTGAAATGTGCCATGCCTGGGTATAAAACCTTTCTTTATAATCTATACCACATAAGGAAGACCTTTGAAGGTTCTAACAGGCTCTACCTATGGATCTTTGCTCGTCATAACTTTATTTGCTCCTCCTTTCCAGCGTGTTCAAGACAGATCCCGTTTGCCGTCTCAAAGCTCCTAGATACCCGAGGAAAATCTTTCAAGCGAAAAACCGGTACAAAGTAACCAGAAGCGGAAACAAACAGAATTCTGAGTCCAAACTGAGACATAATTATTTTTTACTTGCAAAGCTTGTTACTTGGTTTTGGTCTTTGGGCCCTTCCGTACTTCGGGGCATGTCAAGCCGTCGGTCCTAGTTGTTTTGAACGGTAAAAACAATTGTTAAGCCTTGTTGAAGACCTTCGGGTGGATTCAGAACATTCGGAACTGAGTTGGCCACTAACACCTCCATCAATTTATTGAACAGCATGGTGGAGTATGGTAGAACTTCCGCAGCTGTGGGGGAGTCCCGTGTCCCACAGTGGGGCGTCTATGGATATGGGTTATCCATGTAGCAAACGTCGTTCATACTCGGGAAAACTCAATGCTTTCTGGGATAAAAGAATGCGTTGAAGCGAAAAATTGCTTTGAATGTAACAAATTATTATTGAATTCATTTGTTGAGCACTTTACTAAAACAAACGTTTATTTCAGGTCACTGAGCTGACTTTATATTTGTGAATATGTATTTTGTATTGAAACGTTTTTTTTACTTTTAATTACGGATTATCTTTAAGAACTACTTTGCTGCAAACTGCCATAAAAAAAGAAGCAATTGTATAAACATACATTCGGTACTTCAATATCCATATTAATCAATATCAATATTATAATTATTTGAGTTATAAAAAGGTCTAGGCCTTTTATTCGATGAAAAAAGACGGCAAATATGCATAAATAAGTCGTGTTTCTTAAGTGCCAACTGAAGGACTCAAACGAAAATACATTTCTTGTATTTACATTATTATTAAAAATCAATTTACAAGAATTTTCAACCATTAGCACCTTAACATGACTGGTAAAATGTGGGTGTACCTACTACATACATCTACCTACCTTCGAGGGATAACAGGCGTGATGCCATGCCATGTTCTACATAACTGAAGCTGAGAATACAAGAGTAAATAACCGCCCAAACAACACGAGCACAGAGCAACTGATAAGGATATCAGAGACGTCACGTTACGATTATACCCGACCCTTGTTCCAGCCGGAGAGTACATCCCGGGGCAACCCATTACCACCGGGATCACGATATGATGTGATAAATGTTTGTGGTAAGCGGGAACACTGAATCTTGAATCATAAGACGGCAAGCAAAACTTGGGCTGCTAATCTTCTTTTAATTTTAAGTTTACCAACTGCTACAGATTTGTTGGAGAAGATATTAATATTAGTGGGTACCCACTAATATTATGATAATTACAAATGAAACGAACTAAATATTCATACCTTTAAGTGCCCCTTTAGGTCCCACTTAAATTTTTGCTGGATTAACAGGCGCTTAAGATGAGAATTTGTTCGGGGGAAAATCAAGTGTAATAGTACATTATGATACAAGTGCGGTAAGTTGAAAATTACAGCCGAGGCGATATTGCTAGCCCGAGCCGTAGGCGAGGGCTACAAGAAAGCAGAGGCTGTAATTATCAAAGCGCACGTGTGTCATACGACGTTTTATAACATATTTGCGAGTAAATAAATTAATAAATTCATCATTACTTGATGACATTTTCAAATAAAAACAATGCAACGAAAAGAAAAAGCGCGCGGAATAATTTTTACTTGTTCACAAAACGATGCGCGCGCATCAGCACTTTTTTTTTAAGGCAAAGACACAAAAACAACCAGTATTACTAATAAAGTAAATTAATATTTTTTTGTTTTTGATACAGATAAATTATTGTAATTTATTGTCAAAATTAATTAAATTAAAGAATTAATTGTTTATTTTTATATTTTATCTCCCAAAGTTAATTTTATTCATAAGATGTTGACCACTTTTCTGACATAAAAACTCTTTGCTAAGATTGAAAAAAGTATCGTTCGTTTTAGACGGACCATCTTGATAAACCGTGACCTTTTTAAAAAGAAATCATTACATTACAGCACAAGTGCTTTTTACATTACATTACCGCACAAGTGCTGTAATGAGATACATTACGATATTGAAATTGGTGTAATAAGAGACCCTTTACGAGCAAATGTGTTATAAATTACTTAACAGGAATTGTGAATCGATGTTATTGGTCTTTGTATTGTGGATTAATCTATACTTACCCTTACAACAAAACCGAGTATACCGAGTTTGGGATAATGTAGTTCAGATGTTCAAAAATACCCAATTCTTTGACACAGGCAATATTTTCAAAATGTCCCTGCAACATAACATACATTTATAATCAGTGTTACTTAAAATTTATTGGTTATCTGTAAAATCGGTTTACGGGCAATAATTTTACGTCATAAGAAAACATATTTTCACTTTACTTTATAAACAGTGCTGCCGCTGTCTCAATTCTACTCGGCCAATGGAGTGGAAGAGAGATGGATGCGTCACAAGCCGAACTTAGCCAAGCTTAGGTTGATCGTGCCTCTCTATCGCTTGTTGCGCGCTCTCGCTTCCGCGGAACGCTTAGGCGGAACGTGAGCATGAGTCACGCTTTTTCGTGTGTGCCGGCGTTCATCGACTTATAAGACGTCACGTCAAAAATATTAAAGTTAACAAATAATTACCATGTCGCAGTGTTACGAGCGTTTCAGATTTAACAACGCGGATAACCTGTCAGCTCTAGAGTAGACACGAAACTCGAGAGATCCACATATCTAATTATTAACGTGTTTGTATCACGTCGTTTGTCATCCTTAATCCGGTGTAGCACCTGCGTCAAATATCCGGGTAAGTCGAAAACAATGTTTTAACCGGCCCCCATTTGGGCCTATGGATTTCGGGTAACTTACTTATCAACCTGGGAGTTAATGTTTAATTTGAATTATAGATCTCACTGTAAATTTTGCGGTGCGTATTGTCGGAGCTAGTGGCCTAACAGGTTGTTGGATGTTTTAAAAAGCCCTCTGAAATGGCTATGTGGCTGTCATATTACGAGTACCTACGATAACGGTACTTAGGAATGTGTGTTTATTGGTTTGTCCTTCTTCACCGCCTCAACGAAATGATGAATCAACGTGATTTTGCCCATTTTGCAGCCCGTTTGCGCAATTAGTGACCCACGACCCCTGGCGCAACAGACTCTATCGATCAGTATCGGTCAATATCGACTGCGCCATCGGGTCAGTCACAATAAAATACATAACATAACATAATACTTAAATAAATTGAGAATTTAAAATTCAGAGGAACCAATAAAACTATTTTTATTATTGTTATAATAAGCTCTCCGGCAATACTATGCATATGCTACTCATGTAATTTTGCGGTCCAATGCAAAATGTGACATCTTGCTGGAAGTTGGTGAGTGAGATAAATGTACCCAAATTCAAATTTGACGTCTTCTAGAATATTCGTGAAAGGGACAGATAAGTTTGTGAAAGAGATAGATATACGTTCCGATGTCACGTCTTCTAGAACTAAATGATTAGTGAGTGTCTATATTTATAGTTTAAATCATGCTGGTAATTTATATTTATATATTATTTAATATAATTTTGACTATGCAAGTCTTCTAGAACAATCGTGAAAGAGACAGAAAAACTTGAGTTCGTTCCAAATTTTAGAAATACTTTTCTGTTCGGTTCGAGATAGTTCTTAGATCCCTAAGAACTATCTATAGAATTCTTAGGGGTATATAAGCCGATCGCGCCGGCGAGACCGGGCAGTTCAGTGATCCGAGCGAAAAGTGAAGAACCGAATTGATACAAAGGAAGAATGTGCTGTGAGAAGTCAAGTGCAGTTAAACATGGGTTTTCACTAACAGCTCGTGTATAATACAGTCAAGAGGACAATAAAGTGACCTGAGGTAAAATTACTGGCATTTTATTACGAACCCTATTGTGACAACTTATGTACTAGGAATTTTGATGCACTAGACCTTTCCTCTCTGATAACCGTTGTCACATCATATGCATGCATATGCTATGCACATTGCACTTTGATGTAATAATTTTTGAATTTGCCTCATACCAATCCCCAAATCCCCTCAAATCTCCTCATAGGTGATACAACGGTTTTCTTCAATTAGTCACGTGACAGTGGCTACGCCTTCCCTCCACAAACCGACCGCGTACGTCCATGCTTAACTCTGTCGACCACATTGGATCGACGCGAGCCATACCGTCAATATGAAGAAACTATATGTTTTTATTAACGCAATCTAGCCAAAGTACAGTGAACTTAATATTTTCCTTTACTTCGTACAATTGTAAGAGCATAGAAAACCAATTTCCTCTAGGGTTGAAAAATAAACCGGGATATCACGTACTCCCGGGACTACAATCAAAAATGTATAAAACTTTCTAGCTGTCGAGAGGACCTACTGTTCGCTGACATTTAAGTGGCTAGTTTTCAGAAACTATAGGGAACTAGGGAACTTCCTTCTTGCGTAGGAAGGCTTTGAAGACAGTGCCTTAGGCACGATCTAAATAACCAGATTTATCACAAGCCTTTCACTGTCCCACTGTTGGGCGGATGTCCAGTCGGAATGGAAAAGGTGATACCCGGGTTGAAATACTCCACTCAAGAACATTACGGATAAAGTTCAGGCTTGCTGGTTTCCTAGTGTTTTCCTTCATGGTTAAAGCAAATCATACTTAATTTCAACGCACATAAAATCATTGGTTCGTACCGCTGGAATTCGAACCCAGACCCGCTCAAGTATGATGCCGAATTTCAGCCATTGGGCTACTACCGCTCTAGTTATAGCGTAAATAACCTTTTAATTTCGAAGTCCGATGTACAAACCCCAGGATTCAGTCCAAAATGCGTGTTAAACTAGTATTCTAGATTCGAATATAACGAATTCAAATATAACCTCCTCCTACGATGTCGGTTAAAATTCATCCACCAAACATCAGCCGCACTCGGTGCGAAGCATATCTGGCGACTCTTTAAACAAAAACTTCTTATTATTTTACGAGCTTAGTTTTTACTGGTCATAAAGCGCAGGGTTTAATCCTGACGACATTTAAGTCGGCGGGCTTATTAAAATTTCGCAGCCCCGTTACGACTGGACCAAAATCCCTGTCTTAAGATTACGGTCTTGTAGTTAAATGGTATGGGCTGCAAATTATAGGTGCCTATCACATTAATTGAATGAACGGCATGATAATCTAGAAAGAAGAAAGAAAGAAAGAAAAATAAAGGAAACCTTTATTTCGTAATGTCGCCAAACAAGGAAGGTACAATAATTAACAGTAAATATTTAAAAATGACATTACGTAACGGACCCTGCTCAGCTTTGTGCTGGAGTCCAAAAAGACTACCAGCGCTGATCTTCCACACAATCTAGCCGTGACCTTGAATGTGCGGAATTCGTAATTAAAGTATCGTGAGCGCTGATTGGTTCGCCAGCCGTATTATGTCTCACGCGCACCCTATGCGCAACATTCCCCTTCATGAACTATCCCCGAATTTCAGAGCTAAACTTTCGTAACGCAGCTATACAATTCGTTAACAAACTAAGATTGTTAACGAATTGGGGACAAGTGAAGATGGACCGATAATCAGAAAAAAACAACGGGAAATTGCTGGATTCGAAGGTCATAAGATCTGGATGATCAGAAAAGAGCTACTTAGAGAGACTTAGGCTATTCTATCTTAATATAATTATATATTTCTTGTGTACGTGTGTGTGACAGTGAACTCCTCTTATACGGCTGGATAGAGAATTGGTCCACTGGAAAATGTTTTTTAAACATTATTTGGTATTTTTGTATAAAATATACATGAAGTGTCGCGTCACTTTGACATTTCATATGGCAAAACAACGTTTGCGGGGTCAGCTAGTATATTATAGTAGATGGAGGTTTTAAGATTATTTTTCTTTTCCACCTACCGCAACTTATTCCCACTCCAGGGTTTGACTGGTATAAATGCTATAAGGCATTAAGTCCGCCCATTGTATAGGCATCTTTATAGGTATCAATAAAGTTGTACAAAAAAAAACTAAATTGTTCCCGAGTGCTATAAAGTACATTTGACGCGGGTAAAATAGCGGGAATCAGCTAGAATACAATATTGAATGCTTTTATAATTAATAAACAAATAATACTAAAACCCTCTTTTAACCGTCTGAAGAGGTTCTCAATATGATTGTTTGTGTTTTGTATATATTATTGCGCCATTGATGATTTGATTTTGATGATCCATTTTGTGTTCTGTAGACCAAATGATGTCATACGCTATTATTAATACGGGCGAAGTTGTGGGCAACGACTAGTATTTTAATATATCCGACTTTTATGTTGATCTCTTCATATAATAGCGAGTTCGCGTCTGTATAATGAATACATCTTGAAAAAAAACTATGATCTCATGAAAAACTGTCAAAAATACTGTATACCGAACTAATTTTAGTGAAACTTGGTAAAAATATGCACTAAGACTGATAATTTTTACTGTTCATCCCGAAAAGTTCTTCGAATAGGTTCTCCTGGAATACAGGATGAAAGTTTATTATCGATAATATTTTCTCAAACATTATTTGATAAATCTGAAATATGCAGCAAAGGTTTGTTATTTTTTATAGAATACGTCATGTTTCTCCCATTTTCTGTACTTTGTAAGACAAAAATACAAAAATTATTTAAATGTAAATAATAATAATTTTTCAAGAGTTGAACTTGGGTAAACCATGGGTATTTTTGTTCTGGATTCAAGACGAATGACACACGTCTGCTTTCTCGGTCGGTAATGTCTTTGATGAAGGTGGCAACAAGGTGTAAAAGAAATTATTGTTATGTCTAATTCCACGCGAGCCTAGCTGCGGGCTTCCAATAGTATGAAAGTCTTACATTACGTTAGTCCAGTAAGTTAATAAAAAGATTAGTTGGTCAATTCGTTAGTGAGTATGAGGAATAGGGCGGGTCATAGCCAAAAACCTTGAAATCAAGCGATAACACTTTATAAAGGTGGTAAGCGGATGAAGTTCGGAAATTCATTTCAATTTTAAATATAACACGTAAACTACCACTCCGATTATTGTTGGCGGGCGTCGAATAAAAATGGAACGCACATTTGAAATTCGAGTCCGGAAGCACCAAGGCGGAATACGTCAGATTCGTCGTATTGGATTTTGTCGGATTTTTTATTTTGGCCGATTGATATCAACAGCGTGGTAGGGCCTTATTTCGCTTTTAGTCTAGCGTTTTATACGAGCGTGTAAGCACGTTTTTCGTAGTGTGAGTAGGCGCGTACTTTAGCTCGTAAAGGATAAGCGCGATCACCCAGGACAGGTAGCTGACACTCTGGATTAACATATAGGATACTTTTTATCCCAATATTGTGTTCCCTTGGGGATTCAATATTTTTCCAGTACATTCTATACATTTCACGCGGGCTGCAGCTAGTAAAAATTAAATAGAATAGTTAAATTAGGACAGTTAATAGTTTAAACTTCTTGGCCGCTGTTTCTGGGAAAATAAATACTAATACTATCTGTTTCTTATTCGACATACACAA
This sequence comes from Carterocephalus palaemon, assembly GCA_944567765.1. NCBI lineage: Eukaryota > Metazoa > Arthropoda > Insecta > Lepidoptera > Hesperiidae > Carterocephalus > Carterocephalus palaemon. The sequence continues at coordinate 1,963,998 of OX155654.1, read as the reverse complement.
AAATGCTTCAAAGGTATTGAATTTTATATGAAAAAAAAAAACAAGTTTTGAATTGTTCTAATGTGCACTGCAGGTAGGTAGTAAGTGTAAGTTATGGAAAAAGCAATCCTTTGTATCCTTCACCTTAATATCTATTTCAATGTAACCGACTTCTGTGATAACTCGGAGGGTCAGCATAATACAAGGAAAACATTTTCTTTAAGTTTTCTCTTTGATGTTTTTCTCACCAATGTTGATTTTAGGACGTCCCTTGGAATTTCGGAAGAAATCTTTGTCTTAGGCCCGCGGGCAGCTTAAGCGTGCGGTAGACTTAAGCAATCGGGATGGTAACCCTTCTGCCATTATAAACATAATATAGAATTCTCTTATTAAAACTTTAACTCGGCAAACATAGAATATTACTAACAAAACTTAAATTGCAAAGGAGTGCAACTTTCCTATTAACATTACAGTGAGTACTAACCGCTTAAGAAGACTCAATGCCGTTAATATACCAAGCTAACAGCGTTCTGCAGCGAGATAATGGAATGAAAATATTACTGTTGTCTTTGCCCCTTAATGTCTCCTGGTTATTTGATTTAAGTCCGCAGAATATAGAATTTTATTATTACCCGACATGTGTGTATGTTGTGGTATGTGGTATTAAAATAGACGCAGACTCTCCTATATGACATTAGGATAACCATCTATTACATAGGATAGGATCTAAACATAACTGGTTGAAAGTGGGTAAAAATGCAGTCGTTAGGTTATGTTTTTTTTTCACTTTACCCAATCGTCGTCGATAAGTTTCATCCATTCATATCTTTGAAGTCCACTGCTGGAGTTGCTCAATCGATGTCCCGTGCCTTTTGAATCCAGCGTTTACCCGCTGCTGACTTCTTTGGGTCATTAGTCTTCCTCTTTAGAGGGCCAACTGGGCTGTTTCCCGACTCGTGATCTACACTCGAGGTTCCTTTCTTACCCATCGTCAATGAGTTCACAAGGCTGGAATAAGCGAAAAAGTTTGACATCGATTCGTAGTACAGAATACTTTTTATTCTAGCTTGAAACAACGATGTTTTCAATTATCTTAGTTTAGGAATCGACCAGCTCTATTAGTACTTACATCGTCTCGGAATATTCACTTTGGATCCGCGGAAATTTCTCGAATACATTCGCACGGTTGTGTCAACACTTCCAGAAGTTCCCAAACTATGTGCCGAGTCGTCAAACTTCGCGCAATCGAATTTAGATATTCGCATTTTGAAAATTCACCGCACGTTTTGGAACCACGTTCCGTAGGGGATAATACAATTTGAATTATTCATTTAATTCGCATCAATTTCGTAATAATATAGTAGGTACTTTTGTTACCAATGTCTTTGTTTTAATTTAATATACGAGTATACTTCTTGTAGAAGATGAGCTACATTTTTATGAGTATTCAGACCATAGAAATTAATCAAGACAGAACGTATTATTTGATACAAACGATGCGTGTCACTTTTTTCGTCAGCCCTGCCCAAGTCCCGCCTACTATTTACGTCACACACTACTAGTTACGTCACACTATAGTAATTAGTGAGGTGACACACTCGTTTTAGTCGTTATCAAATCTATCGATAGCGTAACGTACCGTAACAAGTATCGATGCGCACTGACCGAACTTGATTAGTATTCGCCCAGTTCACCGTTCTTGGAATTGTTGGAATTTATTTTAACTGAAAAGTTTTATTCAAATAATACGTGAATAAATTGCTTTTATATCAACAATATAGGATTAATGGGTGTCTAGAGCGCCACCCACTTTTCGCGGTCCAAGAAGATAAATGCGCCTTGCGTTTTGATATTCTTAAACCCCTGATATTCACAGACTAAAACAAATATCAGTAATTACCGCTTTGAGATTTCCACCGTAATTTGAAATTGGGTTCATGTTTACTTTGCGTGTGTAATTATAAACGCCGCATTTACGTGTAATTGGAGGTGCGGGGTTGTTATCTTTGTTCTTTGAGCTCTGTTTTCCGAGGCGTCATCCGCTCAGGATTTTAAACTGCCATTCCAGTGAGGAAAGGCGCGATAGAAGCGATGAAACGTAGGACCAAAAAAAATCTGTACCTACTGCTCCGATTTTAATGTACCTACTGCAGAGCAAGTAGGTACCTATCTTTTCACAACCGAAAATGTCTCGAGCGTACTCTACGCTACCTAAATTATTGGCCAACCCGATTGTCGGACGTTTTTAGAGTGCCCGAATTCATCCTACATGGCGTAGCGATGTTCGATGATAACCCGAGCTACCGTGAAGCACAGATGCGTTCCGGAAAGTAACCCTCTCGAACTAAAATTCACTATAATATTTCAATCGGTGATATACCTACATGGCAAACAATTTTACAGTAGGTCCAAACATTATAACTGTCACTGTACAATGTACGAACTCACGAATTCAACCTACAAACTCCAATGAGTTCATAGGTTGAATTCGTGAGTCATTGACTCTATCCGACAATCCTTCTCAATTACCATTAGTTAGCATTGGCTTATTCATTAATTGAATTTAAGACTGCTGCTGATTGCAGCGCAAATAATTGGTTTGTCTGACGCCATTTTGATATTTAAATATCGTGCCGTCTGGATCGATAAAATGCCAACAACTTGCTTCTCAGCGAACAGCAAAAAGTACAAGGCATAAGCTTAATCTCAAAGTTCAAAATCCTGTTTGTGGGACTTGTATAGTGTTAGAGCTTGAAAGCGTGTTCTGAATGCACTTCGATACCTACTTTGAAAGGCACCAACGAAATATATGCAGAAAAATGCATGAAAGAATTTTATATGAAGCTTAATCGGAATTGAGCAAACCGTATTATAAGTTGCCCATTTTTGAGGATTTTTTCTAGTTTATACTCGTAAAGACATCTTTTCAACATCTTGGAACACAGTTACCGTAATATAATTGCTAATAAACCAGGACCAACACATACATAGATATAGATTGATGAGTAGTAGGTAGGTATCCGTGGTATATACCTGTTGATATCAAGTAAAAAAGTGTACATGGAAATGGAAGACCGCGACTCTGAAAAAGGAGTACAAGTCGCCCCCGACCAGGTGGACAGACGACAGGAAGAAGACGGCGGGAAACCGCTGGATTCAGAAGGCACAGGACCGGTCGGAGTGGTATCGATTAGGATCGGCCTATGTAAAGTGGTACATTGTTACTTTTATAGGTTTCAATGTTCACAAAAGGCACGGTCAGAGCGCTTGTAACATTTATATAAGGTATCATAAGTATTAAATGTTTTTAATACTCATTAAATAACATTCATAATTGACAGGCGACGGAAAATGTAAATAAATTTTTGAGAGGCAAAAATATTTCGATAAATTTAGCCGTACAAAAGTGTGATGATACCCAATTAAATTTTCTGCCAATTCAAACTTTGTACAATCTAATACGCCGATCAGCTGATGCGAGAAAACGTGTTGGGACAAAAAATAATAATTGCACTCCCTCACTGGAGCTAATTGGGCTCTACTCCAAAATGCCTGAATAATTTTATTATTATTTTATGCACTTGACACGCCCGCACTTGCTTTCGCTTGAATTCTCGGTTATTTTGGGCACAATGGTCCTCGTGTGCGACCTCTGCATAGTTTAATGAAATTCACATAAGTGGTAGAACCCATAAAGTACATGGCCAACACGGAAAGTATCCTTTATATGCTCATGGATGGAAAGGATCAACCGTCCATATCCAATCACGATAACTATAAACCAACTTACTTAACAGCAGTCACTACCGATTGCGTCAACGGGCTCAACAAATTGTTCTGCGATGTCTGAGATAAGATTAAATAAAAAGTCATCAGACTAAAAAAGGCGTCATACATATTCTTGTCATGATAACTTATACCAGGTTCCACCACATTTAAAATACCTCTGTCATTTCCATTCCGCGTCAATAACGCGATGAGTGCGCGTTTCGCCAATGCCGAACAGCTGACGGCGGGGCAACGATTATGATTATTATTGTAATCGTTTTTCGATCGAGTCCCGCACGCAGCCTGGTGTTATGTGACGTGGATATGCTCCAGAATATTTATACACGGCATGTGCATGGCGTTTTTCCACCAGAATTTTAAACACGACAGTTTATTCATCAAAATTAAAGCGTTGATTCATCTTCAGATTTCAATGCCATGTGTGGTTTATGTTTCATGATTTTAATGATAGTAATAGTTTAATGATAGATTTTAATGATAGTAATTTTATATTGTATTTAATACCGTGTCTGTTGTAAACTGTAGGTAAAATCAGCTAGTTATACTATATTGTGTGCCTGTATGGCAGGACATAGAGATACTTTTCTACTCTGTAAAGTTTCTGTTCAAACTGTTTCAAAGAGTTTTTGTATAAAGAGATGAATAATATTGTTTTATTTTGGACTGTTGATCTATAAGCCCTCTTCATAATGCTTTTATGACTCTGCTAAACACGAGTAATGGCTGCAAAAAAAAATTTGGATTCACAAAAGTAAGTACCTAATCTCGACCAAAGTGTTCCGACAGCGTAAAGATTCAAAACACTCCGACCCTTAACAAGTTCCAGAACATTATTCCAAATCCTCCATTTCATCCCCACCCTTGACGCAATAATTCTCAGTTCTACGCACTCGACCTTGCTTCTAACCGACTCGATTGCGGCCGAATTACTTACTTCCCCACTCAAGGTTCACGAAAATATATTTTCCCAACAGTTCCACCAGATATATTGCGTTGTATTGTGTTTTGTATGCATTGTTATTAAATTGAGTATCGGGTAATATTTCGTGTTGATAACGTGAGCGCCCAAATCTCTAACTAAATGTTCAATTTGGTACGAGGAACATATATTATTATGTTATTTTTACGGATTAATTAAATTTGTACCATTCGTAATTTCCAAATTGATAAAACGCATACTTTAAATTTATTTGACAACTCCGTGGCGCAGCGGTAAGAGTCCCTGACTGCTGAACCGCGCGTATCGGGTTCGAACCCGGGCCGGGCCAGATATTTTTTCATTTCATTTTTCAATGAAAAATGATTTCAAAAATTCTTTCACCATTAGAAAGCTGCATCTTCATTGAGTGACATAAGCTATATATATTGTTTATATTACTAGGTGTAAACGAAACTATTGTTATGTCTAATTACACACGAGAGCGAAGCTGCGGTCCACTGGTTTATTACACTTTCGTGCCTATGTCACTGAACGCTTAAAAATGGAACAAAAATGTAATGATAATTAAAACTTACATACTTAGTAACAATTTACAAAGGTTTTTACTGGAGAACTTGGTCGCTGGAGGAAATTATCGAGAAAAAACCTCTAAACAAACTTTTTTAATCACACAAAATGACTTGTTCGAGCTTCGGAGCATGAGGATTTTTGTTTTTAATTTTGCAACCCTCAATGAGATTTAGGCGTAATTAAATTTGACTTTCAAGTATCCTTCCCAAATCAGTTGTTATTTGGGGAGTTCGTAAAGTAGGTACCTAAGTATTATTTACTTTGTGAAACTGTGCTCACCCTGGTTTAACCTTAAACCCATAGGCGTCCCACTGTTGGGCAGGAATCTCATCGACAGCTGAGGAAGATCTAATCTAAAGCATACTCCTCTAAGCTGCTCCAATGTGGTTTGGCAGAGAGTAAGAGGTAACCTAGTGTCTAATGATCTAAAGCCTGAAGGTCTTCTACAACGCTTAACGGGCAGTACCGCCGCCCCCCACGGTACCTAATACCATTTCTGCCGTGTAATAATTGTTGTTTTTAAAGCAATTGTGGTCCGGTTGGTTTCCAGTTACACTTCTTTATAGGCGACCATCTTAATCCTCAAGGGTAGCATCACATCTGTGACTGACTTAGAACGAGACTCCTACTAACAAGTACTAACTGCACTATTACTAACACCAACTAACAGGACTAACTATCACTAACAGTCCCCAGTCCTCGTACCTACTAACGAACTGACCAACTAATGTTCTAATTAACTTCAGGTAACTGGACTAACCATCCTAACCTATTTGAGTCTTGTTCAAAAACAGTCACAGTTGTCATGGACGGCAGCGGATGGGTGGTGCTGCAAGCTCGTTTGCTATCTTATATCTATAAAAAGAAATTATAACCACAAAACCGCAGCGCACCGCGCGTTCACAGTTATAACAACTTACATAACATTTTGACGAATATTTTCGGACTCGTCGTTACAGCTCGTCCTTAGGGATTTATGAAACCGCATGAATTACGTTCCATACGAACATGGCTTGCTTTGAAAACGTGCTCTTGCAAAAATAACTTAAGCGAAACTGCTGCACGAGTTACTGAACGCTGTTGTATTTTCGTAGTTTACATCTCATCTCATTACATTCAGGATAATTGCAACATTACATTCGGTTCTGTTCAAGAATTCAAACGTCCAATTAATGTTAAAAAGATAAAAGTAAAAAGTAGACTTTCAATCTTACGACGAATCTATCTTTTCAATATTGTAAGAGAACGTTAGATCTCAATATGGCTATGATAAAATGCTTGAATTTTCAGCTACGTTTAAAAATTGCAATCCTGGTAAGTCGAGCGTGTCTCCCTAGAGAAGGCGTTCAACACACTCACTCGTAGACTGTTGCAGTAAAAAGCGAGAGAACAAGATTCTAGTAATATTATGAATGAACTATTGCACGCCCGCAGCTTCGCTCGCGTGGAATTAGACATGATAATAGATTAAAAAGTACTCGTAGCATATGTCCTTCCTCAGGCTCTAGAATATTTGTGTACCAAATTAAATTAAAATCGGTTCAGTAGTTTTGGCGTGAAAGCGAGACAGACAGCCAGAGTTACTTTCGCATTTATAATATTAGTATGGATAAAGACTGTGTGTTGGATATTTGTTGCTCGATCAAAACTACAAAATAGATCTTATTTAAAACCGACTTATACGCCGGTGGAGCCGCGGAAGAAGCTAGAACTAAACAAATGTTTGGACTAAATTTATTTAGGTAACCTTGAGCTGAACCGTAGCGTTCATAGCCTATTGCACGCGTCGATTCAATGTGATCGACAGAGTTAAGCAACGACGGGCGCAGTCGGTTTGTGAATGGGTGACCGTTAGTCGCAAAATATTATGGGTGCTACCGTGCTTCGGCGGGCACGTTAAGCCGTCATTGCCGGTTTTTTTCAATGGTGAAAACTATCTGATCTTTGGGTGGCTTGAGAACATTCGATTGGCCACTTCCCCTCCACCAATTCGCATTGGAGCAGCGTGGTGGAGTATGCTCTAGACCTCCCGCAGATTTGTCTGTGAGCGAGATCCGTACCCAGCAGAGGAACATCTTGGTATGGGTTGCAGCAGCAACCTTTATTTATTTTTGACGGTAGTTATATTTAAAAAACATGATCTTTTTCTTCTAATATAGACGGACAAACAGACATACGGGCACCTGATGGTAAGTAGTCACCGTCGCCTGTGGACACGTGCCACACGAGGGGTATCACAGGTGCTTTGTCTGCCTTGAAGGAAGCGTTTCGCACTCTTTTTGAAGCGCTCCATGTCGTAGCTCAATCTTGACACAGGACCATTTAATAAATTTACCAAGACCTGATGTTCAGCATTTTCTTTATCTTGTCTTGTGCAAAACGTACCTGAAAAAAACAAAGAAATCGTGCATACTAAATATAGGTGTAATGCGCCTAAACGCTGTGGCTCGCGTTGATCGTAATTCGTACCTAATCGACCGTATTAAACAACGTCTGGCGTGGTCTGTTTATGGAAGTGTTGGCCGGTAACTCCTACAGCAAACAGCAATGAAGCAGCGTGGTAGAGTATGCTCTATGGAAGGGAGTACCTTCCGCAGCTGTGTGAGCTCAGCTTATTCTTCTTCTTCTTCTTTGTCGTATCGCTCTTGTCAAAGCGGTCGTGGTTGTCACGTAGTATCATTATTGCGGGCAGCTTATAGATTAGCACAATAAATAAAAGGTCATCCAACTTTCTACAATATTTCCTTCTCCTTCATCCATATCATTTTATGACTACGAATGTCATTCTGGCTATAAGCGCTTTCGTATGATTGGTAGCATAAAAATAAATGTGACTCAAGAAAAGCTGAATAAGATAAATGCTTCGTTGCGTATTAAGAGACGGAAAACAGTGATGGCGGCTGATATAATGCCGCGTGATGTAATTGAGGATGGCAGGTTACTTGTCTCCGAGGCGGAAAATACCCCGTGGATGTCGGAAAGGCAGATGACATCTGTATTGGCAATTGCTTTTACTCTTATTCCTTCACACCAAACATACTTGTCGATAAATATCATAAGAAAATTCATTCGTGGAGGATTTTTTATCTGACTTTTCTATGGATATACGATAGCGAACGAGCTTACAGCACCACCCAACCGCTGTCGTCCAAGATAACTGTGACGACTGAATTCTATATGAAACAAAATAGGCTTCATATAAAACCTATTTGGTTCCTTATAGGCCCTATCACCTGATGTTTTCAATAAGTTTTATCGATAACATCCATGCTTACACATATCGTATTTTTTATAGATGTTAGATAGCAAAGGAGCTGGCAGGACTTATCAGCTGAACATGACGATGAAAAGGACTGAGAAATCCTGAGACTGAGGATTAAAGTAGGTGGAGTGTGCTAGTGATATTTAGTCTTGTTAGTGTTAGTGCAGTAAATGGTAGTTGTTGAAGAGTAGAAAACAGTGATGGTACCCTTCAGCGCCTCTTGTGTGTTGTCGTACAAAGTCAGACGAATCAATGTCGGTGAATTCCGGCTGTACCGATTGCTAGTGCAATAAAATCATCAGAAATGTTAGTGTGTGATAAAGTTGGCGAAATAATCACTCCGATTATCGCACATACAAAAGATCTTACGTCTGCGGGAAGCCTAAATCTGGCACGCACGCGGAATGAATGGAAATCGTAGCGTACACAACCACAAATCCAGTATGCGGAAGGAATCTAATTCCTTTGTGAATGGCGCTATGGAATTCCCCCTTATAAATGTCCATAGCTTACACCGACGTGACGTCTGGCCTTGTATCTGGTATCTTCACAGATTGGATATTTAATTCCCAGTTGTTACAATAATTAGGTACATTCGTCGAAATTAATTTAATTATTGCCTGTAGCGTCCATAGCCCAATGGCTCGCCTCGATTCATTGTGATCGACAGAGTTAAGCAACGACGGGCGCGGTCGTTTTGTGGATGGGTGACCGCTAGTGGTAATATTTCATGGGCGCTACCATGTATCGGAAGGCACGTTAAGCCACCGGTCTCGGTTTTCAACGGTGAAAATAATCGTTAAGCCTTGTTGAAGCCCTTCGGGTGGCTTGAAAACGTTGGACACTGGGTTAGAGTATGGTATCATTCTTAAATTTGAGATGAGATTCGTACCCTTAGTGAGCCACTAATATGTAGCTTAGTTATTTTTTTCATCCACCCATCCATCAGTCTTTTGGACATAGGGCTCTCCTAAACGACACTACTCCGACTGGTCCTGCGCCTGCTAAAACCAGCGGTTTCCCGCCGTCTTCTTCAGGTCATCTGTCCATCTTATCGAAGTTATTTTTTAAGTTCAGAAAATTCAACGACACAGAGCTTTATAGAACAACTAGCTTTTACCCGCGGCTCCGCCCGCGTGGGAAAAGGGAATTAACAATGCCATCTATTAACAACATCCGGAACTAAATATCTAGCAAATAACAAAACATCGATATCTTCCCATGGGGATGTTTTACCGCGGTAAAAAGTAGCCTACGTCACTCTCCACCCTCCTCACTATCTCCCACACAAAAACCATACCATATAATAGCTTCGTTGCGACGTGAAAGCTGGGCAAACAAACAAACAAACACACTTTCACATTTATAATATTTTATAGAACAATTGTATAGATAGGATTACATATCACCACTTTCTCCCGATACAATGTCGCAGGGCGTAATTGGATTGAGTACGTAGCTACCTACTTACGTTCTATTAGCAGGATATTACGCTAATGCGAATATCGGATCATTCTCTTATCTTAGTGGTCGTTAATAGGTTTAGTGAGGCGACGTCGTAATCATGTTGTTCAGTTCATAGTATTTTACTGAGGAGTTAATGCAATCGGTCGGCGACTTATTCAAAGTCAAAGAGGCAATTTTTTTTTATAATTTAATGCTATCCCTAATTGGTTTTGCACATGCACACACAAAACGATTTAATGCTGACGAATCCGTCGGTAAAGCTAAATAGAAATATAATAATAACTAGTGGACCCCCGCAGCTTCGCTCGCGTAGAATTAGACCCATTAACGACGTCTGCCCGCGTTCGGGTTGCCCACTTGACATCAAAAACGGCAGTTTCATAATAACTTTGCACCCCCGTTTAACCCCCTTAGGGGATGAATTTTCAAAAATCCTTTCTTTGTGCTCCCCTACGTTATAAAAGGAACCCCTGTGCAAAATTTCAAGTTTCTAACCCTTATAGTTTAGGCCCTGCGTTGAAATGTCAGTCAGTCAGTCAGTCAGTCAGTCAGTCAGTCAGCTTCTCCTTTTATATATATAGATAGAGAGCTAAATCATCCTATTACTTTTAACGCTTGCACCTAGCAACGGCTGATCATTATAAAGCAATGATTAACGAGCGAACAGAAAATGCTGTGCTGTATTTGTGAATCGGCATAAGTTCCGCTGAAAACAACCAATTTGCAACGGTAATTGTGCAGTCGATAGCTACCCTTATCAAGCTCTGATGAAACAAGGATGTATAATTTTAATCAAATTAATCGTGCGGTTTGCGGAACTGGAAATTTAACTAAGATTATCAATTAAACTGATTTAATTAAGGCGGAGGATTGTCCGTTTGCGTTTGTATGTGTATTACTTATTCACGCTCAAACGGCTGGACCAATTTTGATAAAATTTGGTGGAAGAGACCTGTACCCAGTGGGACGTATATTTTAATTTAGGTTTAACTATTTTTTTTATTTATCTCTTAATTGACTATCAGCATAAGTTTTTCGAAACAACCACATTGCGAATTGTTCAGCCGAACAGCGATGGAAAATCAAATCAAGCGCAACGTCAATGAAACGCAACGTCATGAAAATTAATTTTGTGTTTTGCGGATAAACTGAAAATTCAACAAAGGTTTTAAAGCACAAATTATATTTCCGAATACACAACACACTCAAATAAAACCAACCATCTACTGCTCATGACACCGTGTCAGAATCTCTCTCTCTCTTACGTTTTGTATTCGTGTTTATGATTTAAAACGGGACTGGTCAGACTTGTTCCAAGAGTTTATCTCATAGATGAGTTGCTACGCCACCGTACGGACTAACATGGTCGCCACTAGAAAAGTCATGTGATCGGAAACCACGCCTTTCTAGCTGAAATCAATAATAATTCAATATGAAATAACTAATAATTATTCAATACGAAATAAGAGTGTAATTTATATTTGCGGTACGAATCCCGCCGCAGGTATTTCCGAAATCACTGCAGATTTCGACGAATCTATACATATGGCAAATACGAAAACAATATTTCACATCAGAACAGCAGTGCAGTTGTAATGAAGCGAGCTTTTGCGCATTACTTCAAAGTAAGGGATTTGGGGCTACCAACTGTAAATTAACTAAATTAGTTTAATTCAAATGTTTGCTTAGATGTTTATCTATCTATATATATAAAAGGAGAAGGTGACTGACTGACTGACTGACTGACTGACTGACTGACTGACTGACTGACTGACTGACTGACTGACTGACATATCAATGCAGGGCCTAAACTATAAGGGCTAGAAACTTGAAATTTTGCACAGGGGTTCCTTTTATAACGTAGGGGAGCACTAAGAAAGGATTTTTGAAAATTCACCCCCTAAGGGGGTAAAACGGGGGTGCAAAGTTAGTATGAAACTTTGCCGTTTTTGAAGTTAGTGAATGTCTAATTCCACGCGAGCGAAGCTGCGGGCATCCACTAGTATTATTATGAATGAAGTACAACGACCCACGAACAACGGGTTTCCCAATGAAACTACCTTGTTTTTAGCAAAATCAGCAATGGTAAAAACTAAAATGGTAATTAAGATTTTGTCGAATTCCAAAAATACAATATTTTGTCATTTCTTTTTCCGATTTTAATAGTTTCTAATATATAGACAGATTTTCTTTGAGAAATACAACCACATTGCAAAAGAGGGTAGCATCGCATAGCAAAGGAGCATTAGCAGTCGACCGCGCGTTGATTAAGCGGATGTTGTACTTTAATTAATACCGGTTCGTTGCTGAAAACCGAGATTTCTAGCAGACTTCAATCGGATTTTTCCTACCAGAGTCATCGGACCATGAATTTTAACTACACCGAGCTAATTAAGTAGGAAAATATTATTTAGAAAATAATTAATTAATAGATACCGTGCACGTTATTTTGTAGCGTTCATGGCCCAATGGCTCGCGTCGATTCAATGTGATCGAAAGAGTTAAGCAACGACAGGCGTGGTCGGTTTGTGGATGGATGACCGATAGTGGCAAAAAATTTCATGGACGCTACCGTGCTTCGGAGGGCACGTAAAGCCGTCGGTCCCGGTTGTATTCAATGCTGGAAACAGTCGTTAAGCCTTTTCGAAGACCTTCGGGTGGCTTGAGAATATTTGACACCGGGTTGGCCATAAATCTCTCCACCAATCAGCATTGAAGCAGCATGGTGGAGTATGCTCTAGACCTCCCGCAGCTGTCTCTGTGGGAGAGATCCATTCCCAACAGTGGGACATCTATGGATTGTAGCTTAGAATACCAGTCTCGTTCTTGAACCTCGGGACCAGAATATTGCTACTATATTTACCTTTTCCTTACCTTTCCTATCATAAGAGAGGACTAAAAGGAGGATTTTGGGTTTGCGTCGGCAAGAGTGGGAAATCCGGCATTTACAGATACATTTTACAGTCTCTTCTAGATTTGACGAATGTTTTATTAACTTCTGGGTAAACGAATTACACCTGTGACAAATTTTTAAGTTTAAAAATTAAAAGAGTTCGTTAATTTCTGGTTTCCTAAGAAAAAAAACACAATAATAAAATAAAACAGTGGGACAAAGAAAGGGGATCATCATCATCATCACCAATAAAAAAAATCGTAGGCTTAAGCACGCACGTTTCATACGCCCGGTTTCTGAAAGGCTGATCAACAGAAAAATTAACTAATCGGCTGTCAAATCTCTTGTTAAGTAACATTTGGGTTGCTAGAAGCTAATTCATAGATTTGATTTGATCGGATTGTCAGTTGACAAGACTATCAAATCATGCGCCAGAATCCTAAGTCAACTGCAATTTTGAGTTTCTGAAACGCTTGTTACGCGATAAAAGTCAACCGAATGTCAAATCAAATTAATCATAGGTTAGTAAATTTTTCTCAGATCAACGTTTCAGAAACCGAAATTGATTTGACAGCGCTGTTAAGTTAACAGAGCTGTTAGTTGATTTGAATTTTGATCAGCCTTTCAGAAACCGGGCAATTTAGTCTACTAATTTTTGTTACTCTCACAGCAATTTTTTTGTCAATTCGTCAGTATAAAACAAAATGCCAACAATTTTGTTATCCACGTACCCGAGCCAAAACAAGCCTTCTACAGTAGGGCAATCAGCCATCAGGAATTATCATTTTCCAAACCAATCATCATTAAGCATCGGTAAACCTAACTGGTTTAGCATCGTCCAATTTAGCTTCAATTCAATTTTGACGCATTTGTTGCCGCCTGGTTGCTTAATCAGGAAAACCGTGCTTGAAAAAGTCATTGTCACTGCCATTTTTTTTTCGAACTGGTTCAATAACAACTTTGAACAGCAATACTACTACTCTATATAGGTACTAGCATAGTTACTACAAGTAAGAAATGTTAAACAATTCAAGTTTTCTTCGTAACGTTAATATGATTTTATTAAATTTATACAAAGTGGTTTTTATCGTACTCATACAGGGTGTTCAAGATTTAAAAAAAACTTACTTATCGTAGGTGGTCCAATCAAAATCTTCTGCTACGTTGCTCCGCATGACCATAATTCAAAATCAGCTGCAACCCATAGACATCCCACTGCTGGGCACGCGTCTCCCCGTCAAATCTGTTCTAGAGCATACTCTAACACGCTGTGACGTTTTTCACCATTGAGAACAACCGGGTCCGACGGGTTAACGCGACCTCCGAAGCACAGTAGCGCCCATGAAATTGCCACTAGCGGTCACCCATACACAAACCGACCGCGCCCGTCGTTGCTTAACTCTGTCGATCACATTGAATCGACCCGAGCCATAGGGCTATAGACGCTACATGGACTCTTGTGTACGCAAGTAGCTTGTCGTGGTATGGCTACCATTGCACGTTCATACGCATAAACATTGCAGATACAATGATCCCAACGGAATGCGAGAGGCCCTTTAGTGGCAAAAATGAGTCTTCAAATTCATAACAGTAAACTTTTAATATAACGTAAACAGCCTAGACAAGTAAGAACTGTCAGATTTCACATTCTGCCGCCGACATAGCAGCCGCAAAGCACGGCATATGCGACGAGATTGCACATTCAAACGCAGCATTAAGCTCAAACGATATCAGTCCATGTTTTACTTTAATTAATTCTGCGGTGTGCGGTTGAAGACCGGGGTTTGAAAGTACTTTTCGTATAATTTTACGAATTCCCGTAGTCGGCTTGCGAAGTTTCAAGCAAGAACTGAATTTAAAATGTCCGTTCTTCTAATTTTTTTAACCTTTGGAAAGGCTTAATCTATAAATTGGTTCCCTATATTTTTGCTTCTGAGAAGGTGTTCGGATTTTTTACGCGCTTTTTTTTTTCTTTTTTTTTTTAGAACGCGCCTCCGACAAAGCTTAACGATTGTTGACTAACTGGCCAATCGCTCTTCCCTATTATGGCAGCTTTCCCCAGCAGTGGGACGTCTATGGGTCGCAGCGAGCAATAATACTCTTTATAACACTTTTTGACAAACATTAAAGTTTTATTACTGAACGATTCGTGAGTGTCTATATTCATAGTTGAAGTTATCGGCTTACTCACGTGTGATTTAAGTCGAAAATAGTAAGACTAGTTTCGATCTATTACGATGATCATCTTCAGGAGTGAACGTGCTCGCGGCGGCCATGAGTGTACGCCGTGCCCGCCGAACATTTAAGTTCTAAAGAATGTTTGAATGTTTACAATAGCAATTTACATAAGAACCATCCCAGGTTCTAGATATTTTTATTGGTTAAGTTATTAAACTAGATATTGCTTAAAGGTTAGAAAAAATATGTGTAGGTACATGATATTTCACAAGTGAAGCGAATGCCTCTGGCCAAATTAGACCATCTTATTTCCGTAATTGGAATGTCTGTTACTTATGAAACAGGAATAAGGCTTTTTTTTGCGTCTTTTGATCGTAGCGTTAAACTTTATAGATTAATTAACCTTAGGCAACCTTTGAAATAACAGATAGATAGATATACAGCACGGGCAAGATTTTCCTTTAATTAAATACCTCGGTTAGAGGTTGCCGACCCGATTTCATTAAAAAGCGGGCTTAAAAGGCTTTGACTCACGGCTCCATGTCAGTTGTACGTAGTACAACAGTGATATATTTCTATAAAGGCGTGCTTACATTCATAAGCGAAGAGTTTAAAAATATAGGTAATGAGACCGGTGAAAAGCGTTCCGGTTTTTCAAAAAACACTCCTTTTAAGGTTACACTTCCGGTGGATTCAACACTGCAAAACTATAGTAAAACTTCACTCGTGGCGTGGGATACTCGCGAGCATATACTCGTAATATACACCGAACTATATAACACAAGAGAACTTTCGTATTGGGTGTTGTATTTGTTATAATAAGTAACACTTAAGCGGTGACAGCCCAGTGGTGTTCGAATTTGCCTCTCACTCGAGTGGTCCGTGTTAAAACCCAAGCGGCACGCACCAATGACTTTTCTAATTTATGTGTGATTTAAGATGAAAGAAACCTCGTGCGGAAACCTGTCCTCATACCCACTAACGAACTGACCAACTAATGTTCTAATTAATTCTCTCAGCTAACTGGACTAACCATCCCATTCCCTATTTGAGTTCAAAGTCAGTCACAGGTGTCATGGGCGGCAGCGGATGGGTAGTGCTAAAAAAAACTAACCCGATATTAGCCCAAATTGAGATACAGGAGCTACACTGCACTAGTTCCCACCGTTGTAGGTAGATACACGTATGACTTATTTCGACTTGATACGTTTCTGTTATACTTCTTTGACATTCATATCATTTATTCTACTTGTATAAGTGCCTTAATACCTGATCCAAGGTAACATTTCTGACCCGCATTTGTTGAAGAATGTCTCCAGTTTGATCGGAATACGAAAATTGAGTTATAAAACCGACAAACTAGGTAAACGCTGGTAAAATTATTATTCCAAACTCGTTATAACGTTGAAAGCACACACGGCATAAATGGCCAAATTGTTGGGTAAGGGTAAAAACCGGTAATTTACTGCACACAAGACGAATGGAGTATTTATACAATTTTTGATACCAGCCTTCGAAGCTGTAATGGAAACCATTATTTTTAACTTAGCCGCCATTTTGTTAACTCATTTCTTTTTTTCCTCCCTAACGACTTATATTACGCCAGCCTCTTTGTTTTGTATTACCCACAGAGTAATTTGTTATTTCTCTGCGAAATGAATTATTTGCTGGTAACTTTTGCTGTTTATTTCAAACCGGAGTGTAACTTTTTTATCTAACGGGCCGGAATGAACATAAACAAGAAATATGGTAAACATAAACAAAGGTTGGCGCTCACACCATAAACATGAAGTTCAGTTAACACCACTTTTATGGTGATTGAATAGATGTTGTTGTATTTTGGATATAAAGTTGATCAAACGGCAAGTCCAAAAACCCTCTCACTGCGCAGCGAGACTGATGTTGCGACATTCATTTTTTTTAAATTGCAACCAGCAGACTTTTGTGCGCGACAAAAATTGTATGGACTCCGTGATTTCTTGGAAGTTAATGTAGGTACTCATCCGTCGTAGCGTCCGTAGACCAATAGCTCGCATCGATTCAATGTGATCGAAAGAGTTAAGCAACAACGGGCGTCAAAATGACAACAACAAACAATTTTAACAATCAGGAATTGATAGTCATCATGCCTTACGAATATGATAGAAATCGCGGATATTCAATCCTAATTCTTATATCCCGATGTTCATTTCCCAGTTACATATTTTCAGTGCGATGTAAAAGTCCCGGGGGTACTTGAAAGAACCCTTTTTATCTTGTCCTCGATTCGCCTCGAGTCCCGCTTCCCGTGGGCATTCCCTGGATCGCGGCTAATGGTCCCAGATCCCAGATTATGGGAATTAGCATAAAAAGTGGGATCCTTTCGGCGCCTTCGTGATGCTTGCTTTGTTTAAACGTTTTACTGTCTCGGCGTGAATTGATGTCAATAATTTTTCGGGCACGTTGAACGTACAGGACGGTATGAAGTGAACGGTATGTGGACTCATGTTCTCCTTCAAAACAAAATTCATAGAAGACGTTAAGAAGTATTTTGATAGAACTATTAAGGTCGACTCACATTGGCGCAGAGTCGAAGCGACGCGACGCGTCATGTTTTTCCGCCTACAGCATATTCAGCTCTATTGCTCTATTATTTAAGTACAAATTTCTGCTATGTAAATATGGTGGCGCGCGTTGACGCGCGGCTTGTGTCGAGCGGGCTGGAGTCGAGCTGTGCTTTAATAATAGAGCAATAGAGCTGAATATGCTGTAGGCGGAAAAACATGACGCGTCGCGTCGCTTCGACTCTGCGCCAGTGTGAGTCGACCCTTAGTGTCTCGGCGTGAATAAAATTGATGTCAATTATTTTTCGGGCACGTTGAACGTATGAAGTGAACGGTATGTGGACTCATGTTCTCCTTCAAAACAAAATTCATAGACGACGTTAAAAAGTATGTTGATAGAACCATTACTAAGTCGTGGCGCCAACAGCCGTTGGATTTCAGGGCGATGAGCATGGTAGCAAAATTTCTTAAGCGTTTCCGTGCTCCCGAGGGCACGTTAACCCGTCAGTCCGTCAGTTAGACGGGCCCGTTGGCGCAATCGGTAGTGAACCTTCCTGTTGCGTCAGGGGTCGTGGGTTCGAATCCCACTCAGGACAAATATTCGTGTGACGAACACTTGTATTTGTTCTGTGTCTGGATGTTAATATTACCAATTTAAATGTGTATTTATAAATATCTATGTATGTATATCAGTCTCTGATACCCATATTACAGGCTCGCGTATTTTGGGGTCACATGGCCGTGTGTGAGAATGTCCAAGATATTTATTATTATAATAGTCCTGGTAGTTATTATGAAATAACAGTCGTCAAACCATGTCGGAGGCCTTCGGCTGGCCTAAAACTTTATGAATTTTGGCTTGGCCACGAAATGTAACCCGATATTTATTTATTTATTTATTTATTTAATGCTTTATTGTTACACCAAAAAAGATGTTACAATGGGCGGACTTAATGCCTATTGGCATTTTTTGCCAGTCAACCCAGGGTGATGGTGAGATAGTGATTGGTAGGCAGCAATATTCAAGGGTGAAAAAAGAGTGAACACAACTAAAACATACTCATATTATATATATATCTATGTGAGCATATAAAATAATCTGATTTGACCGTAAGTTTCTAAAAGTCTTCAAGGCATGTAATAGTGCGAACGAAACACTTAAGATATGTAGGGCGAAATTCTTGAAATCGTATCTTGCCCCAGATTTCAATGGTGGACCAAGTAATCTTGAGCCGCGCGAAATGTAGACTGGAATATTACGCCTGTAAAAACCGAGTGGTTGTTCTGCGTTTTTTTAAATATTCGAATAGTGAAAGAAACTAGCGATAGATTAATAATAGCTTTTGTCCACTTGAGAGGTTTTACGGACCCCGGGGCTCTCTTTCTTTTCCGTATTATCAAGTACATATTATTGTTAAGATAGTCACTCGTATTACATACGGTCACAGGCTGTCTCCCAATGGGATTGGCAGAGAGTGGATTTCTCGGAACAACCCAGGCATGTATCCAGATATGATTGAAATTATTTTATTGAAATTATTTTTTGTATTTTTGATTGTGTCAATAGTGAAAGTACATAACCCGACATTTAAGGGTTAAGTGAAGTAATTTAATTATTTGTGAGTTTATATTTTTTTTACATTTATTTTTCATTTTCATGCATGAAAATGTAGAACATACTGATTGAACTGTTATGGTGAGTAAACGATTATGAATATGGCAGTCCACATTGAAGCAATATGGTGGAGTATTATTAGTGGTCAACAAGCCACTCGAAGATGTTCGACAAGACTCAACGATTGTTTATCAATTAAAATCTACCAGTCCGAAGCAAGGAGCACCCATGAAATCTTGGCACTAGGGTCACTCGTCCACTTCCCGACTGCAGATGACGTTGCTCATTTGTTTACGTACGATCGACGCGAACTGCGCTTTGAGTTCTTTAGCCTACTTCAGTTTTTACTACATTTTCTACATCATTTATATTAGATATAGAGCACTTTCAGTTAAGTTAATTGTATCAGGATTTACTTTGTGGATTAAGTTAATTTAAGTTACAACAACCCGCGATTCAGACGTATGATAGTGTATAATAATATAACACCTCCCTCTCTCCCACATAAGAATGCATGCACATACAACAATGAACATATAATGAACACCAAGATACGGAACCACCACCAACATGTGGTTTGCCCCAAAACAGAGCATAATAAAATAAGATAAAAATTTATAATAGTAATAATAATCAGCCTAATCAAGGTTGACTCCACGATGGTTACTGGCAAAGACCTGACCAGAATAACTTTATAACACTTACAGTTTAAAACTAGTGACCCAAAACCAGGTCTAATATCTATTATGAGATAAATAAATAACCGCTTGGGGAAGCCAATTATTCTTTATCCATTGTGATTCGAATCTATGGCACAAAACTGTAGGACAAAAGAGAATACAATGCTTCTGCAGTGTAAATGATAATGAAATGCTTTAAGCAAACTCTATTTGTGACAACGTTAATGAGTCACCTTTAGAGAACCATAGCTGATATTTGATAGCGATTGTACTGAGACTGAAGAATACATTTAATTATCGATTTGCTTAATTTAAGACAATTAATAAAAGACAAGATTTTCATATTTCACGCTCACGGAACTTCAGACAATTGACAATATCATTCCATTCATCCGCAAATACATCACATTCAGGGCACACGCAAATACATCATATTAAAAAGAGCTTTGCGTTGCTACCGTACAACAACGTACAACCGTATGTACTAAGGGCGCCACTGGAAGTAAATTAGTAAATGTCAGGCACGAAAATCTTTTAAAATACATTTTTACTTTTAATTTAAATATTTTTTTTTTTCATATCTCATAATTAGTTCATTCTGAGTTTGAATGTATTAATTGCGTTCTGCATCCGCCTCACATTTTTGGTGCTCAGATGTTTACGCATGCGCGCATGGACAAGCGCTTTATAATGCAGAAAACCCATTGGTGCGTTTGTCTGCGATTTAGGCTTGGACCCTTTCAAGAAAATTAAAGGTAATAACAAGCCACTAGCTTGACTATAACGCTCGCCTTTCATCTAAATATTATCATCACAACCCTTTCTTTGTCCCACAGTTGGGCACGAGTCTCCTCTCAGAGTGGGAGCGATCAGGTCTTAGTCCACCACGCTGGCCAAGTGCAGATTGGCAGACTTCAACATGAAGGTTTCCTCACGATGTATTCTTCACCGTTTTAGCAAGTGACATTTTAATTTCTTAAATCGCACGTAACTTAGAAAAGTCATTGGTCACTAGGGCTTGAACCCGGACCGTTCGAGCGAGAGGCGAGTTCGATAGCCACTGGGCTGTCACCGCTTAATATAGGTAGTACAGTTAATTTAAATATAGTATAGTTTATTGATTAAACAGCAATTAATTATCGTACATGGATCTACTTTATATATACCTACTAGATATGACTATACTCGTATATACTGTAATTACTGCGGTAGGATCCGACCTAAATGTTCATTTCCGAACCATTACTTGACCAAGTGTCTGCCATTTAAGCAATCAAGCAGTCAGCAGTGCAGTATACAGCTCTGATTATAATGCTGCGACATTGTAATTAATACTACAATACTACTAGAATCGATTAGTAGCCCATGATGAATTCATTTATTCATTCATTTATTCATTTACCATAGCCCAATGGCTCGGGTCGATTCAATGTGATCCAAAGAGTTAAGCAACGACGGGCGCGGTCGGTGACCGCTTGTGGCAACCCCCACATTGTGGTCCCCAGTGCGTTTACCTACGAAATACTAAACTTCATACTAATATTATAAAGTGGAATCATTTGTTTGTAATGTTTTCACACAAAAACTACTGGAGCGATTTCAAAAATTCTTTCACAGTTAGAAAGCTGCATCTTCACTGAGTAGGCTATATTACCTACTAGGTATAAAAGAAACTATTGTTATGCCTAATTCCACGCGAGCGCGGGCGTCCACTATTATCAAATAAGTACACTAATCGGATAAGTATACTAACTGAACGAATAACATAACATACATTTCAGCACTAATTAAGTACTTTACTGTGGAATCAAGATGATCTCTTAACGTAGCTGCGTAGGCCGCAGCTTCGCTCGCGTGGAATTAGACATTCACTAACTTCAAAAACGGCAAAGTTTCATACTAAATTTGCACCCTCGTTTTACCCCCCTAGGGGGTGAATTTTCAAAAATCCTTTCTTAGTGCTCCCCTACGTTATAAAAGGAACCCCTGTGCAAAATTTCAAGTTTCTAACCCTTATAGCTTGGGCCCTGCGTTGATATGTCAGTCATTCAGTCAGTCAGTCAGTCAGTTAGTCAGTCAGTCACCTTCTCCTTTTATATATATATATAGATATGAATACGAATGAACATATTAAACAATTGTTTTGTGGTACCAATGTTGATATTTAATCACCTTGGTTACTAATTACACTAAAATTGTTCAACAAAACATGTCGGGCATGGGAAACAGAGCTTTGAACAAATAATTGTGTTCGTTCCAAAGCTACAATGTTCTATTTGTGGTACAATGGAAACGTAAAATACTACTTTAATTTCAAATAACATAATTACCTACTATGATATAGTGTACTGATAATATCCTTATTTCGATGTTTAATATCTCAATGTTATAAGATGATAAACCAGATATCAAAAGAAAAAATAAAATCAATTGTCAGTTTCAGAATGCTATTTGTGTTTTAAATTGAACTATCTTTCCATGCGGCTACGCCCGCGTCGAATCACAGTCATGCAGGTTCCTCATAATGTGTCCTTCAACGTTACAGCAAATGACATTTAATTTCTTAAATCGCACATAACTTAGAAAAGTCATTGGTGCATGCCGCTGGGGTTTGAACCCGGACCGCTCGAGTGAGAGGCGAATTCGATAGCCACTGGGATGTCACTGCTGTTATTTATTTAAATAATAAGGAATTAATGACAAGTTAGCATGTAGTGCTACCATCCGCCACTTGTCAATCAATCACAATCAATATTCTGCTTCTCTTCTTCGGCCGGCTTGTGAACATTCGACCACAGGGTTGGCCACTAATTCCTCCACCATTGGAGCAGCGTGTCTGGTCTAGAGCTACCGCAGCTGTGGGGGACAGCCCTAAAGTGGTCTGTCTATGGATTATAGCCAAAATTTATATATATAAAAGGAGAAGCTGACTGACTGACTGACTGACTGACATATCAACGTAGAGCCTAAACTATAAGGGTTAGAAACTTGAAATTTTGCACAGGGATTCCTTTTATAACGTAGGGGAGCACTAAGAAAGGATTTGTGAAAATTCATCCCCTAAGGGGGTAAAACGGGGGTGCAAAGTTAGTATGAAACTTTGCCGTTTTTGAAGTCAAGAGGGCAACTCGAACGCGGGCAGACGTCGTTAATGGATCTAAATCAACGCGAGCGAAGCCGCGGGCGTTCACTAGTTCAAAATAATTTTACCTGAACATGTAGCACACGCGAATGGTACCAGTTGTAAAGGATAAACTGAACTTGTCACTCGATCCTTACATTCCCTTTGATGCCGCCACTGCCCCATTTGCAGCACAATAGATAGAGAAAGATTGGCTTCCCCGCCGGTTATTAATTTATTTCATAATAGATATCGTGCTCTCGACTCGTCTGTTTCAGTGCCTCTGAGTTGTTGGCATTTTGAAGTATTTTTCTCGATAGCAAACTCCATTTTTCTTCTATATTGTTTAGATTTATTTTAGAATTTATAGAAAAATTCAATAGGAAACTCTATCAGTTTAATTTTGTTAAGGAATGATGTTTTTAACAACTTGAATTACTTGAAATTTATCTGATATGAATTAATTAATTGTTTAATTGTTTGTGACTTGAAAAAATGAATATATGTTGATTGTGTCAATTTAAATTTACATATGTAATAAACGTTTATTACATTACATTAGATACATACATATTTTTATGGAAATCAAATAATAAAGAGACCATTTATTTTTCTCGCTGGGAAATGCTTTTACGCATCCTGCCCAGGTACTAGAGACCTGAGCAGTTATGTGGGACTTGCCAGAATACCCACAAAAACCCAGCGGGGCCTTCAGCGACAATAGGAGACGCCACGGGATCGCTAGGCATTAAAACCGGGGGAGACCAAGATTTTTCAAAAGATTGTCTCATAGAAACAGTTAATATTATTTCACCGTGCAATAAATCAAAATAATCGTTGCCAGGTCGGATTTTGTATAAAACTGTAGGGCGATGGAATTAGCTACCAGTGTCACGCGACACCTAACCCCTAGAAACATAATTTCTCAACATCACTACATGACACGAAAGGGGCGTGTGAAATACTCAAACAATACTTGTTAGTGGGAGATTAGTGTGAATATTGGAACAAGTTGGTGAGTACTTTCAGGTCGATTTCCATTAGAACATTGGGTGAAGAAATTATACCTACTCTAAATTATTTAATCGCTATTGATACGACGTGGTGGAGACTAGACCATTCGCAGCTGTGTGGGGGAAACCCGTGCCCAACAGTGGGACGTGTATGTGTATAGCATGGCAGGTTTCCTCAGATGTGTCCTTCACCGTTATATCAAGTGACATTCAATTTCTTAAATCGCACATAACTTAGAAAAGTCTTTGGTGCGTGCCGCTTGGGTTTGAACCCGGACCGCTCGAGTTAGAGGCGAGTTTGATAGCCACATTTAGTAATATTAATTTTACACAGAATTTAGTGTTGTTTATACGTTAATGTTCGTAAAATCAGCGTGAAATGCCTTAGAAGACAAACAAGATCATATTACTCGTATTATGACGAACATATTATACCTATATAGCATGTTAATTCAAATTACGTTTTTAATGTTGTGTTTCAACCACGTATAATGGCATTGTTGTGTGCTTAAAGTAATAAAGCTTGATAAATCGGCAGGGGTTGTGCAAGGTGCTACTTGGGGCCCTTTTTATTTCTAATTCATACCTAAATTAAATTGAGGAAATTCCGTATTCACGTAAAGCATTAAACCCACTCATGAATTATAAATGTGTTCGCTTAATTTGTGTTAAATTATACTTTTAAAATGATCTTTTCGAGTTTACTCAAAGGAACGACATTGCGTCTGTAATGTTGGTATTTGCATAAAATTGTATGAAATAATATTCTTCTGTCCATTTTTCTTGTATGCTTAAAATGACATTGTCTCTGTCTTTGTATTTGTAACTCAAATGTATTTTTCGTTGTAACAATTATTGAATGATGAACATTCTCTTGATTATGAAACATTAATGAACTTAATAATTTGCATTTGAGACAGTGTTGTCGGCGAAAATAATATTATTACGAAAATTATTTTTTCCAACTAATCCAGCCTTATCGCTATTTTCATACAATCTTCGCTCACAACATTTAAAAATTGTACCCGAAAATTCAACAGACTTCAAAAATTCAGAATGTAATAGGAACAGTATTAAATTTTAAAAGCTTTCACATTCTTGCCTGATTCAGGAGAGCTTATAAATACTGTACGCCCTAAATTTCTTGAGTCCGCTTACAAAAGATTTTCCAACCTTTCTCTGTTCATTAACTTTGATGGGGTCAACGGTTTAAATTATCTCCGACGCCCTCGTATACTTAATTAAATAAGACCATGTACCTACGCTTCCTTATCCACACGTAGACTTGACTTTGTAACAATAATACAACACTAACGTGTCAATTTAATACGCTTTTATTCGCTTGGTGTGTATGTAGGTATGTTTGTATGTAACGGAATCTTTGAACGTGATTTTAACCCACTTCAAAACGTCAGATTAATTTGAAACTTTGCAGACTAATCAGACAATGTAATATTTAAAAAAATATATAGTCTACAATATTCGGTTATCTAGAAAATAGTGTTTATTAGTATTTTCAAATGATGTTGTTATTTCTTATTTGCTTTTGTATTCAGGACAGACAGAAAAACCTCACATAATGAAATTATTAAAAATTCTTTCGTTAGTGGTTAATGAGGACTCTGACAGGGACTGTTAGTTGCTGTTAGTACCTAATAGGCAAGTTAGTATTTGTTAGTAAGAGTCTCGTTCTTGGTCAGTCACAGAAAGCGTTTCACCCTTGAAGATAATGATGGTTGCCTGAAGAAAATAGTAATCAGTAACCACATTATTCAAGCGAACGCAATTACTTAAAAAAAAATTAACAGCAGAAATGATACCTTGGCGGTGGTGGCCTATTGTACTGGGCGAACTCTATAAAGGTATCATACTAATATAGGCTCTTCCAGCAACAAGTTCGTTTATTTCTGCCCTGTTTTGTCTCGCCCTGTCTTCTGTCGATATACTTCATCGAAATAACTATCACCTCACTGTTCAAAAGGCACAGGACCGGTCGGAGTGGTGTCGTTTTGGAGAGGCCTATGTCCAGCAGTGGACCTCGAAAGGCTGATAGATGCATTGATGGATAAAACACAGAATAAGTTGGTTTTGTCTTGAAACTCCATAGTAAAAGGCTGACTGAATAGATCGGCCTTAAAACCCAATTATTTTTTCCTTTCATCAAGCGTTAACTGATGGAATAAATGCTAATGAACGCATGAATTAAATAAGAATTATCTTTTGCCTCGTTCCATTGACCGAGCGACGGTAATAAAAAACCACAGATCGCGTGCGCCCATCAATCTGATAGCCATTGGCCTGCCCCGTAGCAATTATGATAAAAATGTTCGTATATAGAAAGGGATATAACCGCATATTGGATTCCATCCCCTTTGTGCTGCTATCGACGTTTCATCGAAGCGTTGGTACATTTGTGCGTGTTACTGAAGTGCCCGCAACCCATTAACGGTGCCCTAAGCACCGTGCTATCACTCTTGCAGTGATAGCACGGTGATTGATTTGGTCTCTTATTTGAGAGTCCGGGTTTAAATCCTAGCGACGACATTTTTATGTGCGTTTTACGCAAACACAAAAATAAACTTCAAGATTCAAAGCTTTTTCAATCAAGTTCTCAATGGCTTGGGAAGTCCTGCAATCTTCACTTGGCCAGCATGTTGGCTTCATTCGAGGCGAGGAGACCAACAGCGGGACATTACGGGATATTATGAAAATCTTTGGGGGCCTCCAACAAGTTATATTATTTTACCATTATATTCAGAAAGCGGTTGAATATAAAATGAGTGTTGAAATTATTAGAATTTTTAAAATAAAAATAAATCACGGGAAAATAGTTTGATGTGTTTTATAAATAGGTGGGTACTTATAGGACGATAAGCCTGCCGATTTATTATTTGAATGCCACAAAAATTGACAAAAGCTCCTTTTTCCAAGCCTAGGTTTCATCCCCACCAACGAATGCGATACGAAAAATCGTTCCATTTGTCCGTTTTATCGTTCCATTGATAGCAGTGTATTAATTACTATACACTTAATTTTCCATACACTTTACTCTTCATAAAACGACGTACAGTAACTTTCACGTTCTACTGTTATCTAAGCGTGGCCTTATCTCGGCTTTCTAGTAAGTCATTAAAAGTTTAAACGTTAAAACTCAAGTAACATTCAAAGTTAGGTATTCCTTTAAAATGGCTTTCTTAGTTTACTGGTGTTTGAGATGCCTTTGGAAAGATTTTCCAGTCTTCTTGCATGGTGACGAAACAACCCAAGCCAAGATACAACTCTAGACGTCCCACTGTTGGGCACGGGTATGGAGTTATTGCAGTGTCATCGGTCCGTAGCCCAATGGCTCGCGTCAATGTGATCGAAAGAGGATTGTGGATGGGTGATCGCTAGTGGCAAAATTTCGTAGACGCTACCGTGCTTCGGAGGGCACCTCAAGCCGTCGGTCCCTGTTGTTTTCAATGCTGGAAACAGTCGTTAAGTCTTATCGAAGACCTTCGGGTGGCTTGAGAACATTCGACACTGGGTTGGCCACTAACCCCTCCACCAATCTGCATTGGAGCAGCGTGGTGGAGTATGCTCTAGACCTCCCGCAGCAGTGTCTGTGGGAGCCGTGCCCCGTGCCCTGCAGTGGGACGTCTATGGGTCGCAGCAAATAAAAACTATTTTACGAAAAACAAAGTATGTTTTTTTATTTGCTCTGCTTACCGAATCGCTAAATTGTTGAATGTAGAATAAAGAATTCAGTGAACGGGCATGTACTAAGCAGCGAGTGAGGAATGTTCATTTCACCTCGCTCACTCCACTAACTTGTTTTTACCCGTCAAAATGCTTCAGTTGCTCGCTCGGTTAGTTTAACTGCGAGTTTAACCATGAAAATTATTTCTTTTATATGTACGATTTTTACTCGTATTATGTAGGTACCTCGCATCGTGTTAACAAATGCCATGAAATTATATCCTATTTTGGTGCTCAGTGTATGGCTAAGAGTCTTACTACCTTTTACACACTACGCATCATCAAATGCCATTGTTAGCTTCGTAATTGTGTATTTCAAAGTGGCGTCCCATTACATGGGACCATAACACCTTCACTGGTGAAATGTGTGAGTAGCATTATATCTACACACCTCTGCCCAACCCTTTCGGAGAATTTCAGGCGCGAATTTATGTAATTTTTTTATCACATTTTCCTTTTTCATGAATTCATGAGTTCATCACCGAGTTGATCAAGTTTGAATATGAAAAATTAAATCCTTATAGAGTCCGACATATATGAGGCGTCGCATAGACGTCCGTAGATTGTAGGACCGTGGGATCAAACCACGTCGGCCAGGTAGCAAACGAGTAGGTAACATCAATACGTAACTGTGATTGTATATGGTTAAATTTGTACTACATATTAACGACTACAACCTTAGATATATTGTAGCGAAAGACTACTTTGTTTTTACCCTATTTTATGTAACTACCTACTTTAACTAAAACCCTGTCGGCAAATATTATAAAATTGTATCCTATTTTCTATGTAAATGATTATTTTTGTTAATCTTTTCCGAAAATAAAATATCTTAAACCGTAAATCGTAAATTTTCAAACTTACGAAGTCTTAGGCCCGTCTTTGTAGTGTGTTCACCTTATTGAAATGCAGTTGGAAGCGAATATCTATGTAGCTATACTATTTTAGTATACCGACATAGATTTGACCTATTTGATTTACACAGTGACTTTATATTAGTAATTTTGGCTATTAGCCGCAGAGTTGCATTTTAAATAATAATTTTATTGTGATGCTATAATTTATATAAATTCTATTTAGCATTTGTGTTTGCTTTGTAAACTGTGAACAAAATGCTGATTTAAATAAAGAAATAAATATAATGTCCGGCTAATCCGGTCGTCTGTCCGACGCCTAAAACATATTAGCGGCGTAGGTATCCGGCGCTGTTGAGGGCGAGACTGTCGTCGCATATTCATCAGGTCATTATTATTGCGGGCCGCGTCCACTCAACCCCGTGGCTGGATCGCTGGGCTTATCAGATTAAGCTTGCGGTGAAATTCAGTGTAGTAAAACATTAAACTCGATATTTTTATATTGTAACTAGTGGACGCCCGCAGCTTCGCTCGCGTCAAATTAGATATGTTTATTTAACACCCTTACAAAATTTTTACAAACTTTGAATGCCATATTTATTTATATCTAATCATATAAATAAATATCATCATCATCATAAATTTTATGCTTCTAGTTCTAAAAATGACAAAACTTTCATAGAACCTTTCAACCCCCTTTTCAACCCCTTACAACACTTTTTTCCAAATAAAAAGTAGCCTGTGTCCTTTCTCAGGCTCTAGACTATCTGTGTACCAAATTTCATTTAAATCGGTTCAGTAGTTTTGACGTGAAAGCGACACAGACAGACAGACAGACAGACAGAGTTACATTCGCATTTATAATATTAGTATGGATAATGCTTGATTTAGTTATCTATACATTATAAAGAGGAAACATTTGTTATTATTATTGCAGTCCGCGACTTAACTCCACTATTCAGTGCGGTTTAAATTTGATCACTCAGCTTATTATATTTTACATCTACGGTCGTATTAATAAACATAGACTAGAGCAAGAGTAACTTTAAACCTTGTCGTAAATAAGATTTAATGAAATTCATTATTAATAAACATGGAGTAACGAAGAAGTAAGCTACTCCAAGTCTATTCTCAGAATCAAAGATAGTCCATGTCGCTACATAGTTTAGCGATGGTTTAGCGAGCGATTAGGCGTGCATTGACAACATTGACGTTGACTTGACGCGTTCTAAACGTCATTGATATTTATTTAGAAACTTTGATACATCCGTAGGTTCTGGTTCTGTTCGTTTTTAGTTGTTAAAGATGGATAGAGATTATTTTATTGATGATTTGATGGTGATAGACGAGATACGTGAGATGGAAAACCAAGTTTACATTTACTGCGAGACGTGTGAAGTTGTATAAAACTCGTCAAAATCTATTGGAACTTCATGGTGCATGAAACTGAGCTTAAATCTAAATACCGATTTTCAAGATAATACTGAGAGGGAAGAGATGGACAACCGGGTACATAAAAACAAGGAACTCAGTTGAAAGATGTTTTGTAGTGTGGAAGTCCTGATTTAAATGTTTACTTCGAGACTTCACAACAAAATTAGAAAATACCAAATTGTACATTGTTGCATTAACAGTACTGCACAATATAGCCATGTACAAGTATGATATGCTTGAGGGTGTAGAGGAGGAGAGAGAGCATTGTTCCTGTGATGCAGGCCATAAATAACTGTGTCAGAGGTAATGCAGCACGGGCAGCATTT
Organism: Carterocephalus palaemon; assembly: GCA_944567765.1. Lineage (NCBI taxonomy): Eukaryota > Metazoa > Arthropoda > Insecta > Lepidoptera > Hesperiidae > Carterocephalus > Carterocephalus palaemon. Next base: position 1,933,596 of record OX155654.1, on the reverse strand, counting down.
ATCGAAGAGAATTATTAAAATAGACTAGAATGTGAAGGAATAAATATGCATATTTTATTGAATAATTTGTTATTGGTTTTATTTCTTCTACCTTTAATGAAAAATTGAAACCACATGCATGTGACATTAGACCTATTATTTACTTTTTGCAAGGAATTTCGTGATTAATAATCAATTTAACAAAAAACTGTTTCGGTGAATACTTATTAGGTACTTATTCTAAATTTCTTTTTTTCATAAAATTTCTCTTCTCTTTCCAAAATTGCTGCTTTTAGATTTTCTCTAAGAATTTCCATTTTTATTAATCGCTTTTTCGCCATTTCTCTTAGATTTTCCATTTTTAGTGCACGCTTCTCTTCCGCAATTTCCAAAATTCTCATATTATGTTGTTCATCTTTCAACATTTACCTAATTAAAGTAAATCAATTTTAAATTTTACAAGTAACAAACTGCGAGGAGCGAGGTCACGGTTAGAGTATGTAAAATGTACTCTGTGGTTAAAAGCGCTTTAAATTGACTGAGCTGCACTGTCACTGCACGTCCAGTTTGATGTTGTCAATCCCAAAATATGAGCTATCACTGTCATTTTAATGCATGAAGTCGTTCACTGACTCACTCTTTTTACTTTTAAATTTTAAAGGTTGCCATATTTTACTCGTTAAACCCGGACTAAGAAATGTATTGTTAGTCCGAGGCTATTCCATGTTTATTAATAGCATTGCAATTACGAAGTTATTACTAGGTTAATCAAGAATTAACTAGTCCAAGTGTAACTTCGGATTACGCTTGGAGTAAGCGATTTTTATTAATAAGGGTGCTAGAGTGTAATATAGTTAGTGAAGAATGATGAACATTACTTGGTGAGTTCGTTAGTCAGTTCTATATGAACAAGGATTGTTAGTACCAATAATGAAATGATCATAATTAGGCACACTATCCGCCACCAATCCGCATCGATCGAAGGGTATGCGGCATCTTGCCATTTTAAGTCTTTGGTCGTCGCATATTCATCTGGTCGCTATTATTGCCAGCGGTCGCCATTTGGCTCAAATATTCATGGCAGGTTGTGGAACACTCCGTTTATTAGACCGAGCTTGCTAACAAACGAGCTTGCTAAATGTTGGTGTTAACGGTGACGGCCCAGTGGCTGTCGAACTCGCCTCTCACTCGAGCGGTCCGGGTTCAAACCCCAACGGCACGCATCATTGCCTTTTCTAAGTTACGTTGGCCATTAAACGCATGATAGCCTGTTACGCCAGGGGTCGGGGGTCGAATCAAACTCAGGACAAATATTTCTGTGACGAACACTTGTATTTGTTCTTTTTCTGGATGTTAATATTATCTATTTAGGTATGTATTTAAAATATCTATGTATGTATATCAGTCTCTGACAACCATATTACAGGCTCGCGCCCACTTTGGGGTCAGATGACCGTGTGTGAGAATGTCCAAGATATTTGAAGAAGATATTCCAAGATATGTTTATCAATACTTAGATTTATTAATTTACTCATAACCACTCTACTATATTAATCCTTTCAAAGACACCCTTCGCATCCGAACCATCGCGGTCTATGAAGGTATGATAGTTATAGTACCAAACCCTTTCGACCGGGAGGGAATTTAATATTACTAGTTCTAATATTGAATATCTAATAAGCCAACTTCGTCGTACAAAATTATTTAAGCGTGTTTGAGGATACCTCCAATAGTTTTCATATGCTACAGGTATCGACATTTCCGCGTCTTAATTAAGATTTTAAATCACTTTTGTTCAGAATTGTATATATACTTAATAGATTATTCTTAGCTGGAATCTTTTGTGATGTCAAAAAAATTGACTACAGTTTATTTTTTTTATTTTTTTCTGCCACCTTGAGATGTTCAGAAAAAGAATCCCTCCAGACAAAATTATTCATAAAAAACACTCAATCATTTAGTTTATCCCGTACCCCTTTTGGAAAGGATTATAGTGTTCAGTGAACTAACATTATTAAGTGCGTGCATTTAAATACATCCTTCTTAATTTAAAGCACACTGATCGTTGATTGGTCCGTGAGTAGTCCGTTACATTACTATATTTCAGAGGTACCTCGAAGCACCATAAGTGAATTATGAAGAGAAGATTGTCAACAAACAAATATCAAACATGTGTCTGGAAGTGGTAATATATGCATATTGAATATTCTGCTTTGGGGCCGTGTTCTATCTGTACGTTGGTTTCTTGCTAGTGGTCTTGATTTCTAACACTTTGATTCGAGCTAGGTATACATACATACACAATGGCCTTTTCTAGAAATTATGGCTATAAATCCTGGAGAGCGCGGATTGGAAGACTTCACATGCTTTTGAAATCAATTCCTCATATTACCAAAACATTTAAATGATTCCTATATAGGTTACTAGTGGACGCCCGCAGCTTCGCTCGCGTAGAATTAGACCCATTAAACGACATCTGCCCACGTTCGGGTTGCCCACTTGACTTCAAAAACGGAAAAGTTTCATACTAACTTTGCACCCCCGTTTTACCCCCTTATGGGATAAATTTTCAAAAATCCTTTCTTATTGCTCCCCTACGTTATCAAAGTAGCCCCTGTGCAATATTTCAAGTTTCTAACCCTTATAGTTTAGGCCCTGCGTTGATATGTCAGTCATTCAGTCAGTCAGTCAGTCAGTCAGTCAGTCAGTCAATCAGCTTCTCCTTTTATATATATAGATTCTGTACTTAACACTTGTTTAGCACTTAATGTTTTATATGATATATTAGATATAATGATTTAACGTGAGCGAATACGCGGAAAAAGCTATAAATTATATTTCTTATACATATTATAGAGGACCTTCTCATGACTGATTAACTAAAGAAAGGTTAAAATGTCATTGAATATTCAAATCCTTTTGATAAAATCATTACAGTCGATTACTCTTCCATCGTACAATAGAACAATCGTTCCAAAACTAATTTCCAAACACAATACAGAAAGAAACAAATTACGAACAAAAATTGATGTGGAGCGGCGGCGGCTCAACCCTTTGGACAATAAATCCGGAATTAATTAAATCGCCGACATCTTGGGATGACGAATCGATCTAGGACCGTTTGCTGCGTGAGGTACTACCGACGGAGAATGGAGAATAGAAGAACATTTCAGAATTAGATCTGTTTAGAAGCGCTCTTTGATGCTAATTGGATCATTCTACGTAACATAACATCACGCATGTTTTTCCTTGAAGGGGTAGGCAGAGGCACGGATTAGTTCAGAGATGTGAGAAGTTGGTATCCTAAGCTGTTCAATGGTTATATTTAGGTCCCATGAAATAGGCTTTGATTTTTCATAGTTTAGTCAGTGTTCCGGATATGAACGGAAATGACAGCTTTTCGTCCACATAAGTAGTTTGAAAAAAGCTAGTGAAAATGGTTGCAATGGGTCAGAAAAGCCAGAAGTCAACCAGGTTGGGACAGCTGGTGAAAATGGTTGCAATAGGTCATCCAGAAGTCAACCAGGTTTGTTCGGGTGAAATAATCTTGGAGGCAATCTTCTTTATTACAAATCTTCTTTTTTACTATGCTTGGAAGGCTATTTATATTCCCTTAGCGGTTGGCTAAAAAACTACAAAACTAATTACAAAAGAGCTTAATCTTCAATCGCCGCTCAGTCGAACCTCTTCGGTAGCCCGAACACGTTCCGTACAATTAGTCCGTTTTCACGGACTCGCCTATATCGCGTTTGTCAAAGTCGGCGTTGATTTAATTTGAAACCGACTCGCTACCTTATGTCACGCTGGTTTCATCGTTTCATCACGCTCGAAACGCTTTCCCAGGAAATTGGGACTTTACTCTTAATTATTAAATTAGGCTGAGTTTACACATTAAGACAAGTTGGAGATCGAATATTAATTTACAGCGCATCACAAGAATAAGACGATCTAATTCTGTCTGACAATAAGAGTTCTTCATAATTTTTATGGAGTCTGTCAATCCGCACTTGGCCAGCGTGGTAGACAAAAGCCTAATCCCTCCGATTCAAAGAGGAGACCCATGTCCAACAGTGGGGACAAAGAAAGGATTGTGGTGGATATCTTTACCCTTCATTTATCCTTAGTATTCTGTGGTACAGTTTTTTGGAAGACATTTAATGTCTCCGGTAAGTTGTCACGCGTTGCAGAAATTGGGTGGAATTGCATGCTCAATTGGTACCACTTTCATGAAGAATTGTTTCAAAGGTAATCAAAGAAACAAGCAAGCGTATCATATAAAAAAACTAACTAACTAACTAATGGAAACATATTATATACATGCCAAATCTGCCCGAAAGCCATGCTTTTACACTACATTGAATCCTTTGACTGTCACCCAACTTTAGGGTGTTAGGTAATAAATGAACGTATCCTCTACTACTGAAGCAAATTGACTGAGAGGGTCAGCCTCTTGCTGATAGTAAAATACTGCTACGAAAAGCAGAGCAATAAAATGCTTACACGGTTGTAATGCGCTAGCGATCCCGTGGCGTCTCTTATCAACGCCGAGGGTGCCGCTGGGTTTTAGTGGGTATTCTGATATCAGCGAGTCCTACATACCCACCTAACCAACAAGGTTATGGGTGGGATGCGTAATTGCATTTCCCAGCGATACAAAAAAGGGCGATAACCCTTTTATCTGATGCTATTTCGTCTATTATATTCTTAAAGTAACTGACCGTTGCTAGAACTTGTCTGATGATGTGCTCTAGTGCCAAGTTAAACAACATAGGTGACAAGGTATACCCTTACTTAGGCCAGTAAGTACTTCGAACTCTTTCGTAATTTCTGCTTCAACTCGAACCACTGCCCTACTCATTTTTTCTAGCTACTTCTAAATTTTTGAATATATGTATTAATCAGGTCATTATGGTCTATGCTATCATATATAAAATATATCTTAACAAAGTCCATGAACAGCTTGTGAATGTCCTGCAGATATTCCCATTTCTTCTACATAAGTTTCTTTAGAAGGAATATTTGATCTACAGTGCTACGGTTGGGCCGAAGCCATACTGGTAATTACCCACTAAGGCCTCAGCGTATGACTCCAGTCGTTTGAGCACACGTAGGACACGGGTTAAATCACAATAAGAGAATAAAGATCTTATTATATGACTGAATTAGCATAGTTATTATAGATAGAAGAAACAATAACACCTCGTTGCCATAACAATTAGTCTTGTTAGTTACTGCTTTTGCGATAGTGCAATTAGTAGTTTTTAGTTTCGGTTCCGTTTCAAGTCAGTCCGACGCTTTTGTAGAGGTAACCTCTAGAGAGTAGAAATCTTTGTGAAAGAAAGGCATAACCTAAATAAACGCAGAAATCAATATCGAAAACTCTTTTTTAGTAGGTTGAAGAAAAAGTTTTGTAATTCTCATGAATTTCTTGTAATTTGGAAAGGCAAGTTATTTCCCGAGTCGGGAGTTTTCTTGTTCAAAATGTAGGTAACATTTGCGAGTTAACTTGAAATTGGGATCGACTCATAAAATCGCAAAACAAAGTTACATGACTTTTTTAATTCAATTTATATGGTGCCTTATATATTCTGTCTTTAAATTTTCTTTAGTTTATGTCTGTTACGAGTATGTATAGAAGATATCTTAAGACAACTGTGTCAAACTTTGAACAGGACTCAGAAAGGGACTGGGAGAGTTTGTCCAGTTAATTATTGTTAGTAAGAGTCCCGTTCCAAATTTGTCACAGAATATACGTTGCTCCAAGAGGACTAAGATAAGTAAGATGAGTAAGACTCAAGAAAAGTTTATACTTTTCGGCAACTGCACTTTTCAAAAACCGGAAAACTGGACTGGAACACTGTTGTTTAAACAATTCTGACTGTTTAAACAATTCTTAAGCTATAAACCATAGGCATCCAACTCTTGGGCGAGAGTTTCTCGCGTAGATTGGTGAAGGAGATAATGGCTAGTCCAGTATCCGCCATCCGACGGTCTCCGTCTCGCCTTACAACTGAAGACAACAGGGACAGGACGGGCTGATCACATTGAATCGACGCGAGACAATCGACAACATAAACCAAAACCAATTACAAAATAAAAAGTAAAAGACGTTAAACAGTGTACTGGACGTTCATTGATTAATGGTGCGCCCTGTTTTATATGTAAAGGCTCGGCGTGATAAAGTTCACGTTTTTCGTGCTACCGCAGAAGCAAGTTTAATAGGGTCTGACGGATACGAACGCACTCCCTCTCCACAAGATTAATGATGTGAGGTGTAACGGTATCTTATCATTACTTACGAATCGGCATGTAAAGCTAATACTTCGGTTAGAAACTTGGGAGAGAATTAATTGTGCCGAAGTTTTTTTTTGCAGAACAATGCTCTGTTTTGACTTCTCATGCTGTTAAGGTAGGGTTTTGCAAGATTTGGGGTGAGTTAGGCCGAAGATTGAGCTCTTGGGAATAGAGTAACAAGGTCTTATGATAGACAGGTTGCATTTTACATGGTTGTCATGGGTTCTGCTATCTATGATTTTCGAAGTCTTGTTACTTAACATTTTTAAAGGATTAAAGATAAAAACGACCATGCAGAATCTCCTCACATGTCATAAGCGGTATCACCGCTTATGACAACTATCACAAACTCATGAGTTTCCTTTATAGTCGGTCGCAGATGCATCGTCTTTCTTCCATCTTTGAGGAATATCACGGTCGCACCTAGAACAGTATTATCTGAAACATCACTATTTGAGTTTTTTTGTATGCATATATAAAGGTTATTTTTAGGCGTTGGAGGGCGGCCTGAGCTTAGTTTTCCGAGCCGTGGAAGACCTTTCTAACCCGTTGTACCTCCTACGAGTGACGTGGCCACCCATTGCCATTTCAACTTACTTACTCGACGAGCTATGTCGGGAACCCTCGATCATTTCGAATCAGTAAAGCTTAACAAAACAATATTCAAACATCTGTTACCAATAAAATCATCCAACTATATAATTACCAAGCGATTCATTTTTCCAGGTCTTTACGCGATGCGTAATTAAGGGGTTCCGTAGTAAAAGCGTTCAGCATTCTAAGAGTTATTTGGAATCAATTTGCACTTACAAGGAAACAAGTGTTTCGAATTATTTCCATCGAACAGTTCCATCTCAAATTGAATTGTTTCTCGCGAGCCATCGTGAAATATCGTCCTGTTATTTATTTAAATAAGAATAGCGTGGAGATAAATTTTATTTTATGGTTGCAAATGTCAGTAAATCATGAGCGAAACCATTCAAGATATTCAGAATAATGTATGTTACGTATTCATAATTTGTTCCCTTATACCGTTGATAGCAGCCTTACTAAAGCATGTAGCATAGGAGGAAAACAAATAGATATATAAATAATAAATTACACGTTGTCGTGCACTTGTGGTCTGAAAAACTAAATCACCGTTACTTATAATTAACAGATATTATTTATTATTATCTTATCTTATCGGAAATTAGAACATTTAAACATTTATCTGTGACAGAAACAGAAAACAGGTAGCATCGCAGGACAACTTATTAAGAAATAACCTATGAACCATTTGTGAAGAAATAATTGTAAGGAAAGAAAATATAAAGTCAACCTTTATTATAACAATCCGAGAGTTTTATTGAAACTATCCCCAAACAAGTAAGTTTAAGTGAAACAATCCGTTAAAGCTTAACTTTAATAAATTCGTATTTTTCTGACTTCATTTAAAGTTATTTTAATATTGTCTTTCATCTCGCCATCAAATGCCTTTATTGATAAACCGTCCCCAAGATCATACGTCAGCCAGTTCAATTCTTTACGCAAGTCCTTTAGCAAACATGAGTTTGGTCTGAGTGGTCTACTAATACGGACGGACCTTAGTTACGTAAGCGAGGTCCGAGGAACGATTCCTCGTAACCAATAAGGCAAGTCCTAAATTCTCAAGGAAACTTAGTGCGACGTACAAATCGTTTCTCACAAGTAGTTACTAGTGGGAATGTTATCATTAGTCTGTTTACAGTCAGTAACAAAACGGTCTGGTTGGAGTTAATGAATAGAATATAATAGAATAGAATAAGCTTTTATTGGACAGAAAAATTACAGCATGTTTAACAATTTTTTGACATAAAATAAACACTAAACAGTAAATATGAAAACAGTTCAATTAATGTCTTAGTTGTAACATTTCTAATATTTGCTGCATTATCTGTCCAAAAAGGCATTCACTCAGCATAATGCTGCAGTGATAAGCTGCAGCGCTGATTTTCAGTGAAGCCTTGTGGGACGATATTCGAACGAGGAGAAATAGGTACCTCTTAATATGTAACAATGAAAAAGAAATATTTTTTGTAGAAACTAATAAATCAACATGGAATAATGACAGTTTGCATTAGATATTATTATCTACTGTATACAGAAATATTATGTATTTTTATTTATCCATACTATATACTATATACTATATACTATTATACTATACTATATACTATACTATAATATTATAAATGTGAAAGTGTGTTTGTTTGTTTGTCCGGCTTTCACGTCGCAACGAAGCTGTTATATGATATGGTTTTTGTGTGTGGAGATAGTGAGGAGGGTGGAGAGTGACGTAGGCTACTTTTTACCGCGGTAAAACATCCTCATGGGAAGATATCGATGTTTTGTTATTTGCTAGATATTTAGTTCCGGATGTTGTTAATAGATGGCGTTGTCATGTATGATAAACAACTCATTGTTAATTCCCTTTGACCACGCGGGCGGAGCCGCGGGTAAAAGCTAGTAAATAATACGCTAAAATGTACAATATTAAATACAGAAGAAGGGACTTTATATTTTAAACGTCGTAGTCATCTGGCTACCGACTTTGAAACGGACATGCTGGCCAGCTCCAGTTTCATTGCTCGAAGTCTTATTCAAAGTATGTGACAGTTGTCACAGTGGCAGAGGTACTAGTATAGTGTAATTAATAATATACACTCATTCAAAACAGAATTTAAAAAATTGCTCATTAATAAATGTTATTATACTATTGACGAGTTTAAGTGACAATTTTAAATAATTTTATTTTTTAATTAATCCAATTCTTTGCATTTGAATGTATACTTTTCATTTTTTATTTTTTTAAATATAGATAATATCATTATCCATTTGTGACACTGTAAATCACTCTGTAAATTGTATTTAATAATCTCAGAATATAGAACTAAGTTATTAATAAGTGACATTTGTACACCCATCATGGGTAATGATAAGCGAAATTTAATTTTATATTTACCACCTATTTATTGTACATATAACCTTATCATACAAATAAATAAATTGATTGATTGATTGATTGATTGACTGTAGCAGAGGATCGATAGTGCTGAATGCTAACTTTTATCCATACAAATTTTCTTTAAATATTATAGTAAAGGAAAGGAGAAATAACTCTCATACCAGCACGCTTCGCATAAACCAAGCGTGAAAGTATTATAATCATAACTTTGTTACGACGTTCATATTTTCCGAAACTCAGTTCAACGGACGTTGAAAGATGATTCGAGAGAGTACCGCATGAGAAAAATGACACCAAAACTCATATTATTATGCTAATGCGACGCCCGGGATGAGCTCGCATGCCTTAATATTCCTGAGAAGTCATAAACCATTGACATTACTCCTGCTATATTCCTATTCGTACTAATATTATTGATGCCAAACTTTCAAAGAATTCATGGCGCATCTTGGCCTCAACCATAGACTTTCTTAGTGCTCCCCTACGTTATAAAAGGAACCCCTGTGCAAAAGTTTCTAACCCTTATAGTTTAGGCCCTGCGTTGATATGTCAGTCAGTTAGTCAGCTTCTCCTTTTATATAATATAGATATTTGAAGTAAAAAAATTTGTAGAAACGTTCTATTCTAACAACCTTCATTGTATTTCGTGCTCATAAATATTAAGTTATGTCCATGAACTAACAGGAAACAGTGCACAAATTAGATCAAATTTCGTGTATCACTTTAAAAGTGAACACCTACAGCCCTATCGATTATAAGGGTGATCAAATGGCTTCCATGTCACGTTACAGGGTGATGAAAATGCTTACTTATGCACTTTTAAAAAAAAAATCAAGTCCATCATTAAAATAACACCCAAAAGAAATAGCTTTGTAAAACTTATAAGTGGCAGTCACGGAAGAAATTTGTCACTGTAAAAAGTTTCACACTGTGTCATGCAATGTCATTTGAGTGAAGTGATGGCTGACGGTAACAAATTGTTACCTGATTGTTACTTATTCAAGCTTCAATTTCGCATGGTTTTTTACGTGGTGATAAACTTACTGGGCTAAAAGATATTTTTTTTACAACGGTAACTCATGGCAAATAATATGGCATGTTTAATTTTTGTGGGGTAGTCTTTTAGCTCTTGTAGCGTCCATAGCCCAGTGGCTCGCTTCGATTCAATGTGATCGAAAGTGTTAAGCAACGACGGGCGCGGTCGGTTTGTGGATGGGTAACCGCTAGTGGCAAAAATTTCATGGGCGCTACCGTGCTTCGGAGGGCACGTAAAGCCGTCGGTCCCGGTTGTTTTCAATGCTGGAAACAGTCGTTAAGCCTTGTCGAAGACCTTCGGGTGGCTTGAGAACATTCGACACTGGGTTGGCCACTAACCCCTCCACCAATCCGCATTGGAGCAGCGTGGTGGAGTATGCTCTAGACCTCCCGCAGAAGTGTCTGTGGGAGAGACCCGTGCCCAGCAGTGGGACGTCTATGGGTCGCAGCAGCAGCAGCAGTCTTTTAGCTTGTTTTATTCTATTTAATTTACGAGAAACTTACAGCTGAATAATACAGTTAAAAAATACAAATAGGTAGATGAAGGTCAATTAAAAATATCCACAGAATATACACGAATAACAAATGGAATTAATAGCAGACTTTAAATCCGTAGAAGAATATGACAAAAATTAACACGAAAAAAAAACGTTTATCTACACTTTTTTTTGGATACAACCCATAGATTGACCCACTGAGACTGTTGGGCCCACACTTGACAGCCACAGCTGCGGTAGATCTAGTCTAGAGCTCCACAACGCTGCTCCAATGCGGTTTGGTGGGTTTACCTAAACTTAGTTATTGTTCTTAGAGAACTTAGCGGCTTTAGATAAGTATTTCACTACAAGATACATCATTTGTTAAATTAACAAATAGATAGGTATTATATTCGTTAGTAAGATACTACCTACTTTTTGTGGAATTAAGGAAAGTTCGTTAAGTTGGTGATTTTTAATGGTAAAATCAATGTTTAAGCCTTGAAACCTCGGGTGGCTTTAGAACATTCCACACACATTGCTCACTAAACCGTCCACCAATTCGCATTGGAGCAGCGAGGTGGAGTATACTCTGTGGTCTCTGACCCGTGCCCAACAGTGGGACGTCCACGGGTTGTAGCTAATACCACTGTTTACATCGCTTCTCTAACCTACGTCCCTATCGAACAAGTCTCTTATACTCAGCTTTGTGTGTCACCACTCATAAAAGCCTTTGAGAAATAGTTTCAGTTCCTCACCGCCCTTCACAGTACAGTAGGCTTATCCCGGAGGTCAAAGGCTAAAATTAAATTTGTAACTAGGAAATGCTTTCGACGTTTTACTGCAAATTGTTTTCCGTATTCGGTATGAACTGGCGAAATTAACAGTTTGTTTGACTTGTTTGACCTTAAATTATATGAAAAGTAATTTCATTATTTTTTATGGGCATAAGATAGCAAACCAGCATTTCAGCATTATCTATATATGGACTAGTTGGTCAGTTCGTTAGTGGGTATGAGGACTGCAGCAGGGATTGTTAGTGATAGTTAGTTCTGTTAGATAGTTTTAGTAATAATAGTATCCATAATAGTATAGGTCCACTTAATAATTGTTAATTAGTCTCAATTTAAGTCAGTCACCTTTAAAATGTTCTTACGTAGGTATTAAGCACCACAACCATTTCGTTGTCCCACTGTTGGGCACGGTCTAGTGTAGTGTGACATTTAATTACTTAAATGGCACATAATTTACTGGTGCGTGCCGCTTGGGTTTGAACCCGGATCTCTCGAATGAGAGGCGAGTTCGATAGCCACTGGGCTGTCACCGCTGTTATTAAATATACACTTACAAAAATATGTAATGGCAACACTTAATATATTTGATCCTATGCTCGCCATACTGACTCACACTCTCTTAATAAAAATGTTTTGTACAAGCAATAGCGCTGTCGTCTTTTATTAAAACATCTACGACGTAAGCACAAACAAATCTTAGCACAGGTATCCAAAGAAATGTTTTAATACTTTCCCTTACTAATGAACTCTCGTATTTGTACTCCACATATTCAGTAGAACATACTCGTACCTGAAACAAAATAATAAACTTGTTATCTTTATATGTATCTATATATATAAAAGGAGAAGGTGACTGACTGACTGACTGACTGACTGACTGACATATCAACGCAGGGCCTAAACTATGAGCGTTAGAAACTTGACATTTTGCACAGGGGTTCCATTTATAACGTAGGGGAGCACTAAGAAAGAATATTTGAAAATTCATCCCCTAAGCGGGTAAAACGGGGGTGCAAAGTTAGTATGAAACTTTGCCGTTTATCGGGCAGACGTCGTTAATGGGTCTAATTCTACGCGAGCGAAGCTGCGGGCGTCCACTAGTATACAAATAAAAATGAATTTTGGTTAGCGCATCACTCAATTGGCTAGACCAATTCGGGTAATGTATTTTTGTATGTTCCTTATGGTCTCTAAGGTGGAACAAAGTCTAGTTCCACGCGAGCGAAGCTGCGGGCGTCCACTAGTTCATACTAAAATAAAAAGTGGGAAAGTGTTAGTTGATTTGTCTTTCTTCTCATCATCAAACGAATGATGTATCAAAGTGATATTTTGCAGTTTACGGTATTGAGGATACATTTTATCCCGGAAAATTGTAAGGTTCCCGTGATATACAAAACACTGTAATGATCGTTCGATTTTTACTCGATTCTTAAGTCGATTTTTAATCAACTGATCGATAAAATCTAAGTCTTGACTTTATTAAAAGCTTTTATTTAACTTCACTCGTATGTATGTATGTCCTGGAATCTTGCAATCAATATTTCACCCACTTCCACTGAAGCTATCGAGCTGAAATTTGGCACACATATTAGGTTCCGATGACAATGCAATAATATGGTACTGTCGAACTGATCTGATGATGGAGCCGGAAGATATTAACTGGAACTTCATGATGGAATATCGTATCATAGTCGTGTTTGCACTTGTGGTAAAGTCTTGTAATGAACTTTGACCACGATTAGGTTTCAAGGTCAAGTTATAAAAGCTTTTTAAAAAAAAATTTTTTTACAGTAGGTATAATTCTGATTGTTTTAACATGCTTTTATTAGCTTGGTATGTATGTATGTAAGTAACAGAATCTTTGAACGTGAGTTTCACCCACCTAAAAACATCGGATTAATTTGAAACTTAGCACACTTATCAAGGATTGATGACAATGTACAAATTAAATTAAAAAAAATTAAAAAATATACGTTCGGTTAGCTAAAAATCCGTGTTTTTAATTTTTTTTAAACGATATTGTTAATTAGTGTAGCCTGCCTTTTATGGTAACGGGAGTAGTAAAGTTCTGCACGGAAAATGATTTAACGCGGGCAGACCCGCGGGTAAAGCTAATGTATGGGAAAGTGTGTTTGTTGGTTTTTTCTTCTTCTCCTAGTCATCTTAATGCTGTATCAATGTAATTTTTTGCTGCGATTGATTTGTGGGGCTGCAAACTTGTTTGCTATCTTATATTCATTAAAAAAATATATTATGACTTGGATGTATTAAGTTACTTACAAAAACGTAGTCCTTGCGAACTTTGCCATTAGAAAAACATGAAGTAATTTAAAAAAAGATACGCTTATAGCGTGCCCATACAAGAGGTTTTTCGCTTGCAAATTGGAGCGACTATAAAATTTAAAAACTGCTTCGGATAAGCTGAAGTGGAACTATAAAATTTTAAAACCCATTCACGAAATTTACGTTTCATTTTCGTTTGCCGCCGCCGCCATTTTGTTTTATGTTAAGTTTTCGCGGGAAATCATAATTAAGATGCCCATACTGAAATGTGTACAGAAATACAGCCTTGCGTTTGCGTTCCAGTTTATGTTAAACTATCTTGTATTAATTAACTGATTTAACCGTATACAAATTAAAGCGTTCTTAGCCCCAATGACTCGCATCAATTGTATATAATCCGCCGAGTTAAGCAACGACAGCAATGTTTGAATTAAATACATTATAGGTACATACGTGTTATAAATACATATATGATTTCTGGTTTGCCACGTATTTTATGACACAGCATTTAGCATCGGGTTCATAGTTATTTAAATCTAACCACTAAGTCGTAAAATATATCTATGAAGCTTCGATTACGAGTACTACGTGTCTCGTAGCTTCTGATAGTGCCAGCTAGAGACAGATGGGTACCTACTGTATGTTTGTTTATAGAGATAAATGACCAACACCATATTGTAAGTCTATATGCGTTTGAGATCACACAGTGGTCTATGAAGGTTAGGTTAGGCAATTCAAATAAGTACTCGTATATACAGGTCGATTTTCTGATATGCACAGGCAGGGAGTTCCAGTGTAGTGACGCCTGAATTGTTTAGGATTCGTGATAAAAACTGGTACTATGCAGTGGAATATTAACTTGCAGGTTGATACGACCGAATCATTTTGTGATGGGTGTTATACAAATACTGGAATATTTCCTTTAAATATGGCGGAGAATTAATTTCCTTAAAGACAGAATAAGGTAGGGACGGTTCTAGAGACTCGCCCATGTCGAAAAGGTAACTACGAGTATAACCGTTGGCGAAACTGGGAAATGTAGTCATATTTTTAAGGCCAAAGCTCTTACTTGTTTAAAAGATCCGGGGAGCACACATCTCCATAGTCGACTATGGGCAACAAAATTAAATGTATTGACTAACATGACCTTTGAATGGCACGGGATGAAGAAGGATTTAAACGTAACGCTTAAAGCAAAGAAATACGAACTTGACAATATAATCTGTCTTTAACAAATATTTATATATCTTTAATACCTAATTTGAAATAATTTCGTCCCAAGTATCAAACAGTTGGTATAAGGATCATGGGGAAAATCATAATTAGTTTCCCACACGGAAATTTTCCGACGAACCAAATTACTAGGGAGAAGCTATATTTATGACTGCCGGGATATGATTGATTCTAGCGTATGTTGGCAGTTGGGCAAGCACGATAATTATCGCTGGCGTGTTACGAAAACATTAGTACTTATTAACTTGCACCCACCTTCACACGTTTCTGGGTAAAAAGATTTTGGGCAGTGTTCACACATCTGAATAAAGCAGTAATAATCAAAGAAAGCTAATATTAAAAAGCAAAATGGTCTCTTAAGCTGAACAAGTACAAATTCCATAGCATTATTTACTTACTTAGCGTCCATAGCCCAATTGCTCGCGTCGATTCTAGTAGCAACATTTTAATGGGCGCTACCGTGCTTCGGAGGGCACGTTAACCCGTCGGTTCCGGTTGATTTCAATCGTGCAAACAATAATTAAGCCTTGTCGAAGACCTTCGGGTGGCTTGAGAACATCAACATTTCCATTGACCCGCTATTGAGTAACATTAAGAACTCTAGCCATTATTTTTCTGATTGCCAGTGTGATTGCCGAATGAAATTGTTTTTAAAACGCATTTCTTGGGCTCGCTCCAAGCAAAAATAAAACCCTACTCGAACTGAAAACAAATTCAAAAACTAACAACAAGGAGACCGTTTCCTACCGCAACGATTTACATATTTATCAACCGCTTACTCGGAATATAATATCGTTTCGTATTCATATCGACAGTGATACATGCTTGGCGTCCAATGCTTATGGCGATAGCACTATTTGTAATGTCGGATGATGTAGCGGCATTGCTTTCGCGTTTCGACGGCACGTGAAGTGCTGGTGATTTGTTGGCTCAGCGATTTGTATTTTAGGTGCTTGTTACACGCGAAAATGTGAGCAGAAATGAATGATCTGTTGAATGAACTGATATTTAGATGGAGTGAGCTGTATTAAAAACGATTGGCTGCCCTTTAGCGAATGCATGCTACATTCGCTGCACGTAATGATAAGAGCGGAGTTCATATTTAACCACACTTCTCTAGTATGGGTTGGCAGACTTCACATGTTTCACGAACATGTAGGTTTTCTCAAGCAAGTGAAATGTAATTAATTAAAAGGATGAGATCGGTAATAAGAGTAGGCTAGTAACCAAATAGGTTTCATATAAAACCTATTTGGTTCCCTCAAAGTTTCTTTCTTTTACAATGGTTGTCTGAAAGAGATTACTTTTTAGTGATAAGACCGCCATTTGTACTACCACTCTAATATTTTATTATTTTATGTATGTACTTATTGTATGTTGTTTTGGTGTACAATAAAGGAACTTGTCTGTCTGTCTGTCTCTATTACCTAAAAAGTATTGTGAGAATAATCTTGCCGTGCCCTGCTTCTAAGTAGATTGAAACACGTCTTAAATCAACTATTTAGTGTTAATCATTAGAGGAGTCAATATCCCAACCGATTACGGAAGATAAATGTGTGTGGTCTAAGAGGTCCCTCGGGATGAGCCTATTAGGCATTACGGTCGGTATAACGTGATCCTAGGATATAGAAGGCCTTCTTATGTACTGCTATTAAATCGTAGCTTTCTAATAAATTACTACCTTAACGATAAAAACGCTTAGTGTGATGTATCTAGGCATAAGTTCAATTAGGTATTAAAGAACCGTTACTTATGATCCGAAATAAAGGTCCGTGTACTGCCACAGAATACAAGTACCCCTGCCACTGTGACAACTGTCACATATCTATCTATATATATAAAAGGAAAAGGTGACTGACTGACTGACTGACTGACTGACTGACTGACATATCAACGCAGGGCCTAAACTATAAGGGCTAGAAACTTGAAATAGTAGGGGAGCACTAAGAAAGGATTTTTGAAAATTCACCCCCTAAGGGGGTAAAACGGGGGTGCAAAGTTAGTATGAAACTTTGCCGTTTTTGAAGTTATTAGAATGAAATTCATTATGAAGGTTTTTCATTGAATGTTTTGAAAATCATCCCTTAAGGGGGTAACAAGTGCAAAGTTAGTAGGTATAAAAGTTTTTCGTATTTACCTACATTATTTCAATGAAATTTTGTATTTAGGTTATTAGTTCCTAACAATTATTATGTGTTATGTCCAATTCCACGCGAGCGAAGCTGCGGGCGTCCACTAGTCTATATATATAAAAGGAGAAGGTGACTGACTGATTGACATATCATATACATACATATTGAAATTTTGTACAGGGGTTCCTTTTATAACGAAGGGGAGCACTAAGAAAGGATTTTTAAAAATTCATCCCCTAAGGGGGTAAAACGAGGGTGCAAAGTTAGTATGAATAATATACAAATATTGACAGGTAGTTAAATATTTATCCAATGCCACATTTGTCCGTCAAAATATTAACTAAGTGTACTTACATATTAATTTAAAACCTACATTGTATTTACTACACTAGCACAGATAAATAAATTTGAATTTGAATTTGCTGCTCACAAAATCTCATAATCCAGCGCTCAGTACAGTGAGGCACACAAAATGCAAGCTCGTCCCCATCAATCTAATGGCCGGGCTCGGTGTCGACGTCCTTAACCCACTCTCGTCTCGTATAATATACGAGATGTACGAGAGATAGAATTTAACTAACCTATTTACTCGTGAAATACGGGTTCAAATCGTAAACTAACGACATTTCATAGTTTGCACTAAATCCATAAAAACAGTCAATAAATGTTGAAAGATGTTTTTAATTGAGTATGTTTTGAAGAGCAGACTGACAAATCTGTTTGTCTGATCCCATAGCTCGAAAGCGGAATGGTGAGACGGTAGCCCCTTTTTTTGGTGTATAGGGGGATACCTTCAAAAGGTACCCGGTGCCGTGGGAGCAACACAGGGTTAAGTGGGATTTTTACCGCACTAAAACCCCCCGGTGGCCTTCCTCGGCGCTATGTGGAGGACTCCGGGATCTCCAATGGTACGTAACTGGAGTCCTTTTGGCGCGGTGCCCTTCATTTGGGCTCGCTTGGGAGGTACTGCCCCATCCCTGATCTGCCCTTGTTACGACGGTATGCGGCCACACATACTGTCGTCCTGCTCGGGGCTACTGGGTGGGCGGTTTGAGCTCCCACTCTAGCCGCCCGTAACCCCGAAAGCCCCCTTTTAGTCGCCTCTTACGACAGGCAGGGGATACCGTAGCTCGTATTCTGGTCCCGAGCTACAGAGTGACGGTAGCCCCTACTTGCCGTAATAAGCATCTAAATGGGAAAACTTGTAAGTACAAATCGGACTGAAAAAGGTTGGAAACCTCTGAACCAAGTCCTTCTACAGGGCTTGTAATTAGTAAGAGTCATCATAGCCACAAATCGCTAACTCTTACTAAGCTCTAAAGTGAATTCTATTGCAAACTAAATTCTGTTGACTTTGATAAACAGCTGTAAACTTTGTTAATCGCCTCAATGTTCACCATGTTGGTACAGAGTTCGCTAGTTATAAGTTCAAACTTTGAACACTAATACATCACTCATATCTGCTTTGAGTGCAACATTGCTTACACACATTTTCTAATGCAAATTATCTCCATATTAATTTTGGCTTGGTATCATGAGGGTCATTTGATACGAGTAGGTATAGCACCATCCATATCCCAATGGCTCACGTCTATTTAATATAACAATATAGGTACTAATTAAAAAAAAATAATTAAACTACATTTTAGTTCGGTTATCTACAAAAGCATGCTTTATAGATTTATTTATTTATTTGTTAAAATAAATAAATAAATTTCTTAAGTGATGTTGTTATTAACTTAGTCTGTTTCATGTGTTAGTAAAATGCGTCACCTAACTGTTAGTACCAGTATTAGTAGTTAGTATTTCGGTATTTTCCTGGTACATTCCAGAATCATTTTTTTGTTAGGTACTGTATTACCAGTATCAATATTGGCTAGTGCAGTGCTTATAGACGAATGATATGTTAATAATACATTTAATCTATAAGTGTAAATAAATTTTCAGATCAAAGCTTTATATTACAAAGGCGATGCTACTCTTGAAGTATGTCAAATAGAAGGAATTTTACTGTAGGACATAGAGCATTTCAATCTACCTCCACGGTTCTCAATCCATTACGTACAAAGACACGCGTCGCCATTACCGCTGACACGTATGTGTGGAGTGATTCTTGTCCCGTTTCCTCCTAATAGACGGGAGCTTTGGGAATTTGAAAGAAATACTTGTCAATCACTAACATTAACTAATACGACTAACTTTAACAAAGAGTTCTTGCGTTATTTTACAAATTGCTTAGTTGGAAGCTATCCACTTCCAACTGGAGCATGTCCGGTACTCTGTTATAATAATAAATATCATGGACATTCTCACACACGGCCATCTGACCCCAATTTAGGCGCGAGCCTGTACTATGAGTGTCAGAGACTGATATACATACATATATATTTTTAAATAAATAATATTGTAATAAAATAGATAACATTAACATCCAGACACAGAAAAAACACAAGTGTTCGTCACACGAATGTTTGTCCCGAGTGGGATTCGAAACCCACGACTACTTGCTTAACAGACAGAGTCACTACCGTTTGCGCCAACGGGCCCCTCTATTGAATTTCTTTACTTATTTCACACAAACCTGGTCATCATGAATTAAGACGCTGTAGACCCGCCGAGACCGCGCTTACTAGTTTTTTGAATCCATGGGAAACATAAAAAACAGTGATTTAAAATTCTAAAAATAATATATGTCTTATTTAAGAATCTGTCGAACATCCAGTCGGGTTCAGTAACACAATTAGATTAACTTTACTCGATATAAAAAAATCCCAAAGTTACCCCTTTTTCTAATGTTTAATCTATCTTATCAGCTACAAAACAAACGTTTAATTTTTATTTTTATATGAATGAAAAGATAGTAAGATTGTCTAGATCTAGTCGTAGATTTTATCTAGATAAAATGATTAAAATAATTACTATGTTGAAATATCTATCAAATGCGCGAGAAATCCAAGCAGCCCAATCGCGAGTCATACTTCAGTCGCGCGTCGGCGCTCTTAGACGGTGGACCTGTATCAGTTTTTTCCGCGCAATCATATATTTAATTCATCAAATACAGCTCATAGCTCATGTCAATAAAATGCCACAGTAAAAGTAAAACAGTAGTTGGTAGGTGGTAGAGCCTATAGGGAACCAAATAGGTTTTATATGAAAACTAATTGGTTCCATATAGAGTTCGCCCGGGGCAGTACCACCGCCCGCCACGGTACCTAGTACCATTTCTGCCGTGTAATAATTGTTTTTAAAGCAATTATGGTCCGGTTGGAAAGGTGTGGTTTCCGGTTACACTTCTTTAGAGGCGACCATCTTCTTATCAAGGGTACAGTCACAGTTGTCATGGGCGGCAGTGGAAGGGTGGTGCTGCAAGCCCGTTTGCTATCCTGTATCCATTAAAAAAAAATTGTGTGTACTTATGTACACGTGTTAGAATTTATACTTCTTTGTATAACCTTTGCAAGAACAACCTGCACTGTCGATGTCTTATTTCAATCACCATGACATTGACGTTGTCACAAGAAGAACAACTGAAAATAAATAATTTTCGAGGTGGAAACTAGGCGATACCTAAAAGGTATTTAATACATTGAAAGTTTTATTATAACGCATTATCTAGTTAAATAAAGCTTATTTAAATATCACAAAAAATCACCGGAATGAGCCCGCAGACTTTGACAATTGAAAGTGTACACTGTCAAACCATTTTTTGACAATGTTGACTATAGCTAAATTTTTTACACTCTAAAGCCCCATCCACACGCTTGGCAAACAATGGCAAACAGCCAACAGCAAACAGCAAACACGGACGTGTGGATGGGTGTTTGTCGTTGTTTGCCTGTTTGTGTTTGTGTTGGGCAGTGTTCGGCATCGGTGTCGGCTTTTCTTGCCAGATCAAAGGATGTTCGGCAAACAGTGTGCGACGTATCCACACGTTTGGCAGCGATCAGTAATGCGCGCGAGCTTGCGGGAGGCGGACGTATTTACTTGCCATATTCATGGGCATATAAAGAGAACATTCCACCCTATTATTGATCGAAGATTCCACCCCATTTAAAAACTATACCTCAAGTATTCGAATTCGATGGTAGCAAAATTATTTATAACAAGTGATTTTAAAAGCTTTTAATTAAATTCACTCGTATGTATGTCCTGGAATCTTGCAATCAATATTTCACCCACTTCCACTGAAGATATCGAGCTGAAATTTGGCACACATATTAGGTTCCGATGACAATGCATGAAAATAAAAATAAAAGATATAAGTAAAAGCTCTTTAAAAAAAAAATTTTTTTACAGTATAATTTATGAATAAAATCTAACTATATTGATACATTTTATTATTGCAAAATTTTCATCGGAATCACCATCGTCTTCGCTTTCTTCTTTTTTTCTTTTTTCTTTCTCTTGCTATAATTTATAATAAAAATATGTCAACCCGAAAGTAATAGCTGCCACAAGCTCGTCGTCCGCCATGTTTGCCGATTCGGAATGTTATGAACGTTCGCCAAGCATGTGGATGGCTGTTTGTGTTGGGTGATTGTGGTTGGTGTTTGGGACTTTGCTTGCTGTTTGCGGTGTTTGTGACAAACAGCCAGCGTGTGGATGGGGCATAATACTTCAATTCTTAATTTATTATATAGTTGACGTTTTGATTTCTTTTTTTTATCTTTCTTCTTTCCAATATAGTGCATTCTCACGTATTCATATTTTTCAATCACAGCTTTCAGAAAACTTACTCTGTGGTTAAATATGGCTGGTTACTCTAGAGAACGTTGATGGATTTCTTTAAAAATATTAATGTTTATGAAACCTAACAACATCTCGAGGAATTCTAGAATAAATAAATTGTATTATACTAAAAATCAAAATCAAACTAAACATATTTAAATCTATATATATATATAAAAGAAAGTCGTGTTAGTTACACTATTTATAACTGAAAACGGCTGAACCGATTTGGCTGAAAATTTGTGGGGAGGTAGCTTAGAACCAGGATACTTTTTATCACGTTCCGTTTGATTTTTTTTTATGTCAGTTGAAAATTTGACAATTTCAATTTCTGAAGTCGACAGGTGTGTTTGTTTCGAGTTTCTATAGGCTAATAATTGAGCCGATATTATCATTAACAATACCATGCTGCGACCAAGACGGTCAAATCTTTACTGACAAAGACGCAATGCAAATAGGATTCGAAACATTGCGAATCAAAGGACTGAAGAAGAACAACAAATTGTTCGTGAAGAGCGCTTGTTGTAGTATGGCTCAAAAAGTTCTCAATCACAGTGGATTAAGTTTCCACAATGTGCCCAAGAAGTAAACCCTATTAAAAGAAGGTGAGAAATGGCATTTTGCTTAGCAAGATACCTTGTTACGACGCAATTATTGGACAATGTAACGTCAATTCTAATTTCAAACGCAATTGTATTCAAGAGTAAAACCAAATAACACTCAAGATGTGATTGGAATCACATTGATGTTGGACAATAATTGATGTTGTTTTCAAGAGTAAGAGCCCTGATCTGGCACCGTATGACTAATTTTGTTTCGTATAATAAATTTCCTATTTAATCCTATCCTATATTATATTTCTCTAAAATAAAAATCTGCTGAAAGGGATACAGTTTTTATCGCTGGAAGACGCGCTAGCAGCGTTCGCGAAGGCAGTGGAAGGGGTGTCTGCGGCGACTGGAAAAAATGTTTGAAAATTGGTTCAGACCCATATTTGTATAGAGGATGGTGGAGGGTTCTTTGAAAAGATTTAATTAAAATATTTTATCCATAGAAGTTAGTTTTTTAATTTCTCTAAACTTTCTTTATGTTCCACGTACATAAATAAATAAATATTTATGAACAATCCCACCACGTTAACCTAGTCCCGTGGTAAGCTCGTAAGAACTTGTAATACGGGTATCAGACGGAAATAAATGTAAGAAATTTTATATTATAGAAACAAATGTCTTGTCCAAGGCGGGATTCGAACCCGGGAACCCTTCCTTGCGTGTTGGCCGTCAAACATATAAATACATACAATGTAATAAAATAAAGGTATAGAATATTAAGATTAAGACCCAAGATTGTACCATTTGAAGTAAAAACACTTTTTTACAAATAAATATTTTTGCATTTCTATTATCTTTCCTTCTGTAAGAATACTGTAGTCATATTGATATCACTGTACTGTGACATCTGTGCTACGGCCGCCTGCCGAACTTTTGGCGTGTAACACATTGACAGCTCCCCGCGGATTGCCCCGCACCTCACCCCCTCAAATCGGCTCGAACGCCGAATTATAGGGCCTTAAAACCGCATACAAAAGTAGTAACTAGTCGGTATAATACTTCTACAAGTATCTCCGATCGGTTGAAATGTCTTTTATACTCAGACTTGCTTTACACGTCACGTCCACATTGTAAGTGGTTTTACGATCACCCATTTGAATTCAGACTGCAGAATATTTTTTAAAACACACATTCGTCGGTCGCCAGTTGCACGAACCGTACGCGGTTGCCAAGAAATAAAACCGACCAATCGGCGTAGATTCCAAATTCAAAGTCCGGCCGTCTTGTCGCGTCGGAAACACCCGAACGGACGCAAGTTTCCAGTACTAACAGCTGATTTGGGATCGGAGTGTTGCCTGTTTGAAATTTATAAAGTGCATTTGGCACGAAGTTTAGTTTCTGGCAGATGTTCGTGTGAGTGACTCTTAGTTGTTACATTATCAATTTGATCTTTGATAACGACAAAATATATCTATCGTAAGGTAATTACTGATCACAGATTATTAACACTTTATTGACACTATCGTCCAAGAAGAAGAAGACGGTGAGAAACCGTCAGAAGGAACAGAACCGCTCGGAGTGGTGTCGTTTAGGAGAGGCCTATGTCCAGCAGTGGACCTAAAAAGGCTGATGGATCGTAAAAGAACTCGTAGTGCGGCCAGATACATTTACAAGATGATATTTTCAAATTAGTCATTTTTAATTAGCTCTCAGCACGAGCGACGCATTGGCAACTCCTCGTATCCAAAGAGGATGTTTGTCGACGGTGGCTACTTATTACGTCAGCTTGTTCGTTAGACTAAAGCTTATAAAAAAAACGAATCAAAAAGGATATGTTGCTGCAACCCATAGACCCACTGCTGGGCACGGGTCCCCCACAGACACAGCTGTAGGAGGTCTAGAGCATACAGGTCTTCGACAAGGCTTAGCGACGTTTCCAACAATGAAAACGACCGGGATCGACGGCTTAACGTGCCTTTCCAAGCACGGTAATGTCTATGAAAAATTGCCACTAACGGCCACCCATCCACAAACCGACCGCACTTCGCTCGTCACACCGTCGCTGCTTAACTCTTTCGATCATATTGAATCGAAGTGATCCATTGGGCTGTGGACGCTACAAAAAGGATATACATAATTATGCTTAAAGTTAAATGTCAAAGTTCCCAATACAAAAATCTTTAATAGATATCTAACTAACAAAATATGATGTAAGTCCGACTAACGATGCCAGTCCGACTAACGATTGGCAAGAATAGTTTTGTATACGAAATTATAGATATTTTGAATTTAGTTAAGGCCCTGATGCCTCTCAGGTCGCTTGACCGTACTAACGTTGCTTGGGACGGCCAAAGAAAATAATGTTTTAACATGAAGCATTCGGGCGGTATGTTTTACCCCAAGGTTTTACTTAACAAAAAAGGGAACTCGTTATACGAAACCGTTGAAAAACAATCCTATGTGAGGCTCAGGGTCGAGGATTGTGTAGTCTATCATACATTTCTTATATTTCTAAAATGAAGCGTATTTTTTCAGAGCGGGTAGATGAAAGAGATTTTAATTAAATAAAAATATATAATCCCGGGTAGCTTTGTACCCAAATAAAAATATATGTATGAGGAAAAGAATTTGTTTGTACCCATTTTGTTTAAATAATTCGCGATAAAATAAGGGTTTTAGGACACAACCCAATTATAAAATCATAAAATGATTATTTAATATAAGATATAGAACGAGCATGCGCCAATCAATGACATGAAAAAAAAAATGTAAATAAATAATATATAATAGCTCACTGGCTATGAGTCTGTCTTTACCGGGTATGAATCAGTATGTGGACTGAACTCCTTATTACCAATCCAATTATTATTTACAATCTTTGTTTTTGTTTCCAATAACACAAACAAAAAACAAAGATTCACAAGGTCGAATCAACTAAAGTCTTTGTTGATCATTAGTACAAAGACATAAGTACGTGGAAATACGAGAAAGGAAAAACATTACAGTTTACAAACAAAGTTAATCATAACATCAATTTCAATTGAGCTAGCAAAATATTATAATGTACCCGAAGTTTGAAGTCGAACTGAGATATAAGATGTTTTTAAGTTGCTACCTATAGACGTCCCACTGCTGGGCTGGCACTCTCCCCACAGACAGCCGCGGGAGGTCTAGAGCATACTCCAGAACGCTGCTCCAATGCTAACTGATGAAGGGGATAGTGGCCAACCCAGTGTCAAATGTTTTCAAGCCACGCGAAGGTCTTCGAAGGATAGCGATTGTTTTCACCATTAAAAACCACCGGGACCGACGGTTAAGCCCTCCGAAGCACGGTAGCGTCCATAAAATGTTGCCTCTAGCGGTCACCCATTCACAAACCGACCGCACCCGTCGTTGCTTAACTCTGTGGATCACATTGTGCTATGGAGAACCTAATTTATTCGTCCTAAATTAAATACAATTGCGTTATTTATCACCCAGTAATCACGTGACTGTAAACAGGCTGTGACGTCACAAGCCGGTATCCCTGTAAATCCTGTGACCTGTCATTACCAACCAAAGGGCATCGCCGATGAACTGTTTTATCTCGATAGAAGTTATATATTTCTTTTTTGAGTTTTTTGAATATATTGATTTTTATCACTATGGAGACTGAAAGAAGTAGTTGTACTTCCCGATTGATTAATTTAGCAACATATTTTTGCTATAATACAATGATTTTGTTCAGCAGAGCTGAAAACATAAAAATGTCTTTATAAGTAACCGTTAGGTAATTAACACTGTTAAACTTTATTATAAACTAGTGAACGCCCGCAGCTTCGCTCGCGTTGAATTAGACATTCACTAACTTCGAAAACGGCAAAGTTTCATACTAACTTTGCACCCCCGTTTTACCCCCTTAGGGGGTGAATTTTCAAAAATCCTTTCTTAGTGCTCCCCTACGTTATAAAGGGAACCCCTGTACAAAATTTCAAGTTTCTAACCCTTATAGTTTAGGCCCTGCGTTGATATGTCAGTCAGTCAGTCAGTCAGTCAGTCAGTCAGTCAGTCACCTTCTCCTTTGATATATATAGATGAAAGGGACACCTTAATCATATTACATACCTACTTACTATTTTATCATATTATTTAGAACTAATTATCGTCTATATATAGTTTTAATACGAGTATGCAATTAGTTAGCAATTAAGTAGTTAATTAAACAAACAAACAATTAATACCCAAATATTGGACACTTTACCTAGGTATCTAAAACGATTTTGTACCTGTAGTTTATCAATACCTAAGAGTACAGCAAATTGATCTTTACAAAAATGACTGGTGTTTAATTTTGTAGATGTAAATTGAGTGTCAATGATGCTGGATATGATAACCACATTTTCCTTATTTATGATTTTTATTTTGAAACGTTTATGAATAGTTTTTGGGGCGTACACATCGGCACTCATAAAGTAAATATTTTAAAAAAATTAGTAAAATCAAGTCATTTCATTAATTCTATTATAATTTTATATGAAATCAATCATAATCAATCAGTTAATTTTGACACAAATCAATAGGCAAGGCGTGACGTGATGAGATGATGTTATGCGGGCTTGGCCAGACAATTCCCCAGCCAAGCCCTTTCAAGATAAATCTTGTTTCTTAAAACAGACGTCATCGTATAAACATTTTGTGGCAGTACAAGTAGTTTTAGCAAGAAATCTCAACATCGTGATTCAGCTTTAGGTACAGCGCCATCTGTTGGAATAATTGTGAAGTTTTATGGTACTTGTTTAACTACCGCAAATCACTTGATGGGATCTCTATTTGTGGCGTTTTTCGTTTCGTTTTTAGATTTCAGTATGTCATATAAAACACTGTTAGAAGTATTCCTATAGTGATAACTCCCTAGTTATCCTTTAAGGCTCAACTAACTTGACAACTGAAATTAGACCTGTCATTCGAAAACGTTCTGGTTCAAATACCTCTGGGGATCTAAAAATTACCTATAGATGCTATATAAGGTCTACCATCTAAAGAACCTTTGCGGGTACATTAAAATTATATATTATAGTGGACACCCTCATCATCGCTCGCGTAGAATTAGACATAACAATAGTTTCGTTTACACCTAGTAATATTATATAGCGTATGTCACTCAATGAAGATGCAGCTTTCTAATGGGGAAGAATTTTTGAAATCGATCCAGTAGTATTTGAGTGATAACATTACAAACAAATGTTTCCTCTTTATAATAATAGTATAGATTATATATAATATAATGTAGATTACGTATGCACTAAGTACATACTTAATACATGCACACGAAGCTGCAGGTAACAGCTTGTACCGTAATCGTTAACCACTTGACATGTAAGTAAATACATGAGTTTATCTAATGAAAAACGACTGGAGCAGTCCATAAACTGTGGTCTGTTTGGAATTACCTACTAAGCGAGTGGACTCAGGTGCATTAATTAGGTGATATCTTGGCCATAATCACAAAACCTCGACGCTACCACTCTATCCATCCATCCATAAACTCTATACTTACATATATAGTCCATAGTTAATACGTAAAAGGAACTCTACCTAGTGACTCTACGCAAAATATAATTATTACGCCGTACGTAATTTTGACGGGCCCGTTGGCACAATCGGTAGTATAAAATAATGATATGAATGCGTGTGTAATTATTGTTGTGTCTGCTTAATGGGTGTGATGAATATTAAACATAATACCATAATACTTACATCATAATATGAAAGAAGAAAAAATATTATTGTTACTCAAATGAATATAATCTTACTCCATAACAATGTCTAATATAATATGTATCTAAATAAAATGTTCTTTGTCTTGTCCACCACCATGAAAACAGAATCGCACTTAAGTGACAGTTGATTATATCAGCAAACGAGCATTATCTTAATTCCTAAAAAACGTGGTATCTCAACTTCCGCCTTAGGGAGTTCGTACACGACCGACATTTTCACCAGTTTTAAGGCCGACTTTTTTACTGTTTGTGTAGTTTTTGCGGGATTCGCCTATCAGGAATAGGTAAAATTTGGCTATGAGTTTATTTTACTTAGCACAGTTAATTTAATAAAGTTTTTATTCTTGATTTGACTGGATTTGATTTTTGAGTAGTTCCGCGATGAAAACGTTCAAAAAGTCGGTCGTGTGCGAGACGAGACTCACCAACCAGGCTTGTTTATCTGTGGAACAACTTTCCCGCCCGCACCATAAACTTCGCGTAAATCATTCCCATTCACTCGGAGCAGTAGACACGGACCGTGGGCCCTCCAATTTCACCCGGGGTGAAAAAAAAATGTTCCATTTAGTGCTAAGCGAGAAAAATAGCTCTTTAAGAGTTTGTTGCTACAGAAAATGCTATCGTAGATTACAGGATGTATGTACACCGCAA
The DNA here is from genome assembly GCA_944567765.1 of Carterocephalus palaemon. Classification (NCBI taxonomy): domain Eukaryota; kingdom Metazoa; phylum Arthropoda; class Insecta; order Lepidoptera; family Hesperiidae; genus Carterocephalus; species Carterocephalus palaemon. The sequence goes on along the minus strand of OX155654.1, from coordinate 1,904,695 downwards.
TGTAGACCGTATAACAAAGCGTTAACGGACAGTTTTCCATGGCAGAACAGTTCAACTTGTGTGCGATGAGCTATTCTATACGCATCGCGTGCGTCGAAAGCGGTTTTTGATCGTTATTCTTCGCCCTATATTTTTTACTAATAAAACATGGGTGTTCACGATCGAAATGGAAGTGAAAATTGGTGAGCGAACTGCGCGCTAAGTGTAGTTTTCTTGATATTATTGTGGCTGTGTTCATAAGTATACTCTCGCTCTACTCAGCACATTGGGTGTTTCTTAACAACAATTTAGTGTATCAGTGATTTATAGTGGGGGTTATATGATTTACGAATACAGTAAAGAGGAGTGATGTGTAAGGACTTTACATACGGTTGTCGTTTATAAACGCGTAGTTTATCTTTGACTGCTTGGTAGCAAATAATATTTACTGTCTTGTAAGATCAAATTCCTGTGTGATTTCAATACAAGGCCAGGTGGATACAGGACGCCATGATTAAACATTATTAAACTTTATCTGACTGACGTTGCAAATTGAATTCAATATACCTCTCAGAACCAAAATTAATTTGCTTTCAACAGGATCAATCGCCCTGTATAAATCTGCTAAGTAAAAGGTTCTATCTTCGCAGGCTTTACGCTCCTTTATTTACGCCGAATTTTTATGGATGGCTCGAATTAGTTTCACGTGTACCGAGCCCCGCATTTTCCTCGTAATAAAATCGTCTTTTTAGAGGTCTATCAAAAATAACCTTTGTATCTTTGTATCCTTTTTGTTTTGGTTACGAGTGCAAACATTGACTTTACACGTCATTCGTAAAGGGAAAAGTTAATGAACGCAAAATATTTTTTTTATTTTAATATGTATTTCCGAAGTCTTTTTAGTATCTAAATATTATAGTAGTAGTAGCGTGCATAGCCCAATGGCTCGCGTCGATTCAATGTGATAGAAAGAGTTAAGCAACGACGGGCGCGGTCGGTTTGTGGATGGGTGACCGCTAGTGGCAAAATTACTGTGCTTCGGAGGGCACATAAAGCCGTCGGTCCCGGTTGTTTTCAATGCTGGAAAAAGTCGTTAACCTTCGGGTGGCTTGAGAACATTCGACTGGTTTGGCCACTAACCCCTCCACCAATCCGCATTGTAGCAGCGTGGTGGAGTATGCTCTAGACCTCCAGCAGCAGTGTCTATGGGGGAGACCCGTGCCCAGCAGTAGGACGTCTATAGGTCGCAGCGCAGCGAAATATTATAGTGAACCTCATTCTACACATCTTTGTACACTGTATGAGGAAAAGTGTGAGCAAATGTGGGTTATGTCAATGTTTGTATATATCACTATGTTTTTCTCTTAGATGGAGCTACAACGCTACGCTGTATTCAGTGGGCACGAGTTGAATATAGTAAGCGAGACTTACACTACCTACACAGACCTCACCACATTTCCTCATAACTTTCTAAAGAATCTCCAGAGGCTGAGAAAGATGCTTCTTTAGGAAATTAAAATAATTATTAAGTATGCATTTAATGTTATTGAGCAAACATATTTCTTACATTTAGTTTTGTTTCGTATTGTATTTAATCGAGGAATAAGCCATCATTCAATCATATTGATAGCGTTAATGACAGTAAGGTCTATCAATCTTAGAACAGGTACCTTTTTTTATGGATACAAGATAGCAAACGAGCTTGCAGCACCACCCATCCGCTGCCGCCCATGACAACTGTGACTGTGAACAAGACAATTAGGGATTGGCGTGGTTAGTCCAATTAGTTAGTTAATTAGAACGTTAGTTGGTCAGTTCGTTAGTAGGTATGAGGACTGGGGACTGTTAGTGATAGTTAGGTCTATTAGTTGATGTAAGTAAAAGTCCAGTTAGTACTTGTTAGTAGGATTCTCGTTCTAAGTCAGTCACAGATGTGTAGCTACCCTTGAGGACTAAGATGGTCGCCTCTAAAGAAGTGTAGGTAACCGGAAACCACACCTTTCCAACCGGACCATAATTGCTTTAAAAACAATTATTACACGGCAGAAATGGTACTAGGTACCGTGGCGGGCGGTGATACTGTCCCGGGCGAACTCTATATGGAACCAATTCATATAAAACCCTGGTTTCAACCTATTAGCCAAGCTGGTCATTGTGAATAGATTGTCAGAAGATTTTAGACTGCATAAAGACCGATAAAGATAATCAAACGTAACCATCATCATTGTCATGCTCAAATGTTGGAAGACTTTAGGTCGGCGCATAAGGGATTGACTGAAACCGCGCGACAATAAGCCCTTTATCCTTCAACCATGCCCTTCAATTACTCAAATCGTCAGATCTCCACGCAGCCATGGAGGAGCGCACAATAAATAGCCGGAGCGTATGTTATCTCTCGACCCGATATTCGTCAGACCCCTCACGTGTTCACTACAAGCCTTATTAATTACATTTTCAACCTTTCCGTACCAAGTTTGAAAGGGTTGAGTTGTTCGACCCTCAGTCATCTCAACCCCAATAGTTTTTCTTTAAGGCTTACTATATATATGATAGCGTTGAAGCCATAGTACTAAAGCTGACCGAGGAGTGACAGACACACAGACAGGTATTTGAGTACATTAAGGAAAATTGTCATACAAGCAGGTTTCTTACATGGACATACAATAACAGTTGGATAGAGTCTTGCTAAGAAACGATTGATATACAACTATGGTGGAAGCGTTATGTGCGTAAATATGAAATGATTGTGTAATTCAGGAAAATTACCCCCTTTTCTATCGACTGAATTTTTTATACTCCCTCTCTCTCTCTCTTCAGCCCACATTAGTCCACTGTTGGACATAAGGCTCTCCCAAAGCACGCTACTGAGCCCTATCTTCGGCTCTCCTCATCCACTTGCTCCCCGCCGCCTTTTGCGTTCATTAACTTTTTAATGGATCATTATTATTAGACAGATCATTTTTTAATGGATCATTATAATTAGACGATCATACAGAATTCAGAATTCATTAACTAAGCGTACCTGGAGAGCGGTAGACTTACTGTGATGTGAGTGTGTGCGTGCCGGCTTGTTTAAACTATTTTACCGTTTGCATTACCTGACTTGCTACTTCAGTTGCTGTTTTATAAGACGGCATTCACTTATTTTAGCTCCATGGTCTCTTTACGAGTTCTTTCACTTTTATCATGGCAAACATTGAGAACTCTAAACATAGCCCCACGTGTTAATTACAGAGCCATCGCCGTTTTGTATGCCTTAAATACATATAAACTTTGTTAATCGCGAAGAAACTTGGCATCCCCATGGAAAGGCCCAGAAAGTAATTAATTAGGCCAGTCGACATGTGGGTGGGCCTGATGGATGGCGGATTACTCAATCCGTGTTGTGGCTGTTTCGCAATTTTCCATGTGGAAATGATTTAGTTTATTTTTTCATTTCATTCAATTATTGAGTTGGTTAGTGTAGTAACATCGTTTACTGATACCGTCGGCTACCAAACTGAGACAGAGTGTTCAATTGTACCTACGCGCAAACACTATCTATTTCTTATTATACAGTCCACGCTTTAGTTGAAAATAAACTGTCAGTGAGAGTAGTTCGTTTTTATTGTCAATCCCTCTTGTGCCCGTGTGTAACATCGCCGTTATTCCCGCGAACACAAAGTTTGTCGGTAGAACAACCCTTTCATTACTGGGCACGGGTCTCCTTTTTGAATAGGAGGGGTTAGGCCATAGTTCACCACGCTGCCCCAGTACGGATTGGCAGACTTCACATGCTGTGAGAACATTATATAACTCTCAGGCACGCAGGTTTCCTCAGCCTGTTTCCTTCACCATTACATTACATGTCATTTAATTTCTTAAATAGCACATAAATACACCGCTCGAGTGAGAGGGGATCGAAGAAGCCAGAAGATTTGAGTCCCCATGAAATTTACCATGCTTCGGAGGGCACGTTAAGCTGTCGGTCCCGGTTCTTTTTAAGGGTGAATACAGTCGTTAAACGTTGTCGATTGCCTGTTTAGATATTCTATTTCAAGCATTGTTCAAAATCATTGCATAGGAACTTGTCTTGTGAATTAGAAAGCCCAAAATTCAGTTATCTTTGTACTTATCTCATAACATACATATATTATACTTCCAATAGTTGCATATCTATATAATGCATTACTATTCCCCTGCCGCCCAAGATACCAGTGACAAACTACAAGACCTAAAATGAAATGAGAGAGTAATTAGTGATGTTAGTTAAGCACGAGGAGTAGGTAGTTATGGTGTAAGGACACGCTTTCAGTGACATTGAATTGGTTCTGTTATAGTTAGTTTGCAAAGCATACAGTCGAATTGCGGACCTCATCCTTTGCGCGGTCGATTAAATGGAGAAAAATAGAGAATAACTGACACACTTTAGTGTCCAATCATTTCAGTCACTCTTTCAATAACCTAAAGTCAATGTTGACGCAACCTGCACGTCACCGTGTGCACTGCGCTACAGATTTCGTGAGCTCACCATTAGATTATTAACAAACAATCGCGAAGAGTCTTCTGCCACAGCGGGCGAAACTAGACGAGCTAACACATGGACTTGGCTGTCTAGATAAATAAATAAATATCTTGGACATTCTCACACACGGCCATCTGACCCCAAAGTAGGCGCGAGCCTGTGTTATGGGTATCAGAGACCGATATACATACATAGATATTTATAAATACATACTTAAATAGATAATATTAACATCCAGACACAGAACAAATACAAGTGCTCGTCACACGAATATTTGTCCTGAGTGGGATTCGAACCCCCGACCCCTGGCGCAACAGACAGGGTCACTACCGATTGCGCCAACGGGCCTCTCAGATACTGGATATAAGCCAGGAGGTTGATTACAAGTGTCTCCAAAAATGATTACAGTAAAACCAAAAGTAGCAACCAAATATCACAGTACAATGAATATTCGTCGACTGGATTTTTGGTCTAGTGGTTGCGAGCGCGACTGCTAATCTAGAGCTTCTGGGTTCAATCCCCGGTTTTTATAGCTGCGACTCATAGACGTCCCACTGCTGGTCTCCCCCAACACAGACATAGAGGGGTTATAGGCCAACCATGTCAAATGTTCTCAAGCCACCCGAAGGTCTTCGACAAGGCTTAACGACTGTTTGCAACATTTAAAACAACCGGGACCGTCGGCTTAACGTGCCCTCCGAAGCACATCCATGAAATTTTGCCAAAAGCGGTCACCCATCCACGAACCGACCGCTCCCGTCGTTGCTTAACTCTTTCGATCACATTGAATCGACGCGATCGATTTTTTCAGTGTATTCTTTAAATTGCACGCGGGCAAAGCCGCGAGTATCATATAGAATACAATATAACTATTGTAATAATGCAAACATATTTAGTGTTAGTAGATATAAGTATTATTAGTAGTGCTGCCATTAGAGTAGAGTAGTTTACGAATGGAAGCTTACGATTTGAAAAAGTAGCTAATAAGGGACCAGTCCAATCTATTTGACCTAGCCCCATACCGTAAAACAAATTAATTCAGAAAGATAAAACCCCATGAGACAAAAGTCGATCTTAGGAACAAAAAATGGTATTTAAATGCCGATAGACTGATGGATGGAACGAGATTTAGATCATACATCTTATTGATACTTACTAGCCTTCCAATACTATACGCCATTCAGTGGCCATCACATCAAAAGAATGACACATCGGTTTGCCACAATAGGTATATAATTTCCATAAAAAATTCAAAGTCACCTTAATCTTCATAACATTAGTAACTACCTATAAGATTAATGTTCGTCGGGTATCCCACCATTTTTCCCGATAAAAGGAATTATTGGTTCAGAAATATTATATGCTAACCTATAAATCTCTTCCAGTACAAACCTAACACGGGTCTAAGAGGAACAACCAAAAGGAACAACGTACGGAACTGCCGACGCAGGATTTATTGTTCCGCCGACGCTGCGCTTCCAACATTTGTTCTATTGTAGTGTTTGTTCCATTTCACAATTTGTTCTACATTCTGGCCTACAGTTTATTATTTTTCTGATGGATTAGTTAGTTTCATTGAAAAGTTTTAGGCTATCTAAGAAATTATTCTATTCGTGACAATAACGCTCAAATTGGATGATACGGAGAAATAATGGAATGAAAATAAACTAACTTGTGTCTTTGTATTTCTCTCAAAATAATTATGACCTGTATCTACTGACCAGAATGAAAACGGGTTTTAAAATGAAAGTCTCGGTCAAACCAAAAAAACTGGCCAAGTGCGAGTCGGACTCGCGCACGAAGGATTCCGTACCATTATCTATAAAAACGACAAAAAAATTATATCTGTTGTATTATTCTATCCTTAAATTTTTATTTATTCTGTTTTTTAGTACTTGTTGTTATGGCGGCAACAGAAATACACTATCTGTGAAAATTTCAACTGTCTAACTATCACGATTCATGAGATTGGTGACCCGGTGACAGACAGACAGCGGAGCCTTAGTAATAAGGTCCCGTTTTACCCTTTGCGTACGGAACCATAAAAATAATGAACTTAAAAATAATTTTATGTATACAACATTTCTTATATAAACTCATAATATTATGTGTATCACGAAATAACAATGTATCTACGGTTAATATTTTTCTTGTAAAATGTAGTATGAGACGTTAACCAGAAAACGAAAGAATTCTTTGATTACATCACAAAAGCTCCGACAAAGCTAGAAATAGCACGAGGGTCGTCGTGTCTGTACAATTTCATTTGTCGGCCCACGTTTCTCCTTATACCGTGTACCGCTCGCAGCGAATTTCGTCCATGCCCGCCACTTCATTATTCAGCTCTGTAATACGTTTAGAGGACACGGGAGCTCAATATCTATGAGAGAATCGGGTGACGATACAGTTTTTCTCATTTACGTTACCAACGACGATTAGGTTAACGGTTTTATTACATTTTACGATTTGACAGTTATTTTTGATGTTTTAAAAAATGTATGGAATGTGCAGTGAATTTTGCTTCTTCTGTTTGTTCTGATGTTTGAAGATGATTTTAAAACAATATTTATTTAAGTATAGGGCTGCGATAAACATTTGAATACCAATTTTTATTTCCTTACGCGATGAAATTAGTGTTGCTACGTTTTTATGGTTCAGCGAGTTTTTTGTCGCCGACTTCTTATTATAAAACGGAAATTGAAAATTTTCTCTGTTTATTTTTAGGTCATGTGCTTTGATATTGTGATTTTTCAATATAATTTTGCGGTAACAGTTTTGTGATATATCTGACTGAATTCATTTATATCGTCTTAACATTTCTAATAAAATTGCGACTGAGGAATATTGCGTACAAATTTTCTGTCGTCATCTTATTTCTCGGTATAGTTTAAGTTATCTTTGTTGTTCCGCTGATCGGTTTGGTCGTAGAGCGAATAAAGGATGTGGTGTAAAACCAAATTGAATTTAGCCAACCTAACACAATTTTCTAGGCTAGAATAATTTTATTGATGTGAATAAGTTTATAACTTCTTAGCCGTTGAAACGATTAATGTGAAGTATTTTACTTGGTGGTAATATGGTGGTATTTTACTTATTTTAATATAAAAAGTTTGTGAAATACTTTCACAAAGTGTTATTTTACCACAGTAAAATGATGAAAATATACCTCTAACATGTTTACGTAAGCTTTGTGAAATTTGGCATTGCTTATTGTACGGAAAAAAAGAAAAGATTTCAAACAAACTTCAAAAAAACTCTGTAATATAAAAGAATAACCAACTGGTATTAATTGGTAGCAAAAGTTTAACACTTATTCATAAATAAATTGGTGTTAACCATTATGATAACCGATATACGCAGAAGAAATAAGGACATTTAATTAGAATAACCTCTAAATGACAATGACCTTTAATTAATCTTTCTTTATTTTAAAAGCTTTTATTTAACTTCACTCGTATGTATGTATGTCCTGGAATCTTGCAATCAATATTTCACCCACTTCCACTGAAGCTATCGAGCTGAAATTTGGCACACATATTTGGTTCCGATGACAATGCATGAAAATAAAAAATAAAAGTTTTAAAAAGCTTTTTTAAAAAAAATATTTTTTTAACGGTATAATTTATTACCCATAGAGATATATATAGATAACTAAGTACATGTCCGACGTACTAGTTGACGACGCGGTAGAACTATAGGCACAGCTAAATTTTGATTACTAGTAGTCATTGGTGTTGCTTGCCGTCGATAAAGCCTATACATTTATATTTTAAACCACCCCTTAATGGCACAGGTAGTAAATAAGTTCGGCATGGGTAACGATTTGAATCCGGTAAAGGTAAATCGTATTTTATATTTGTAGGAGACAATTTCTAAGAAGGTTTTTATGACAATGAAACGGCGATGAAAAACAAATATTGAACATTTTAACCATAAACTAAACATCGATACCGTTTCCATATAGTACGCACAACACTAGTAGAAGCAGCCATTTTATATGCCAGTTGCGATTTAGGTATACACTGTTTTTGCAATTAGGGCAAATCCATAGTACCAACTACAGATCGTTGATTTTACCGCTCTGACAATGGCATATAGAATTCAGATAGAAAATATACCCAATATACGCAACTACCCGCAGAACTATAAAACCCCACTGATAAACAAAATAAAAAAATATGCACCGCCTCTCAAACTGCAAAGGCCCTTCACCCAACTCGAATCACCACTTTGCATTTTTGTTTCTGAGACCCGGTGTTGTTTGCGCCTCGTAAATTAATTGTTCCTCCATTGAAGCAAGAAACGCTTTTAATATCTCCCGTTCTATTATTATTTGAAGCTTTTGTTAGTCTTCCTTTATTATGGCTTCCGTTTTTCATGTAATTGTTGTCGATATCAAATTTTACTGGAAGATCAGATAGCGTAGGTATTCGGATTTCTTTCACAGATTATTTTTCTGTTATATTGCTTTTAAGGGCGCAGTCTTTGATGAAATTGGTATTTCAATTATAGGAGTTCGTGAATTATTTGCGTTTGTCGCATCAAATCAACTTATATTATAATAATTTTTTGTCCAGTATTAAAAAAAAAAGTATTATTGCAATTTAAAATGTGCGTCTCATTTGCTCACCTTTTCTTACATACCTAGTTAATTTTATTAGGATACTAATATAGTAACCTAATTTTTAAAGATTTTTATGGTAACCTAGATTTAACAAGATACATTTAAAATATTTTGTTTCACATTAAAAGCGTTAACAATTTCCACTCTATAAATAAAAGTATTTCATGGAAGTGGAACAAGAAAGAAAATTAAATGCAAAACAAAACATTCACCCAAACATGATCATATAAACCAAGTGTATTCGATCGCAAATACTCCTCCGTGAAATCTAAATGGAAAAGACACTTGATTCTCGAGTCGTTCTCAAATAAACACGAATTCCATTTTGTCTCGGAGATAAGGGCGCAAACACATTAAGGCTACGTCGCATCACAGCACATTGGATGGCATCTTCGTCAACACGACTCTGCATCAAGACTGTGTAGCTCACATTCTAATTAACATAATATAAAGAAAAAAATATATAAATTAGAAATATTAAAAAAAAAAACATTTTTGAGTAGAAATAATAATGAATGCCATTATTTGGCTGAGTTTGTTAAATGACAAATAATTTACAATCAAACGAGCATAGTAATGTTCGATTGTAATTATGTGAACGATTTAGTCGAAGTGATTGACAAGTTGTAGCAACGCCTACTCTAAAGTCTTCCACGTAATTTTTAGATCAGGTATGTTTTATTTTAAATAATTTTTTGAAATTGCCACACTGACGGCAGCCCCACTCCAAATCATCCATCTGTCATGGCCGCGTTCAGTGTCTCGGTCCAGATTTCTCTCATTTAGTTTAGATCATAATATGTTTGTTTCATATTTCATGGGTGGGTTACATAATGCATTATGTGGTTCCGATACCGGGAATCGAACCCGAGCCTCCTGGGTGAGAGCCAGGTATCCTAGCCACTAGACCATATCGGATATAAGGGAGGGAGATTATTAATCACTTCGACTAAATCGTTCACATAATTACAATCGAACATTACTATGCTCGTTTGATTGTAAATTATGTTTCACGAATTAGTCGAAGTGATTGACAAGTTGTAGCTGTTTAGAGACAGATTTCAGAAATATGAAACCTATCTTATAAAGAAATAAAATACCTTGTGGTATGTTACTTTATTAACAAAGTTAACAAAAGGTAGGTAGTTTGTCCTTTTTTTTTTTTTTTTTTTCGGTAGTAATATAATACAAAAGTGATGTAAATAACACTAGTGTAAATTGACCAATTTTGTTTTTGATTTATGTTAAATAAATTTACTACAAAAATATAAAATAATGTAATGTAGTTAATTAACTGAGTTTTCTCTTCATTATAGATCATTTCCTGCAGACAGAATCAATTGCAAATTATTTCGAATGGTTTACAATACGTATCTATGTTACAATAATTTAGCAAATATACAAGAGGAATCACTCCAGTCTGCAGTGTTTCGAATGCTATCGATACTGAGAACCAGATACGAACTGCAGCATGTCGGGTGTTGTGTCTATAACCACTGTTAAGAAATTTCTTTAATATGTTAAGGTACATTGATTTAATCTTTATGCTAATGATAAAATAACATATAATAATATGGAGTATGTATATAAAACGATTGTAAGGTATTTGTGGCAATAATAAAGGTCTATTTTCATTAAAATTATTCTATGCTGATAATCTAATAAAAAGTTGTTTAACACTTATAAAACGTTTATTAGTATTGCATAAGATACTTGTGGTACTAATAAAGGTTTCTCTTTAGGCACCGGACGTACAACAAAATATGGAAGTTTCAAAAGAGGTTGGTACCTATGTATTTGGTTTGGAGGTTATGGTTATGTCAGAAATTGTATCTACGTTTTAATAATTTCATATGGATGTTTGACGTTTTTATTAATGACAATTACCGACAATAATTCTAACAAACTTATCTAATTTAATTGTTAAGTGATTCAAGGTAAGTAAAATAGCTGGAAAATTCCTGCTATTTTTACCTATGTATCCGATGCGCTGCGACTAACGCAAACAAAGCTAATGTTTTCATAATAGTGTTCCAAATGAAACTTTATTTTTGTTTAATTTTGTAATTATAGTTTAGCTAGTTTGAAGATTTAAGTTAAATCAAATTTGTGAAAGTTAATATTGAAAGTAATATTTTTTTTTTTTTTTTTTTTAATTATTGTTAAGTAGAGAATAATAACCTCATATAACTATAGACATGTTTACTAAAAACAAGATTTTACAAATCCATAATGTTTGTAATTAAGTACACCAAATAAAAACCAAGGGAATCTGAGCCTTTTTATTTATATAAGAGTACCATATTATTATAACTCGCGGCACCACTAGGCAATTTGTGAAGTTTATGGGGCAGTCTGGAGAAAGATATTAATTAGACCCATAATGATAATGATAGAAAACATGGGTTGAGATGGCCAGTATGGTACATACTATCACAAGCTTTATCGTGTATCAGTTATTGCAACATTCTTAAAACTAAAGCAGAAGCTTTGTCAAATCCTCTCATTTTAAACGGAATGCACCAACAGCGGAGGCTCCAGGATGCAGGACGCATCCGGGACATGTAAGAACATTATGTAGAACATTAACATTAAGAACATTAAGTGCTGTGGTCTGTTAGTTATATCAGGAATGCAAAAACTGTGTTGTGTGTTCCACTATATTTTCAAACTTTTTAAGAATTATACAATCGGCCTCGGTTTCTACTCGTATATATGATGCAAATATATTTTGTGACATTTGTATTCATTGCCATACTTATCTCTCGAAAAATATTAACTACTTATTAAAATGAGGGTACTGTAGCGACCCCATTCGATTTATGCATTAAGCTGTAAAGTCGTAATAATATCATAATTTCTCGAAAAATATTAACTACTTATTAAAATGAGGGTACTGTAGCGACACCATTCGATTTATGCATTAAGCTGTAAAGTGGTAATAATATCATTAAATTTGTATGTAACGTTAACCAATCGTAATAATGTGTGATCACACTTATAAAAATTGTTTGCAAACACTAAACTGCCTTTAGTTCCAATTCATTAATGTGTAGTGATTTTTCCTTATTCTTTCAATAACTAAAATATTGTTTGTCATTCGAGAATGAACCACGTCCATTTATTGACGCATCAAAATTTATTTTGAAAATCATAACAGCGAATTTGACTAACATTATGTTATCAATACAATAAAATACAAACACTCTTTATTTGTACACCGATAAAGAACATGTTACAACAACAAATTACAATTAGGGTATACAAAAAAGACGGCAGTTATTTAATCTCTAAAATATCAGTGTGCAATGTTTTTGTAATAAAAATGATTTATTTATAAGAATTCAATTGGATTGCTGAGTAACAAAATAAATATGGTATTCCAACGATTTGGTGTATAACTAATAATACTGTATATGATTACTGTATACAGTATAATAACACCGTCTCTCAATTGACATTTTTGAAATATTGAATGTTTTTGTTCGTGAGATGATTAAGTACGAATGATGCTTTATGTTTTTAATTATATACATAAAACCCAGAAATTAATCTTGGTTGTAAGTAACTTTTTTCGAATTTAAGTTAATTATAAATCCGAGACTTCTAGAATTTAAGCGATAAATCAGACATTCTAAAAAATTGCTAAAGAGATCTATTGAATATGTCATCACTGTTTAAAACAGAGGTTATATTATACAAAAGACAATAAATTAATTATGTGTATATTCCATTACTGATTTGCGTCACACATTCCGGATGTTAACGAATGGATCGAGGATACCGTTATATATATATATATATATATATACCGTTATAGATACTTGAATCTCAGGTATTTATATAGTAGTATAAAATGTATGAACAGTTAAAAATATATAAAATAGCAGTCTAAAGTATATCGAAGCCATAAAGTAAATTATTATTAATAATTTTGAAGCCAATAATTTTCCATTTTCAAGTGATCTACTACAATAAATTAAATATTAGATTAAATATCTAATATGAATCGTATATCACCATTCGGTTAAGACCTACTATAAATGCGCTTGATATGAACCCATTTTTAACAAGCGATCTAAAGCATTATGGTAAACAATTGCTTCTTGCTTTGATTTATAGTAAACACTTCAAAATAAAGTTTGTAAAAGAGTAGGTATTAGTGGAAAATGGTATTTCATAACCTTATATCCCATCCAGTATTACTGGATTATTGATATAAAATCCGAAGTCTGCCAGCATATCGTAAGTCATCATACCTCGTAGTCAGCTACCTGCGACAGGGTCGGCGCAGTTTAGCTGCGGCGGCGACGGCTCCAGCGGCGACGGCTCCGGCGGCGACGGCTCCGGCGGCGACGGCTCCTGGCGGTGGACAGTCCTGTTCGGCTGGCGCAGGCCCGCTGGTAAAGTCGACAGCATCGCTGCTGGCTGATAGCGCCCTACATCGTGGTTGTTGGCCTACGGCTTTCGATGTAAGGATTTTGGAGTTTAAATTGCAAAAGAGTTAGTCCGACATTTCTTATTTTCTGTTATATTTTTCTATGATATCTCTAGGATTTAAGACTAGAACGGATGTGATTAAGGCATATCTAGTATTAGTTTCGTAAAATGAGCATCGCAAAGGCGACAGGCATTTTTATTCTGAGTATAAATGAATCGGCGTGCACTAAAACGGCTAAAGCAATCCCCATTTGTTTAAATAACAACAAAGAGGCACCTTGGCCTCTGGGTCAAGGTTTGGTGGCGGCAAAAAACAATTTTTGGGTAATGTGTACTCGGATAAAATTTTATCCTTGAAAAACCTTTGGTTTATCGATTAAAAGGGTTTACCCTTTTAAAGTATAGATTGCCAGCGAGTGGCGACATCCTTATGAGTCGCAGTGACCAAATTAATTTTAAATTTCAGTACCTTCAGTATAGCAAATTTTCAACGCCTTTGGGCGTGGCCTCTGCTGGGTCGGCAGGGGCTGGCGCTGGCTGCTCCGCTGCGGCCTCCTCGACACCCGCCAGGGCCTCCTCCGGCTCGCGAGAGGCTAGCCGTCCCTGGGGACGCGGCCGCTGGCAGCACAGAGCCCGGGCCCGGCCGGGATGAATCCGTCATGGGTTCATCGTACTCATACTTGTATAAGTATGGCACATCTGCGACATATGCAGACAACACAACCAAAGAGGTTTATATAGCGACCCGCCAGGGGTTTGTCGTCATCATACTTGTATAAGTATGGAATATCTGCGACATCCGCGAACAACATTGCCGGATAGTTATATAGTTATAATAATATAAAAACCCACGAGGGCTATATAAAAAACTTGTAATAAATTATTTTTAACTTTCTCCCTAAGGCGTGTGAAGACTTGAGCACGTAAACGCTGAATGAGAGAAATCTGGACCGAGACACTGAACGCGGCCATGACAGATGGATGATTTGGAGTGGGGCTGCCGTCAGTGTGGCAATTTCAAAAAATTATTTAAAATAAAACATACCTGATCTAAAAATTACGTGGAAGACTTTAGAGTAGGCGTTGCTACAACTTGTCAATCACTTCGACTAATTCGTGAAACATAATTTTGAGTAAGGATTAACTGTCAATTAATTATCCTGTTATACAGATACAGAATTAAGAAAGTTACAAAATATAGCTACTAAATTCAGAACTACCAAAAAGTCATTAAAATTTGCTATTTAAATAAATTTTTTAAGAGTAACGAAACGGGAAAACGCCGGAATCGAATTGAATATAAAACCTATATGCAAGGCTATATGTATAGTTTAGCTAGAATTTTTGATAAAGATAGTCCAAAAAACCATTGATTGCAGCTGACAAGACGCGGTTAGTCGCAACAGGCGTGCACCTTAAGTACTTTAGCGAAATTCGGTCTAAATTCAAACTGGCTTTGCCACAGACTACGAGATTGTCTGCATGGTCGAGTGGAGCAATGCATCGCTTTTCAATCAGATGCAGGGACAGATACCGAGAATCAGCCTTACAGATGCTTTTATCTCTTATTCATGCATTTTGATTAATCCCTAGACAAAAACGGTATATTCTGAAACGAATTGTTTTTGAGTTTAAGACGTTGTTTTTAGTAAATCACTTTTTTACATTTTAGTATTCTGAATGAAGAGATATCTTAACTTTAAGTTAAGATATCTCTATCGGAATAATATTCCTTACAACATTAAAAGAGTTTTATTGAATTAAAATAGAATCGCAGTATATGAAGCGTCTAAATAAAATAAAATTAATTAAATCGAACAAATTCATACAACATCTACCTACATTTGCCAAGCAAATTGATAACGGCTAACATCCTGCATTAACAAGAAAGAATGATTGATGGATCGATGAACGTCGACTTGTACGTCGACGTATGTTGTAACGACGATTATATTGCAAGCAAGAGAGGAAACCACAGACTGGATTATGAAGTCAGCTCAGCACGTCACGAAGCATCGGACGGCTCTAACGAGTCACTTACCGCAGTGTGACCGATCATAATAGTAGTACGACTACTCCCTTGTAATTAAAGCATACGATAAGTACGTAATCTCTAAAAACTGAATGATAGATGAATAATCCATTCGATGACATATTAAAATGCACAGCAACTGGATAACAGAGCGAAAGCGCAATCACAGACTGGATTATGAAGTCAGCTCAGCACGTCACGCAGCCTCGGAAGGCTCTAACGAGTCACTTAACGCACCGTGACCGATCATAATAGTAGTACGACTACAGCTAACATACTCCCTTGTATAAATCATACTATAAGTAGGTACGTAACCTCTAAAAACTGATGGATACATTAAAAATCCATTCGATGACATATTAAAATGCATAGCAACTGGATAACAGAGCGAAAGAGCAACCACAGACTGGATTATGAAGTCAGCTCAGCACGTCACGCAATATCGGGCAGCTCTAACGAGTCCTTTCACCGCACTGTGGCCGAGCATAATAGCGCTTGATTATCCTGCACTTACGATTGCCGCTAGTTTGTGCAGGAAACAAGGATGTTGTGCTCCATGCATAATCACCTTGTAGTTTTGATGTTGTATGCAAATTTTGTGGTGCCGCACGCGAATTTATAATATACGCATGCGTGGAACGACCTTATGCATATTTCATGGTTTGTAGTTTAACTCATGACCAACTGGTACCAAACCACAGTTGGTATCAGTGGTCCACGATAGGTAAATCTTTGGAAATAACTACTGTTGCATTAACAAAATGGCATCATAGTTAATATACGAGTAAGTTTAATGTCAAGCTTTTCGGGTCTCATTAAAAATATATATTTTGCATATTAAAATTGACATTCTTTTTCAACTTTCATTTACAATTTGCCTTATTTTTCCTACTTTATTAAAGCTTTAAAGTTTTTAGATTGAAAAATGTTTGATTTGGTTTCCCTTTATTTTTTTTAGTCTTTTTTACTTTTAAAAAGGATACAAAAAATTAAATTCAAATTATGCATTTTTCTTTTATAGAAGAATTTCACATTATATTGTATTAGAAAGTAAAAAATAAATCATAAAATTATGTAAAGTTTTATAATTTTCATATCCGATAACAGATAAAATATAAGCCTGAATCGAATTTCAAAATTCAAAACTTTTAAATGCCAAAGGCGAGGTTAAAATTCAACCCTCGATATTTCATGATAGATTAAACCATTTGTCATACTGTAAAGGGATAAGCGAAGTGCATTGAACGTGAACTTATATCAAAATTAAATATAACGCTAATATGATTTTCGCTATTCAATCAGTCTTGAGGTAGCTACTCGTATCTTAAGACTGTAGATAAAATGGTGCACTTGATTTCAAATATCAGTTTTGTGCTAGCAATGATTGTAAAAATTAATTTATATCGTGTGTTACCTTATCACATGGTTGTTCAGGGAGTTTTTCTGTAAGTTGTAGGTTTAGAGGTTGTGTTGCTCTAGACCTCCCACAGCCACGTCTGAGGGAGGGCTAGAAGAGACCCGTGCCCTGCCCATCAGTGGTACTCCTGTTGCTGTAGCTTAGCATAGCTAACGTCAAAGCTGTGACACGCGGCTTACCGGCGGCCCAACCGGACTACTTGGCACCGGTCACGTTTCGGATTGGCGCGTAAAGTAACAATAAAGGTGAAATATAGCTGCGATAAGCTATATTTATTATCTTTCCACCTGCGTACATGCTAATTTTAGCTTCCTATAAGTTCGTGCTTTAGCTTTGCGGTTTGACATTATGCTGCACCCGGCAGCTTCATGTTTTGCCTGTTGCCGTTAAAAAAAATCAGTTATATTTCCTTTTTTAGTGACCACTAGAGGAGTGCTGCTACCAATACAGCGTATCCTTGTGGAGAATAAGTATTATATTTAATAAGTAGTATTGTATTTATTTTTTGTGAACTGTTGTTTTTACCAATAAATTATTTGTATTTGTATTTATTCGCATTGTCGTATTATATGCGCTACAACTGGCTCCAGGCCTATTTTTTGTGAGAAAACACGCTATCGGGTTACAGCTTCAATTGAAACAAGAACGGTCTTACCTTAACCCCATAAGTCGTTATACAGAGGCAGTTACAAGTAGACTGGGATGTAGAGCCAATGGAAAATTAATTAAAAGTCATTCCAAGCTCAGTCATAGTAGCTGCAATTTGGTCGCGTAGCCGATTAACGTGCCGGCTTAGCCGACTGGCGTTGCGTCAAACGCTAATTGGAACTTGTCGTGACGTTTCTGACCGAATATTGCAAGGGCAATTTTGAAGGCGTGAAATGCTTTTAATTGATCCATACAGCCAATCTGAGTAGTGGGTATATCTATCTTCTGTATAAATAAAAATGAATGTTGGTAAGCGCATTACTCAAGAATGGCTGGACCAATTCGGCTGATTTATTTTTTTGTATGTTCCATAAGGTCCACGGAAGGTTCTATACAATAATATTCGTATACAAAAAAAAACTGCTCATTTATTTCCTCTAAGGTGGAACAAAGTCTAATTCTAAGCGAGCGAAGTAGCGGGCGTCCACTAGTACATAAATAAAAACAAGATTGTATAAAGATTGAAATGAACCATAAATCTGTTTAAAATGAAATTTATAAGCAAACTATAATTCTCTCGTAAGTCTAAAATGCATTCAGTGATCAGTGCAATGAAACACATTTTAATTAATATGAAAATAGATGGTTCATAGGGAATATTATACCTGTATAGGTAGACAAAAAAATATAAAATTTAAAAAAAAAATATATAAATATACCTTAGTATTTCATGATATTCTTATTTATATCTACACTAGTTTCACAAAATATTGTATGTAACCGGAGACTGTTGAGCCAATAATATAATATAATTTGGTGACGCCCACAGCTTGGCTCGCGTGGAGTTCTTCATTTTCCGGGAGTAGCCTATATGTTAACCAGGACTATGAGTAATAACTTTATCAAGTTACGTCCAAATCCATCCACATCAACGCCTTAGATAATATAGACAGAAACCTTTACTAAGCAGAATATCGCGTTTGAATGAACAAGACACAAAATGCACTTTCCAAGAATGCAGTGACTTCTCAGCGTTAATCTTGTTTTTCAGCTTTTATTGACCTAGCTTATCTTATGTAGTTTTTGTCCAGCTTATTGTTCCAGCCTGTTCTACTGCTTAGAACGGAATAACTAAAGTTATAAACTAAATAACTGAATATTCAATACGGAAATGGATAAAAGCCAAGTAAAGGCTGGAATCTCAGTGCCAGCCGATTAGCGTGCCACGGCTTAGCCGACTGGCGTGGCGTCACACGCTAATTGGAGCGTGCCGTGACGTATCGGACCGGACATGCCGGGGTTAATAGGCGAAAATAGCTCGCCTGAGCCAAACTGAAAATCGGAATCACGCGTTTATAAATTTGTTGAGCTAATAGATAATCAATCAACTAATTACTGTGTGCTTCTTTGTGGCTGCAAATACTTTAATTGATTAAATGAAACTGCCTCGTTTTAATTACTTTTAAGGTACAGTAAAATTGTAAAGGAGTTTTTTTAATGTACATGTAGGAAGGGTAAAATTTATTTTCTTCTCTAATTCTCTCTGACATTTTTTTGCAAACTCTGATCCGACGTAACCCGAAATTTTCTACTAATTGATAATTCCTGTACTATCTTATACGTAAATTAATAATTTCTCAAATTCTATTGACAAAGGTCTCTCGTCTATTAGACAATTTTCGTTTATTTTCGTTTATTTGACTCGGCCAGTGTAAACGCTTGTTATAATAATTTGAATAGGTCATCGTTTCTATCTGTATTCTGTTTCTATATGTATTGTCTGTATTAGAAATGTTAAGATGTTAGAATTCCTTATTTCTTTTAGCTACTTTTGGCTTTGATATATGAAATGTAAGAAAGGTATAGCGGCTCTGAAAGTGGCACACTAAATCTGGTTAGACACTACGAGTATTTTCGAAGATAAAATATCTCTGAATTGCGGTTAACGTAGATAGGTACCCTTACTACTTCATAGCAGTGGGACGTGTATGGCAGCTTATGTTCTACTAAGCAATGGTTTACCTTTTTTACGATAAGCAATGGTTTACCGCACAGAAAGTATAGCAGAAATAATTTTTAAATAGCTAAAACGATATTTTTGCAAAGATCACTTTTCCCAATTTAAATCTTATTTCTTTTTTTTAGTAGCATCCAAACCGTTCTCCAATTTTATCCTTAATCGGACGGACGAAGGGAAAATCTGATTAAGACATTGAAAATTTCTCAGAATCACTACAAAATACCCCTGAAACACTGAATATTGGCGCGAAAAAATTCGGGAAGAAAAGTTTTTCACATCCATCACAAGTTGGAAGTTTATTCAGAGATAGGGAACGATTTTTTCTGTTCCAGTTCAAATGTATTTTACACGTGACTAGGGAAAGAATACGACATTCAGAAGGTACCTAAATGGCACATTGCTATGCATGACTCATGCACAAGCTAAGTGGCAAAGCACGGGCCTCCTCTCGCAATGCCGACAGCCCAGTGGCTATCGAACTCGCCTCTCACTCGAGCGGTCCGGGTTCAAACCCCAGCTGCACGCACCAATGACTTTTCTAAGTTATGTGCAATTTAAGAAATTAAATGTCACTTGCTATGACGGTGAAGGACACGTCGTGAGGAAACCTACATGCCAAAGAGTTCTTCATAATGTTCTCTAAGGCATGTGAAGTCTGCCAATCCGCACACGGCCAGCGTGGTGGATTAAGGCCTAATCCCTCCCATTCTGCCAGGGCTGAGAGGAGACCCGTGCCCAACAGTGGGACAAAGAAAGGGTTGTGATGATGATGATGATGATGATTGTATTCCGGCTGCTAAGGTGTGGTTTCAGGTTACACTTTTCTAGAGGCGACCGATTAGTCATTAAGGGTAGCAACACATCTGCAACAGACTTTTCAGAGACTCTTACGTGCCTTTAATTTCTCTATGGTGGTGCTTCATGCTTGGTCACTGTTTTATATCAATAAAAAAAAACACGTCGATTCGTCACCCTGACAGGGATGGCACCAGCTGAGCTGAGAATGAATTGATCAAAGCCGAATTGCATTTAACTTTTGCTCTCCCGTAGCGTAATCTGATCAACAGATTCTGTAGCTGCGACAGCTTGATAAGAAATTTAAGGATGACTGTGATATAGCTCTTCTATCTATCTATCTATCGCTCTATCTATACATAAACTATATATATTTATGTGTGATGAACCTATACGGATACATGTTGGAAAAAATCCATGGCCATGAAGAGGAAGTTTTCTTTTTTTAGTATTGTTTTTTTTTTCATTTCTAACTCACTTATTACTAAGACAGTAGGTACATAAATAAATTATACTTACAGTACTTTATTTAAGTTTTAAATAGCTACAACCCACTGTTGTGCACGGGTCTCTCCCACAGACAAGAGCAAGGATTAACGATTGTTTTTACGCTTGAAAACAACCGGGACCGAATAAAAAAATATGGATTTAGTTTTAGATACTATGAAAATTGTTGGTCATTATTATGTAGATATTACAACCTTTTAGACTTTTATCGTAGGTATTGGATTTTCTTAAACCCGACCTATACCACAGAATACATAATAGTACAGCCAGTACTTCCAGATATTAGGGTGTACAAACACTCTCCTATCCCTGAACTCATTAGCTTCACTATAATGACACATAATGTTATCTGGAGCCCACATGAAGCTAAGTACAAGCTCATGCTGGAAAAGCTTCAAAAGAAATTCTTGAGGCAGTTGTATTACAAGATACGGTTACTTCGTTGGCTACCCTCACATAATATCCTAGTATTTTTTTATTAGGAATGCTAGGATATAATACATTAGAGCTGCGTCGTAACCTGGCCTTGATGGAAGGCTTTGTACAACTGCTTAGGGGTAAAATGTGTAATTCATCAGTACTAGAGCTGATCACACTGAATGTCCCCGACAAATATGTCTGGGCTCGACGCCACAAATTATTCGCAGTTCCAGCATGTCGGCTGGCCAGAGTGCAGGAGAGCCCATTGATTAAGGCTCTGACCTTGCTTAACGGGTTAGTGGCTTGGGACCGTGAGGTCGATATATTCTATACTACACATATTGCCGCGTTTCGCAGGGCAGCAGGAAAGTATCTTGAAACATTTAACAATCGAATTGGAGAAATCTGTTAAGATTGTTATGTCTGTGTAAATATATAAAAAAAATAAAAAAAATAAAAAAAATAATGAGTATAACGAGGCTATTCTTATGTGTATAGCTCGATTGCAAAACGAATAAAAGTTATAATGCTCAGCCCAGCCAGAGTAAAAAGATTTGTTTAGTACAAAAGTAAGTTGGGTCTCATTTTCTACGAAATATATGAGAAAAGTTTTTGCAGCCTCTGAAATTTCTAGTCCTTCTCATCTCATCTCAACCTCGGTTGTTTTTTGATTACAATATAACTAACGGTCTTATACATATTATAGAAGTTTTAATGCATTTTTAAAAGCTTTTATTTAACTTCACTCGTATGTATCTATGTATGTATGTCCTGGAATCTTGCAATCAATATTTCACCCACTTCCACTGAAGCTATCGAGCTGAAATTTGGCACACATATTTGGTTCCAATGACAATGCACGAATAAAGAAAAGGTATAATATTATTAACATGATCACCTCTTGACGGATTTTGAACAACTTATCCTGACTAATATATAAATGATAAAGTTTGTTTGTTGGTTTGTTGGTCTTCTCCGCCTCAACGGAATGATGGATCGACGTGATTTTTTGCATAGATAGGGCCTAGAGAGTGACAGGCCACTTTTTGTCCCGGAAAATGCACGCATTGATATAAACCTGTAAAAAACATTCGATTTTAATCAATTTTTTGTTAGTCTGTTGTTTTGTCCATATTCTCCTCCTCAACGAAATAATGTATCGAAATTATTTTTGCATAGAACGGGCCCGTTGGCTCAATCGATGACCCTACCTGATGCGCCAGGGGTCGTGGATTCGAATCCCGCTCAGGACAAATATACGTGTGACGAACACTTGTCAAACACAAGTTTTGCTATTTCTTACCTGCAAAAGAAAGAAATCATTTATTTAAAATCGAAATCACTTTAGTCAAACAACATTTAAAATAACGCTGGGGGACCTGGGTTTCATCCCCGAGACGAGTAAAGTTGTTTTGAAATGGGTTTTAGTAAATCGAAATTCTAAATAATTTCAACTCAGCTCGGAGTCCGGATTTGTGCCAGTGTATGGCAATAGCTCACCATCTAAACAACTGGTGTAATACAGCAAACCTCTCTACTCTATCTTTTTTTTTATGGATACAAGATAGCAAACGAACTTGCAGCACCATGCCGCCCATGCAACTGTGACTGACTTTGAACAAGACTCAATTAGGGACTGGGTTGGTTAGTCCAATTAGTTGAGAGAGTTCATTAGAACATTAGTAGGTCAGTTCGTTAGTAGGTATGAGGACTGGGGACTGGTAGTGATAGTTAGTCCTGTTAGTTGATGTTAGTAATAGTCCAGTTAGTACTTGTTAGTAGGAGTCTCGTTCTAAGTCAGTCACAGATGTGTTGATGTGTGAAGTGTAACCGGAAACCAAACCGGACCATAATTGCTTTAAAAACAATTACTACACGGTAGAAATGGTACTAGGTACCGTGGCGGGCGGTGGTACTGCCCCGGGCGAACTCTATTATGGTTTGTTGTTGAAAGGAAAGGAAAGGGCCAATGGTAGTCGTTATTGGTTGTGGTGTTGAAATCCATCGTTATTTAAATTTTGTGAATAATAAGTACAACCTCAGTTAATTACGTTTATATTTTTTAAGTTTACATCCAATTAGGTTTCTTAAAAACTTATTTGGTTCCCTATAGGCTCTACCACCTACTAATAGAAAATACAGGCGAGATGTTACGTTATTTATGAAAAGAACCAGCTTAATTGCAACTCAAAGTAAAAAGACAAACGTCCTTAGACATTCTATTTACCCGGCCATTTAATGTCTGACCCAAATGTACCCCTAGCGCCTGGAGATATCATTTTTCTGAATTAAGCGCACCACTGACGACTCCCAGCGTTAAACATAGGGCCGGGTACACGGGTTTTATAGGCGATGCGAGACGCGTAAAATGTGAAAGGAAAATTCATTGGGGCTGTTAACTCACAATCTTGGGAGCGTGGGAGTTATGTGGGGTAATATTGTGTGATGTTTGTTACACTGTGCCCGAAGGTCAATGTAACTAAGCTATTTGTCTGAAGCCGCGGGAGCTGGCTTAGATCGCTAGTTGGGACGGATGCTTATTTGATATTTTATGGATACAAGTTAGACAACGAACACGCAAAACGAACACGAACTCGAACACGAACAAGCACCATCCATCCGCTGCTGTCCATGACAACTGTGGTCGACTTTGAACAAGACTCAAGTAGGAACTGGGATGGTTCTTCCAGTTAACTAACAGAAAAGTTTTCGTGTCGGCATTTCACTACAAATTCTGCACTACACCAACTACACACATAGTCGCAACAGGGTAAAGTGGAGCTCAGCTGCAATTAATCGGAAATTGAGTTTACTAATTCCTTCCGTTTACGTATTTCAGACCTGACTACTACCAAGCCTTGCTTATACCTATATATTATTTAACTAGTGGACACACGCAGCTTCGCTCGCGTGGCATTAGATATAACAATAGTTTCAATTACACCTTGTAATATTATATAGCCTCTGTCACTCGGTGAAGATGCAGCTTTCTGATGGTGAAAGAACTTTTGAAATCGGTAGTTTTTGTGTGAAAACATTACAAACAAATCTTTCCTCTTTATAATATTAGTATAGATACATATTTGATGAAAAGTATCAAAGATTGATAGAGGGGTTAGTGGCCAACCCAGTGTCGAATTGACTCAAGTCACTCGTAGGTCTTCGACAAGGCTTAACGACTGTATTTACAATTTAAAATGACCGAGATCGATGACCTAATGGTCATTGCTACCAGCGGTCACCCATCCACAAACCGACCGAGCCCGTCGATGCATAACTCGGTCATCGCATATGATCAACGGGAGCCATTGGGATATGAACATACATATACAGGGTGTCCCAGAATGAATGGATAATCCTTGAGTCCTGCACAGAACAGCTCTCTACCGCTTAGAAAAAAATATCAAAAAAAATAAATTCCAAGTGATACCCAAAATATGATTTTTTTTAGAAAAACATACGTTATTTTAGCTTCACTTCACATTCATTTACACAACTGCCACAAATTAATGATTTTTTGGCGTTTTTGGTGTCATTTTATTCCTGATAGACTATACTACTAGAAATACATCAAATAATATAAGTATCTGTGATACTTTTTTTATAAAAAAAATAAGAACTTGAATTTTTAACATGAAATTTGATACCAAAATAATTTTGACATAGTTTGAGAGTGTTTCATGTAAAAAAAAAGTATGAAAACGTAAGTGTCCAGCTATTTTAAAAACATGCGCAGTTAATACAGATTAAATAATGGTATAATACATCATTTTATCTAATACTACTACGAAGTTATTGCTATTGAGATGCAAAACGAGTAAATACGACTAAAATTAAAAAGTTAATGTCTTAATACATTTTAATAATAATAAAACATTTTAGGTGTCGCTGCGACCCATAGACGTCCCACTGCTGGGCACGGGTCTCCCCCACAGACACTGCTGCTGCGGGAGGTCCAGAGCATACTCCACCACGCTGCTCCAATGCGGATTGGTGGAGGGGTTAGTGGCCAACCCAGTGTCGAATGTTCTCAAGCCACCCGAAGGTCTTCGACAAGGCTTAACGACTGTTTCGTAGGAGGTAATGGAATCCCATTGGTTACAGAATGATGGCTGCCCTGCATATTATGGTACAAACGTCCGGGCTTATTTAAATAACACGTATCCAAACAAATGGATTGGTCGTTTGGGTCCTATTCTGTGGCCTCCTCGATCTCCAGATTTAAACTGTCGGGATGTTTTTTACTGGGGCTGTCTAAAGCATGTCTCTGGAAGCAGTGTACTCCATAACAATTTCAAATGAGGAATTACGCAGCCGTGTTCAAGAGGCCGCTTCAAAAATAAATGAATGACTCTACGCACGGTTTCTTAGTAGAGCCTATAAAAGAAGATGTCGAGCGTGTATTAGAATCGGTGGCAGACAATTTGAACACCTGTTGTGAATAAAGATTGATGTAATGTACACCTGAAATGTAGCGTCCATAGCCCAATGGCTCGCGTCGATTCAATGTGACCGAAAGAGTTAATCAACGACGGGCGCGGTCGGTTTGTGGATAGGTGAGCGCTAGTGGCAAAATTTCACGGACGCTACCGTGCTTCGGAGGGCACGTAAAGCCGTCGGTCCCGGTTGTTTTCAATGCTGGAAACAGTCGTTAAGCCTTGTCGAAGACCTTCGGGTGGCTTGAGAACATTCGACACTGGGTTGGCCACTAACCCCTCCACCAATCCGCATTGGAGCAGCGTGGTGGAGTATGCTCTGGACCTCCCGCAGCAGCAGTGTCTGTGGGGGAGACCCGTGCCCAGCAGTGGGACGTCTATGGGTCGCAGCGACACCTGAAATGTTTTATTATTATTAAAATGTATTAAGACATTAACTTTTTAATTTAAGTCGTATTTACTCGTTTTGCATCTCAATAGCAATAACTTCGTAGTAGTATTAGATAAAATGATGTATTATACCATTATTTAATCTGTATTAACTGCGCATGTTTTTAAAATAGCTGGACACTTACGTTTTCATACTTTTTTTTTACATGAAACACTCTCAAACTATGTCAAAATTATTTTGGTATCAAATTTCATGTTAAAAATTCAAGTTCTTATTTTTTTTATAAAAAAAGTATCACAGATACTTATATTATTTGATGTATTTCTAGTAGTATAGTCTATCAGGAATAAAATGACACCAAAAACGCCAAGAATATCATTAATTTGTGGCAGTTGTGTAAATTAATGTGAAGTGAAGCTAAAATAACGTATGTTTTTCTAAAAAAAATCATATTTTGGGTATCACTTGGATTTTTTTTTTTTTGATATTTTTTTCTAAGCGCTGGAGAGCTGTTCTGTGCGGGGCTCAAGGATTATCCATTCATTCTGGGACACCCTGTACACCCTGTATATACAGGGTGTCCCAGAATGAATGGATAATCCTTGAGCCCCGCACAGAACAGCTCTCCAGCGCTTAGAAAAAAATATCAAAAAAAAAAATTCCAAGTGATACCCAAAATATGATTTTTTTTAGAAAAACATACGTTATTTTAGCTTCACTTCACATTCATTTACACAACTGCCACAAATTAATGATATTTTTGGCGTTTTTGGTGTCATTTTATTCCTGATAGACTATACTACTAGAAATACATCAAATAATATAAGTATCTGTGATACTTTTATTATAAAAAAAATAAGAACTTGAAATTTTAACATGAAATTTGATACGAAAATAATTTTGACATAGTTTGAGAGTGTTTCATGTAAAAAAAAAGTATGAAAACGTAAGTGTCCAGCTATTTTAAAAACATGCGCAGTTAATACAGATTAAATAATGGTATAATACATCATTTTATCTAATACTACTACGAAGTTATTGCTATTGAGATGCAAAACGAGTAAATACGACTAAAATTAAAAAGTTAATGTCTTAATACATTTTAATAATAATGAAACATTTCAGGTGTCGCTGCGACCCATAGACGTCCCACTGCTGGGCACGGGTCTCCCCCACAGACACTGCTGCTGCGGGAGGTCCAGAGCATACTCCACCACGCTGCTCCAATGCGGATTGGTGGAGGGGTTAGTGGCCAACCCAGTGTCGAATGTTCTCAAGCCACCCGAAGGTCTTCGACAAGGCTTAACGACTGTTTCGTAGGAGGTAATGGAATCCCATTGGTTACAGAATGATGGCTGCCCTGCATATTATGGTACAAACGTCCGGGCTTATTTAAATGCCACGTATCCAAACAAATGGATTGGTCGTTTGGGTCCTATTCTGTGGCCTCCTCGATCTCCAGATTTAAACTGTCGGGATGTTTTTTACTGGGGCTGTCTAAAGGAAGAAGTGTACTCGAAAACAATTTCAAATGAGGAATTACGCAGCCGTGTTCAAGAGGCCGCTTCAAAAATAAATGAATGACTCTACGCACGGTTTCTTAGTAGAGCCTATAAAAGAAGATGTCAAGCGTGTATTAGAATCGGTGGCAGACAATTTGAACACCTGTTGTGAATAAAGATTGATGTAATGTACACCTGAAATGTAGCGTCCATAGCCCAATGGCTCGCGTCGATTCAATGTGACCGAAAGAGTTAAGCAACGACGGGCGCGGTCGGTTTGTGGATAGGTGAGCGCTAGTGGCAAAATTTCACGGACGCTACCGTGCTTCGGAGGGCACGTAAAGCCGTCGGTCCCGGTTGTTTTCAATGCTGGAAACAGTCGATAAGCCTTGTCGAAGACCTTCGGGTGGCTTGAGAACATTCGACACTGGGTTGGCCACTAACCCCTCCACCAATCCGCATTGGAGCAGCGTGGTGGAGTATGCTCTGGACCTCCCGCAGCAGCAGTGTCTGTGGGGGAGACCCGTGCCCAGCAGTGGGACGTCTATAGGTCGCAGCGACACCTGAAATGTTTTATTATTATTAAAATGTATTAAGACATTAACTATTTAATTTTAGTCGTATTTACTCGTTTTGCATCTCAATAGCAATAACTTCGTAGTAGTATTAGATAAAATGATGTATTATACCATTATTTAATCTGTATTAACTGCGCATGTTTTTAAAATAGCTGGACACTTACGTTTTCATACTTTTTTTTTACATGAAACACTCTCAAACTATGTCAAAATTATTTTGGTATCAAATTTCATGTTAAAAATTCAAGTTCTTATTTTTTTTATAAAAAAAGTATCACAGATACTTATATTATTTGATGTATTTCTATTAGTATAGTCTATCAGGAATAAAATGACACCAAAAACGCCAAAAATATCATTAATTTGTGGCAGCTGTGTAAATGAATGTGAAGTGAAGCTAAAATAACGTATGTTTTTCTAAAAAAAATCATATTTTGGGTATCACTTGGAATTTTTTTTTTTTGATATTTTTTTCTAAGTGCTGGAGAGCTGTTCTGTGCGGGGCTCAAGGATTATCCATTCATTCTGGGACACCCTGTATATATATTACTAGCTGACCCCGCAAACGTTCTGCCACATGAAATGTCAAAATGACGCGACGCTTCATGAACGACGAAACAAAAATACTAAAATAGTGTTTAAAAAACATTTTTCAGTGGACCAAATTGTAAATCTAAACCATTCTCGAATCCCCTTGAACGCACACAAAAAATTCCAACATCTATCCAGCCGTTTAGGAGGAATTCACTGTCATACACACTTACACAAGAAATAATTATACAGGGTTATTGGTAATTCGACGTATTCCCGTTAGGAGGTGATAGGGGTGACTATTTGTGATAATTTTAACCCCCATATGCATAATGCAAAAGTGAACCATTTTCGAGTTATCAAGCTTTTCAGCTTTTTTCAAAATAGGTCAGAAATGCAACATCAAAAATTTATTTAAAAAAAAGTATCAATTAAAATCTATTTTTTTATTCTGATTTATAAAAACAATTAAACAATGGTTATTTATCAACATTAAAACTACAATTATCGGTCCAACTTTAAAAATGCGCGACGATTAACGATATTACTTCAATATTTTTTGAGATTTTTGTCCACTAAAATGCCTTAAAAACAAAAAAAAAATATATTAAACTTGGCTTGCAGATTATTTTAAAAACATAACCGTTTTCTTAGCTTTCCAACAAGGCATAACAACTATGAACTTATATTAAAAAAAACTGAGAAAAACCGATCACAAAGGAAGCAGGCGGAAATTTGTATTCGAACTAAACTTAAGGTCGTTCTTTAAAATTTCAAAAAAGTAATTAAAAACAATGCCCAATGTTAATAAAACAAAAAATATAAATATAAAATTAAATTTCGAACCAGTAAAAGTTTAGTAATAATAACAATTAATAATAAGTAACAATTAAGACATTTTGTAATTTAGCCTAATTAAAGTTCTTGCTCGAAGGGACTTCCCCTATTGCGTACGTAGTCTCATTCTTTTTATGAGGTGTAACTTAACTACCGAAGTGTTCAAATTATTCCGAATCACATTTGGAGGACATCCGTCTTGCTAGTATATCATGTTTTGCCTTATAGCCATAGGCACGTCTTCAAGCATTTCATTTGTTAAAAAAATTCGTAAGCGACCAAAATTGGTTCATCGATAAATTCTTGCACATATTGCACATAATGCAGAATAATTTGACTACTTCGGTAGTTAAGTTACACCTCAGAAAAATAATGAGACTTTGCGTACGCAATAGGGGAAGACCCTTCGAGCAAGAACTTTAATTAGGCTAAATTACAAAATGTCTTAATTGTTACTTATTATTAATTGTTATTATTACTAAACTTTTACTGGTTCTAAATTTAATTTTATATTTATATTTTTTGTTTTATTAAAATTGGGCATTGTTTTTAATTACTTTTTTGAAATTTTAAAGAACGACCTTAAGTTTAGTTCGAATACAAATTTCCGCTTGCTTCCTTTGTGATCGGTTTTTCTCAGTTTTTTTTAAATATAAGTTCATAGTTGTTATGCCTTGTTGGAAAGCTAAGAAAACGGTTATGTTTTTAAAATAATCTGCAAGCCAAGTTTCATATAATTTTTTTTTGTTTTTAAGGCATTTTAGTGGACAAAAATCTAAAAAAATATTGAAGTAATATCGTTAATCGTCTCGCATTTTTAAAGTTGGACCGATAATTGTAGTTTTAATGTTGATAAATAACCATTGTTTAATCGTTTTTATAAATCAGAAGAAAAAAGTAGATTTTAATTGATACTTTTTTTTTAATAAATTTTTGATGTTGCATTTCTGACCTATTTTGAAAAACGCTGAAAAGCTTGATAACTCGAAAATGGTTCACTTTTGCATAATGCATATGGGGGTTAAAATTATCACAAATAGTCACCCCTATCACCTCCTAACGGGAATACGTCGAATTACCAATAACCCTGTATATATTAAGATATAAAGAGTGTGAAACGCTTCCTTCAAGGCAGGCAACGCACTTGTGATGACGGTGACCACTTACCATCAGGTGGCCCGTATGTCTGTTTGTCCGTCTATATTATTTAAAAAAAATATGATCGCTCCAACATTAAGCATATGGGTCACGATCCGTCTCTCAGGCAACACGCTCTCGCGTCGACTAATGAACGCAATTCTCAAAGTGGCCTTTTAACATACGATGACATCAAATTACGCTGCTTTGATTTTAATTTTATTGCTCTCCTATCCTCTTCTAAGTGCACAAGTGATACATGACGCTTTTCATTTAGATATATTTTTATTAAAATTAAAAGCTTTTATTTAACTTCACTCTTATGTAAGTATGTCCTGGAATCTTGCAATCAATATTTCACCCATTTCCACTGAAGCTATCGAGCTGATATTCGGCACACATATTTGGTTCCGATGACAATGCATGAAAATAAAAAAAAAGTTTTAAAAAGAGAGTTAGGCAAGATTATCTGCAGTTTATCTGAAGAAAAATGTATTCCTTTAGAAAACTGTATTTCTTTAGAAAAATGTATTTTATCTTCCATGAACTCAAGACAGATTGCTTTGATCAACCCTCTCTGGCGTCATTCCAGGTTACATCGCGACCCAGCTTACATACTGATACCGAGCGTTTTCAATTAGGTTTCTTAATCAATTCTGAATCTAGGTGATCTGGTTTTACTTTGTAATCTGATTTCGATTATTGGTTCACCTTTGTGTGTTTTATTTGCTGAGTAACGGCTTTGACGTGCTTATACACGAGAAGAGTATGTTTTTCATTATTTTATATATTGTATTGCCATTTATATATAATATTATATTATAGCGTCCATAGTGTTTTTTCGTAATATCATACTATTTTCATTGTTGCGATATTAGCTGACTGAAACTATTTATCATTTTAATGTATTCAACACACAAAGACCGATTTCAAAGAAGCCATAGCACTATCGATCATGGAAAATTTTGATCAATGAAAATTCAGTTTAATTTGTCTGTAAAGATGTTTTCTACAAAAGTATTTTGTGTTGAATTTCACCATTTTATTATTTTTATGTGTTGAAGTCTGGTTTTTTTAAAGCTGGAGAAAGTTATTTTTATCAATTAGTATAACAGAAAATTTTTAGTATAAAAATGACAATGTAATGCCGCTATCAAAGAAATGGGAGTTACCTACTAATACCTATTAGTAGGTAAGCTCAAATTTCTTTGACTGTTAGGTAGGTTAAAGTTGTAAATGTTTGTGAAACTTGTAACTTAAGTATATTCTCACCCTAAGTTTTAACTAACTTGAGATAAGGTTTCCTTTCATGTTTCATGAAACAAAATTGTTGTTGGCATGCTAAGAAGTGGATGGGTACAGAATGACCTTTTCCTATTTTATATCCATAAAAAGAATCATGTATAGTCTTCTAAGAAGGCTGAAGGCTCATTCCATTCCACTCCAGTTCAGCGGAGAGAAATCATGTAATGTTTTTTGCTCGCAATTATTCGCTCTTGCTTTCAGAAAGCGTGCCAAAATAACTCAGACGTGTCACCATAAATTTTCTGTGCGAGTTTCAATTACTATTATCAACGATTTGTCTACGATTGTGTTAACGTTTGAACCGATTTTATCCATTTAAGAAGCTCTTAACTATTGTTATGTCTAATACCACGCGATTGAAGCTGCGGGCGTCCACTAGTACACTACACGACAGCTAAGGTACGGTACATACACTATTAACATCACGCCGTATATCCTCGAAGGGAAAGGCAGAGGTGAGTAGTAATCCCACATTCCACCAGTTGTGTCACCACCAGTTCCACCAATTGTGTTTGTGTGGTGTGTTTAAGTCCAATGTGGTTGAAGCTATTACCATACACCGGGTTCAATTCCAACCTCCGAGCTACTATTGGGAATTTCAAATAAAAAATCCAATAATACTCGACTCGACCAGGGGACTGAACCCAAGACCTCTAGTTTAGCGGACGCGCTGGCAACCACTAGACCCACGGCAGTCTCTAAAGTTTATTGAAGTTTAACTAAAGTAAATTGGCACAGTTTAAGCATATTCAGCAACTAATTTTACAAACTGTAACTTCGATAAGTTCACATGCAATTTTCTTTAAACTAGCTCCGCACTGCATGGCCGGTTAAATTCAAAACGAAATTTCGTTGCTTACGTGATTTATTTCCTACAGTTTCCTTAGATTCCTGCCGATCTAGAAACTTCCAGGACATTTGTAGAAGCTACCGATTTTCGCTTTGAATCAATTTGTTAGTCGGAAGTAGTGCGGGCTGAAATTGGTATAAGTGTGAAAAATTGGGCCAAGTTTATGACAAAAGTCGTATGCCTTTGCCATCACCACCACACCAACCCTTTCTTTGTCCCACTGTTGGACACGGGTCTCCTCTCAGAATGGGAGGGATTAGGCTTAAACATATTCAATAAAGGATTGGTTCTTTCGCAAAAATACTCTCTAGGAATTTCTAGTACGTTCTAGCGTATTCGACGAACAAAGGCTCTGTTAACCGCACGATAACGATAAAACCATGACCGGCCTTAACTTCCGAACACCGCATGAAAATATACGAGCACATCAACGGGACGCCAATTTCCTACCGTAAAGTCCACAGAAAAATACGTGACGATCAAAAATTCACGATACCCCATTTGTGAGTCGAGCAGTAAACCCGCATGGCCAAGTTACTGGAAGGTTTACGATTTCTGATATACCGTGTACACGATACAATATCATGTATGGGAAGGCGTAACATAAACCGCAATAAAAACAAGTCGAGTACGAATCAAATTAAGACAGGCTGAAACGAAAAAATATAAAAAAAAAAATATTTTTCACTACTTTTTCGTTCGTTTTTTATTGGAAAAATAACTTCAAAAACTGGCTCTTCACAGCAAGTTATTAAATTACAATTATAATTGCTAATATAACGCCTCAATAAAAATGAATCGTACTATTTGTGGTTTCTGTCAGAGAATTTTTCATCCCCTTGACTATAGTCAATAACAATTATTAGTTATCAACGATTGGGCCAAATTAAAGCATATGTATTAAATTTTTTTCAATTCAAAGTTTAAACACATCCCTCCATTACGAGCCCAACAGTGGGGCAATAAAAGGGTTGTGGTGTCTGTATAAGACTGTTATATTACAGATACAATACAATCGGAACCGACTGAATCAAGGCATTTTTCTACAACGCCATGACAGGGGTGGATTTCTCGACCATTAGTATCTATTCTAAGCTTATAGCTTATGATAATAACTGCCTTGCCACAAAGCTTCAACACATTAAATATCCAATTTAATTGTGCTTACTAAACATATTATAACCATTTATGACAATAACCAAATTCGTAACAACTTTGAGCATGACGGATTGTTTGGGAAACACGAAACACGAAGCGAAACAGTTTGAAGCATTATTCTTTGCGAAGCAAATTCTGAGTAAATGGCGCGAACTGTCTGTCTGTATAATTGTCTTGTATTCACACTAAAGTTTATATTTAGCGAAGTTCTATGTGTTTAGAATACAATGCTTGGAAGGCGTGGAAACGAACTATCTACAACCTGCTCACAAAGTTTATGCTACCGAGAAGTACACGGCAAGAAACTCGGTAGGTAATTAAATTACAATTTGACCTAATATTAAATATTTATTAATAAATATTTATTTTTCAGTCTGGTGACAAATTATCAGATGTGGACCTGTCATTTTCTGAGCGACCCGTCGAGTACCATTCCTGTAAGTCCCAAACGTTAACCTTTTAATATGCAAAGAGGATTCGCTGGATCCCTCGCTAAATGCAAAATCTTTATTTTAGCGAGTTCTGACGCAATGCCCGTAGATTCCAGTCAATAGCTGCCTAAAAGATACAAAACATAGACCAAGGAGGGAAAACCAATGGCACAGAAAATGGCGACACAATATTTTGGGCACGTCACTAATATCAATCACAAAGTTCATTATGCACTACAGACACAGCAATCAGAAATTTAATTTAAATTACACGTATAATTTAAACATTGCAAAATGATTCCATTTTTGTAGTAAATAAAGAATTGAGTTGATATTATTTATTATTATTAGTTTCCCAATAATCACAGAGACAATTATTTGATGGCACATCTATGACCTGATTAAACGTTTCTTTCGGCCCTCGACATGCGCAAGCACAGTTGGGAAGGCTCTAGAAACTCCACCACGCTGCTCCTAACCTATTTTTGAGTATTCTGAAGCCACCAAAGGTTCAGCAAGGCTTAACATGAACTCCGAAATAAGAAAGCGCAAGTGAGAGTTTGTCACCTTGCACCACTAAGCACCTTGACTTTATATGCCTTGATTCATCCAATTATTATACGTTAGACGAAAAAATAAATAAATTTTAAATACGAGTACAAATGAAAGAGCGTTTAGTAAACTACTGTTATTATGACATAAGGGAATTGACAGAAGGGAAAACTTTTGACATTTTATTCATAATTATATGACATTTAATTATTTGTAGTTATTAGAACTGACATGATTGTAATTTGTAATATCTCCAAATGACATTATAAACGAAATTGTAAAAATATTACATACCTACACCTACCTTTTACATACTTACATATATACCACATTTTGGTTAAAGTTGATCGTGTCCCTATCAACATTAAGATCTTGTTGTAAATAATAATAACTTTAAAGCAAATAAACAATTTAAATTTGAATTTAAATTTGAAAGGTTTCATTAAAAAAGCTCTTTAGATCTCCTAGGCTGTTTTTCAAATAATAATAATTAAGGTTTGAACGCGCGACTCACTCAGCAGGATGATCCTGGCGTTTATAAAATTCACAAATTTGAAACAACGCAATTTGTTTTGCGAGACAAATGGGGTTTCCTCGTCCCGGCACAGCCCAACCACATTCAAATAATTTTTTGTTTTTCATAATGTTTGGACATTTATATCTGCCGTTCCACATTGGTTACACACTTTATGATTTATTATCTCCTACTTCCATGCTTATGATACATGGAAGCTGTAGATCAACCTCTGTATGGCGCGAGCCCCCTTCTGAGTGTTAGCAAAGGGATTATAGACATCTTCTGGCGAGCTATGTTCATAATAAACAAAGTCAAGCCTGTGCAAGCGGCATTTTTAATGGCTGCTTAATAATAGCATGGTTTAGACCATTGGACAGTGTTTTTTTCGTGGACTAAGGCTCTGCGCAAACGGGCCACCGACCACAGCCACCGGTGGCCAGCGACAGCCACTTAACATAAACTTTTTCATATTTTGTATAGACGCGCCGCACACGTGTGGCCGGTGGCGGCCACCAAAAGTTGTATGTTAAGTGGCTGTCGCTGGCCACCGGTGGCTGTGGTCGGTGGCCCGTTTGCGCAGAGCCTTATTGTTACAAAATACTATAGGTATGGAACAATACATATTTTCGTAATGACGTAGATATTACAAAAAGTAACATCCAATTAACGAGGAAGATCTGAAAAAACATGCTCAAAATTTTAAAACAAAAGACTTTAAGAGTGAATTTATCGTCAAAGGCTACGTTTTTGTCATTGAGACTTATGTCATCCAATTATAATAATAACTTGCGACGAAACACCTGCGATTTTATGTCACAAGGCAATGATTTTAAGGTAGATATTCGTATGAATATTTGAAAGTTAAAGCACTAGGCTCAATTCATAAGTATCACGTTAAGACTGTTATGTTATGTGAACAAATGAAAGAACGATATTTAATTTAAAATACAAAAGGCATTGTGTACCAAAAAAAAATTAACATCATCCCAGTAGTTCCCCAAAGGGATAGGCAGAGATAACACCCACTTTTCACCAGTTACGTTTAGGTCCAATTTAATAGTAAACCACACATTCTTCGAATACAATAATTTAAATTATGAATTTTAGTACCTTTTTTTTTATCGCTTGGAAATGCAATTACGCAACCCACCCATAACCTTTAGTTTTAGTACCTACGTTTTAATGTTCCTACTATTTATCCCACTGCTGGACTCGGGTCTCCTCTAGGAATGGGAGGGGTAACCAACAAGTGCGGATTGACAGGCTCCACATGTTTTCTTAACATTTCCCGCTACAGTTTAACTTAAAAATCATTGGTGCTTACCACTTAGAATTGAACTCAGACCCCTCTAGTGAGAGGTGAGTTCGACAGCTATAAACTGGGCTGTCGCCGCACCAAATAGCTTTACTCACAAATTATTATCGTTCCCAAGAAGTGTAAGCACCTCTATGTAAGCAATAAAACTATAAGATCCCGGCTCCAAGAAAAGCCAAGTCCATATATCTCTTGAAATACCTCGAAGAAAGCGTTTAGAGAAGATAAAAAGCCACAGTGCCGTGTAAAAGGCCTTCCGGGCTCATATCTCTCCTGCAGCGCGGGGCTACGTTAAAGTTAAAGCGACAGAGATATCGGCTTAAATATGAAATGCTAGTGGACGCCCGCAGCTTCGCTCGTGTGGAATTAGACATAACAATAATTTCGTTTACACCTAGTTGCCACCTTCTTCAAACAGTGAAACCCATCACTAATCACTGTTTTATTAAATCAGTGATTAGTGATGGGTTTATTAAATCAGTGATTAGTGATGGTAGTCCCTCCTGTCTACAAGGTTTATTTGTACGCATACACATCACACATGCCTGAGAAATTAATTCCCCATTTGCAAAATGTTTTCAGTCAAATCGACTTTCTCATTGAAATTTGCTGCGTAAATATTTTATGCAAATCTTCCATTTCAGGTAGCAAGACGCTCGGGAAAACATTTTCTGCTTAAGCATCAATTATTGATATTTTCGCAATGAGTAGACCTCCCTGGCTCCACATTTTAAGTGGTTTTATGTTTCTTGTTTTATCGACATAAACTTGTTGTTGTTTTGTTGTTTGTACTCGTATTAGCCACACTTGTATTTCGATGTTGGTAATAACTATAACCTTTTTTAATAAACTTAAAAGACATAGAGCTGCCATCCATACTTATCCCACAGCTGGGCACGTGTCTGCCCCACAGAGAAATATGCGGGAGGTCTAGAGCATACTCCACCACGCTGCTCCAATGCGGATTGGTGGAGGGGTTAGTGGCCAACCCAGTGTCGAATGTTCTCAAGCCACACGAAGGTCTTCGACAAGGCTTATCGATTGTTTTCACCATTGAAAAGCACGGTAACGTCCATGAAATTTAGCCACTAGCGGTCACCCCTCCACAAACCGACCGCGCCCGTCGTTGCTTAACTCTGTCGATCATATTGAATCGACGCGAGCCATTGGGCTATGGAGGCTACAAGATATATAAATGCAATAAAAGAGATATATGAGACCATATCAACCTTTACATTACTTTACTTACATTACATCAAATCATCAAAATCACGCAATATGAAGGATTCCGTAGAGACGGAGAAGAAATACAAATAAACAAACCAATAAACCAAAACTCTATCAATTACAATTTCCCGTACCTAAGTTAATTAGGATACAATAAAATAATATTAAAGTTTACTTTTAATTACAACGATTTGACTATTGGTTGAACCTAATTTAATATTATTAAATTTCAGATTAAAATATCGTTAGCTACCAAGGTATGAGAACTACGGTAATTGAAAGTTAGTCCTATATGTTTGTGTTAGTACCAGACGTACCAGACATTCCTGTTAGGTCATGCGTAGCTACCTTTGAGAACTAAGATAGTCGAAATAGAAAAGTATGACCAGAATTTCAAGTGCCGGTGGTATTCCCTGAATAAACCTCATCTTGATTCCAAGATCGTCATCCATATATATTGCCGATCTCATTCTTATAAATACTTGATTTTACCATTCAGTTCGAAGATATCGGATCAAATATTTAATTACTCCGGGCATCGTCAATTTCCTTTGTTCCATTTAACCCCGTTCCTTTACTTTACTTAATTAGCTAATTGGAGCTGAAATTCGATACAGTTTTATGATTAAGTTGATTTAAGTGGAAATTGGTCAAGAGTCAGCAATTAAAATGTAACAGGTCAATGGAATTCGAGTGGTATCCTATCAGCTATCCGTTGAAGTAGACTCAATAAGATAGTAAATTGGCTTGCGTAGGTAACCTTATTCCACTATCATGTTGCAATTTAGGGAAAATCAAATCAACTCCTTACTCACACACCAGAGGCTGATATATTTTTCAACAGTCATAGAACTTTGAGATCTAGATTTATAGAACTTTGTAAATTGTAAGTTATTATTTTAAGCACTTATGTATCTAGTTTTAATTAATCTCTATTA
Organism: Carterocephalus palaemon; assembly: GCA_944567765.1. Lineage (NCBI taxonomy): Eukaryota > Metazoa > Arthropoda > Insecta > Lepidoptera > Hesperiidae > Carterocephalus > Carterocephalus palaemon. The sequence goes on along the minus strand of OX155654.1, from coordinate 1,865,604 downwards.
GTACCTAGTATTAGATTAGTTTTTGTGGATATAAAATTATTTCTGGTTGTTTCTTTATTCACAGATTATAATTATTTATAATATATATAATTATTTATATAATATTATTTATGTATTATCAAAAATATCTTTTATACGTCCAAATCTAGCAAATGTTATTAACGCTTTAGAAGTTAGTGCAGAGGTACCCGTGACTAGTCTCAAGTGAGCTTTGAGATTTCGATGCAGTTTCAAGTCGACCTGTGCCTGGGTTGAGTTAGCTTGTTCAAACTCATTTGCAAGTCGTAGATGCTATTTGCTTTTATTGTTTATGCATTTGAAACGCTTATCACTAAATAGTTTATAGTAAGGTCAATGTTTATGTCTGTCTGTTTACTCCTTTAAAATCTTCTAAACCCACGCAACGGATTTTGATACGGTTTTCAATATAAGTTAGAGAATTTCTTCTGGATGGTTTATTTGTATATCATACGCATAAAGTGGTAGATAAAAGCCAAGAATTTCTATGAGTGACAAACAGTTCAGAATTTTTACTATCTAACGTTATATTATGGCGAGTGATGACGCGCCGCGGCCGTGCCCGAGCGGCTACGAAGAGCGGCGACGACGTTGCGGAGCGAGCCGGCCGAGCTGCCCGTGCCGAGCGAATCGGAACTCTAGAGACGCCCGCGCAACATAGCATCGAGCCCGCGCCCAGACACCAAGCGAAGCCAGCGGCGGTTGCGCAGGATGCGGCACCAACGACTGCGCCGTGTAATGAAGCGGTGAGAGAGACCGAACAATCCGAGCAATGGACAGTAGTTAAAAAACGTCGACAGCGTCGTCCCGTTATTAGGGGCACTGGGAATATTGATAAAGACTTAGCTGCTGTGGAGAAGTCGCGATCATTGCATGTATGGTCTTGGCACCACGAAACGACGCCTGAAAAATTACAGGCATACATGTTAAAAAAAAGGCGGTCTGATGTGCCCTATGTGGTTGAAAAACTCGAACTGAAACATAATACATACGCATCATTCATCGTATCGGTTCCTGAGAGCGCTTTTATGTTTTTTATGAGTGCTGAGAACTGGCCGCCAAATACTCAACTTAATGAGTGGTTTCGGAAAAGAGCCTCATATAAAACTAGGAGCTAAAGAAAGTAGAAAAACACATAGTAAAACAAACTTGAGTGTTTACTAACAAAATGTTCGCGGTTTACGTACTAAGTTACATAGACTTTCGTCTGATATTGTTGTCTCACGGTCGGACGTATTACTCTTAACTGAAACTTGGTTAAATGAAAGTATTGCCGATGCGGAGGTTGTCCCGCGCCAATTCAATATTTACCGGGGAGACAGGCCGGGTCCGCGGAGAGGAGGCGGTGTTGCCATTATAGCGGCACCAAAGTATGTACTGCACCCAGTGAACTTGGGAAATAACTTAACATCGTGTGATTTTATATGGTGCTCAGCTAAATTTACGTAATAATTTAATAACAATTCTTATGTGTGTATATATCCCGCCAAACGTAGACGAAGAAGACTATTTTTACATTTTTAGTATAATAGAGACTCTAAGTGCTAACTATCAAAAGTTGTTGATTTGCGGTGACTTTAATTTAAATTCCGCCAATAATTTTGTACGTGCTAGTTATGAGTGTCTCCTGTTGTCCTGCGAATTGCGACAGGTGAACGGGGTAGCCAATGTACACGGTAACATATTGGATTTAGTTCTTGTAACTGAGCCGTTGGGTAAGGTTGAGGTGGAGAAGGCGGTGGATATCATAACTGCTCCCGACGGGTATCACCCCCCACTCGATATTCAAATCGAGCGACTGTTTGGGCATGACTTTGGACAGTCAGAGGTCAGTTCTAGTACTGAATGGAATTTTTACAAAGCTGATTTTCATGCTTTATACGCCAAGCTAGCAGATTTAGACTGGAGTTTGGTATTAAATTTATCGAATGTAAATGAAGTTGTGGCAAAGTTTTATGAATTAGTTAATAATAGTATCGATAGCTGCGTTCCCATTAAATCGCGTATCGCGGTACAGACTCGGTATCATTACCCTGTTTGGTACACGCCACATACACGACGCAACATAAGAATCAAACATACATATCATCGATTATTTAAGAAAACTAAATTACGTAAATACCGGTGTAGGTTTTCAAGATACAGAGCACTTGTTAAGTTGAGCATTAAAGCTGACTTCAGCGCATACAAGGCGCGAATGGAGCATGACATAATTCGCAACCCCAACTCATTCTGGAGCTATATAGCCTCTAAGCGAGTTAAGAAGCAATGTGGAAAACAGATTGTAGCCAATGGTACATCTGTCTGTGACAGCCAATGTGCTCAATTACTTGCCGATTACTTTCATTCGGTCTATAAATGTACGCCACCAAAACTCAACGCAGTAGAAGCGAGTTTAACATCAGGTCCAAGTATAGATACGATGATCGATGTTGGTGTCATAAGTCGAGAGGACATAGAAGAGGCACTTGTAAAAATGAAGCCAAAGCGATCCGCGGGACCAGACGGCATCCCCCCTTACATCGTTAAGGACTGCCGTTCGGTGTTTGCGGAGCCTTTGCTACACATATTTAATCTATGTCTGTCTAGTTGTACGTATCCTGAGGCATGGAAACTATCCCGTGTGGTGCCGGTTCCAAAGGGTAGTTCTGGGTCAGATGTAAGCAACTATAGACCTATAGCCGTGCTGTCCGCGTTCGGTAAGCTGTTTGAATCGGTGTTATATCGGCGCATTAGGAACCAAATTGATTTCCAACTTGCTGATGCCCAGCATGGTTTTAGGGTTGGTCGGTCTACCACCACCAACTTACTGTCCTTTTGGTCATATACCACTAGGATAGTGGACGGTGGGGGTCAGGTCGACGCAGCTTATTTTGATTTCAAAAAGGCTTTCGATACAATAGATAATGATGTGCTTCTCCATAAGTTAGCAGCTGCCGGATTCTCTCTTAATCTACTAAAATTCTTCTCCTGCTACCTCCGCAACCGGAGGCAGTACGTGCAGTTCAAAGGATATACCTCAAGATCGTATTTTACATATTCAGGCGTCAGTCAGGGTTCGAACCTGGGACCCTTACAATTTCTAATATTTATAAACGACTTACCGGATGTGGTCAGAACGGCTAGGTGTCTGTTGTTTGCAGATGACTTAAAACTATTTTTTGGAATCAATCAAAATTCCGATTGTGAAATGCTACAACGGGATATTTCCAACGTTGTAGAGTGGAGTGTCCAGAATAGGCTAATGTTCAACGAACACAAGTGCTCTGTATTGACATTTGCTCTTAAACAGAACCCAATCACCTATCATTACAAGCTAGGAAATGTGGATCTAACACGTCTCTCCTCCGTCAAAGACCTTGGCGTCCTGATGCGGGGAGATATTCTCTTTCGTGAACACATTGAAGCCGTATGCGTGAAGGCTTACAGGTCCCTGGGTTTTGTCCTGAGACAATCCAAGCATATTGATAGTTTTGCTGCTCTGAAAATCTTGTACAATAGCTTTGTTAGGAGTGTATTAGAGAGCAACGCAGTTATCTGGAGCCCACATGAAGCTAAGTACAAGCTCATGTTGGAAAAGCTTCAAAAGAAATTCTTGAGGCGGTTGTATTACAAGCGATACGGTTACTTCGTTGGGTACCCTCACATATATCCTAGTATTTTCTTATTAGGAATGCTAGGATATAATACATTAGAACTGCGTCGGAACCTGGCATTAATGGAGGGCTTTGTACAACTGCTTAGGGGTAAAATGTGTAATTCATCAGTACTAGAGCTGATCACACTGAATGTCCCCGACAAATATGTCTGGGCTCGACGCCACAAATTGTTCGCAGTTCCAGCATGTCGGCTGGCCAGAGTGCAGGAGAGCCCATTGATAAAGGCTCTAACCTTGCTCAACGGCTTAGTGGCTTGGGACCGTGAGGTCGATATATTCTATACACCTATTGCCGCGTTTCGCAGGGCAGCAGGAAAGTATCTTGAAACATTTAACAATCGCATTGGATAAATCTGTTAAGATTGTTATGTCTGTGTAAATAAATAAATAAATAAATAAATAAATAAATAAAATAAAAATAAATTACAGCTACAACCCATGTCACACTGCTGGGCACGGGTCTCCCCAAGGACACAGCTGGGGGAGGTCTAGAGCATAATCCACCACGCTGCTCAAGCAGTCAATGGGTTAGTGGTCAACCCAGTATCGAATTTTCTCAAGCGACCCAATTGTCTTCGACAAGACTTAACGACTGTTTTTAAAAGCTTTTATTTAACTTCACTCGTATGTATCTATGTATGTCCTGGAATCCATTAATCAATATTTCACCCAATTCCACTGAAGCTATCGAGCTGAAATTTGGCACACATATTTGGTTTCGATGACAATGCACTAAAATAAAATAAAAGTTATAAAAAGCTCTTTTTTAAAAACATTTTTTTAATAATTATTATTACAATTGGACCGACGGCGGATGCGCCCAGGAAATTTTGCCACTAGCGGTCATCCATCCACAAACCGAACGTCGTAGATTAACTCGGTTGATGAACGCGAGCCACTAACACGCTTTAACTAACCTTATATGGCTAGTAATTTTTCGCTCGACTCGTGACGAGCGATTCACAAATAGAGCTCCTTATGTTGAGCTTGAATACTCATATGTAAATCGTTGCCCGTACATATATAGTACGTTGCATTCAACAGATTGCAATGACGATATCCGCAGGCTAAAGTGAAATTCTATTCCAAAAGTCTTCATTTGTAACTAGAATAGGTATTCCAGTTACTAATAGAATAGTGACAATGCAGTAACCAATTGGAAAGCGGAGGTAATCGGCAAGTTTGAACTGAGTCTGGGGAGATTTCTCGGATTAGCAGTTGGCTTCAGAGCTTCGGGGTCGTACGAGGCACTTCGAGAGATTCGAGAAGTCGCAACCTTTGTTCAAATCAAAAAATCGTTTAAAAAATATATTTGTGATTTTTTTATTTAGGATAATAACAGCTCGTAAAAATCTTAGATATAATAATTCAAAGTGACTTATCAAGTGGGCCAAATGCTTATCACGAAATAGCTATCCACGAAATACATACAAAGAGTTTATTTGCTAGTAAGTGCAAGCACATGACGGATATGAGGAAAGAAGAGAATTACAATAGAATTAATCAGAATAACTATTAACAAATATTATCATCTATTCACTTTAACAATAAATTTACTTTGTGATGCTAAGCCAAACAAGTTTAAATTGAAATAAATATATCCTACTAATATTATAAATGTCATTCACATTTGTATGTTTGAAACTCAATCACGCAAAAACTGCTAAACGGATTTGGATGAAACTTGGCAGATAGGTAGAGGAGAACCTATATAGCACATAGGATACTTTTTATCTCGACAATATGTTCCCTTCGGATACTTTGCACGTCTATTGGCAAGATTGCACTGACACTAATTCTTAACTTGATTAAACTTTATTATTATTATTTCTTAGGTACTTTTTATTCATAAATTCGGTTTTTTGATATTTTAATATCGTTTTTGAATTTGTAATTTTTGAGTGTAAGTTGAGGTTTTATATTAAGTGTGCTTCACCTTTCACTAGAATCGATAATATCTTCCTTTTTTGAATTCGGTAAAAATGAATTTCATTGATCTTCAAAGTTTCAAAGCTTCAAACGTGATTTAATATCACACGGGCAAAAGCACTCCTAAACAATTGCAATATAGTCAAACACTAAATAAGCAAAGCAAGGCTCGCAAAAGTCATATTGCTCCAGTAATCAAACGACATTTCAATAACGCCCGGACATTTGGAAACAGTACTTATTTCAATACGGCCAAGTGTTTTCACTATCGCAAACAGAACATAGCAACGTACAAAGTCGTGGATTACGACGCTTTAGCTTCGGAGTATTAAAATTGTTTCAGCAGTGTTGTTTCCGACTAAATTTCAAAGGCTTATAAACTGTGAGCGTTCCTCATTTTTAGAATTAGACTAGCTGACCCGGCAAATGTTGTTTTGCCAATCATTCCTTATTAAAAATAAAAGTCTCGATGGAAAAATAGGGGTTCATCGTAGAGGGTTGAAAATTGAGGATTGTATGTATTTTTGTATGTTGTATCATAAAAAAATGGAGATTAAAAATTTTGTCTAAAAACTAAAAAAAAAATTTTTGGGGTGGACTACCCCTAACATTTAGGGGGATGAAAAATAAATGTTGGCCGATTCTCATAGATACCGGATAAGCACAAAAAATTTCATCAAAATCGGTCAAGCCGTTTCGGAGGAGTATGGCAACGAAAACTGTGACACGAGAATTTTATATATTAGATTAACCTGCATTTAATTTAGCTCTCAAATCGTTTTTTGTTGGGACAATGTTGGTTTTAGGAATTATGTTGTCTGCGCCGTTGCCTCCTTCACTTTGTGGACATTCGTTGGTAAGCTGTTTGAGTTCGCGCCGCTTTTAAATTATCCGAGCATCTGATGAAATACTAAGTCTAAATATTTTCGCACTCTTAAACCTAACATAATAAGCGACGTTAACAACTTTTAAACCGAATTACGTTAAGTGTATTTTAGTATCACTTAAAGTTGAATAGATTTTAAGTCATTAATTATACAGTTTATTTTATAGGACAGGGGTGTGGGCAGTTATGCCCACAAGCCACTGCAACCTAAAGAGATCTATTGTAGCTTAATTATACAGTTAGTCTAGTTCTTAAAGTAAATAAATACGAATCTAAAATTTTTACTTAACCTTAAAGTTATTTGTATCAAGCGTTACTATGCGGAAATTGTTGTGTACCATTGTTTTAAAGTTAGTTTTAATAAACGGGACTTTTTCCACTAAATGGGGTAGAAGTCAACATACCCAGAGGATGGTCCGTTTGTGTGCGCGGCGTGTTCATATTATTATGTTGGTGGTTGGTTGTACGATATTATTACGTGCAAGCTTTCTTTAGTGAGAGGGAGGGAGAGAGATGCCATATGCATGAAAGGCCAATACACAACCATACACCGTGTATGGTTGTGTATTGACCTTTACCGCAGGTTGTTGCAAAGTAAATTAAATCTGAATTCCCAAATACTTTTCTCAAAACGAATAAATTGTATAGCTTGTATAGCTTGTATGTATATCCTGCACTATGTACATACCTATTGAATTCATTGTTTATAATTACATAATAATCTTTCCAAGAGTAGGTACATAAATAAAAACAAAAAGTTACTTGTCAGTGACAATGGCAAGATGTCACTTGTCAGCCGCAAATTTCCAATCTGTCAATTCAATGGCCTGGAGCCATTGAGCTTCAGTAAATAGAGGTGCACTATGATTGTAATCGTACACGAAATATGTATGTACTTTTGGCCACGCTATAAATGTTTCCATTGTGTTTACCTGTTGTTGTAATAAACTTCTGTAATTTCTAACTTTAACTTTGTGGGTATTTAACGACGATGATAACTATTGCTGTATTTTTATGTTTCTTGTTTTCTAAAGCTTAAATTGTGATTTTCTACATTAAGCCAGTTTTTAGTAGTAAATACGACAATAATAAATACTTAACAATAACTCGATTTTACTGGATCTTATTGTCAGGCACTACAATTAAATAATGTTGTGGAAATCAAAAAATTACTTTTTAAGTCTGAAATAATTAATCCTACCATGTATATACATACTTGTGCAGAATCCATGCGGATGTCAGTGAACATTGTTGTAATTGTCTACATAATCAGTAAATTAAGCATAGTTTTGAAGTACTTATCTATTTAATTATTATTATTTTAATTTTGTCAAGTTTATTTACTGCTTAACTGCATTGTACATATTATTGTAAACAGTTAGCTGTTGGGTTGATGCTTAGAATACTCCGTTGTATAAATTGGTCTGAACCGTTTAAGTGTTGTTTAACCTACATAGTTATATACATATTATATCTCTCATATTTATATATTTAAGCTAATATTACTTATTTATATTATATATTATCTTTTGTACATTTACATATATATATTTACTTTTAAATAATATGTCGGATATTGAATCGTATTATTCGGCTAACAGCTCTGGTGATTCGTTCGTTTCATGCGATAATTTCTCAGATAACGACGACCCCTCACTCAAGCGCGAATTAACTACTGCAATAGAAGGCAACGGAAATTGCCTGAATGTATGTCATATTAACGCTCAGAGCATACCTGCTCATTATTCTGAGTTGGAAAGCGTATTCCCTTGTGACCACATTCATGCAATTCTTGTATCCGAAAGTTGGCTCAAACCCTCACTCCAATCAAGTTTATTTGTATTAAAAGATTTCGTGTTAGTTCGTAGAGATAGGGTTGGTGTTAATGGTGGAGGAGTTTGTGCTTACATTCGTGCATCAATTCCACATCGAATTGTATTGGCCTCACCACCAATGTATTCTGCGACAGCAGAGTATTTATTCCTGGAACTTGATGTTAAAGGAATCAGGGTATTACTTGGAGTAGTATATTGTCCTCCATCTGTCGACTACTTTTCTTCATTAGAACATGCTTTAGATTCAGTTGGGTCTGAGTATGCACATTACATTATTATGGGTGACTTCAACACTAACTTGCTAAAAAGTACTTCCCGCACTCAAAAATTATGTTCTATTATTAATTCTATTAATCTGTCAGTATTACCACTTAATGCCACGCATCATAACATAAATACCGATTCTACTTGGATCGACCTAATTCTCACATCTTCCCCTGAGCTGGTTAAATCGCACGGTCAGCTCTCTGCCCCCGGTTTCTCGCGTCACAACCTTTTATACGCATCCTATAGAATTAGACCTCCAAAATACAAGCCTGCCGTATTGCTTATGAGGAATTACAACAAGATCGATGTTAATAAGTTATTAGAGGATGCGTCTTCAATTAACTCTGAAGCCATAGAGGTAGCGTCGACAGTTGATGACAAAGTTACCTCTCTAAATAATTGTATTTTAAATTTGTACGACGTTCACGCTCCTGTTCGAAGGGTTAGACTGAGACGGCCTCCAGCACCCTGGATGTCTAAAGGTGTCTTAATGGCAATGAGAAGACGGGATAGGGCTTTTCGGGTGTTCAAGAAAAACCGGTCGGAAAATAACTGGTCAGCTTATAAGGTGGCTAGAAATCGTTGCAATCGGATGGTACGAGCAGCAAAACGCCGATTTATTCACGAAAGTATTATCAATTCTTCTCCAGCTGATGTGTGGAAATTTCTTAGATCCATAGGATTTGGCAAGCCACGAAATCCTGACCTTGATCCTTTCCTATCACCCGACTCCATCAATAATCACTTTATCTCTTCTTCACCAATGGATCCAGTACTCAAAACCCAAACATTAGCATCTGTGGCCGCAATGCCTCCGCTAAACATTCCGGTTTTCCAGTTACATCCAGTAAATCAGGTAGATGTAAGGAAGTGTGTTATTGCTATCAAATCCAAAGCAGTTGGATGTGATCAAGTAGGAAGAAATATGATTCTGCCAATTTTGGATAAACTCTTGCCTTTAATTACACACCTGATCAATAGTTCGTTGTTAACTGGCTTGTACCCCACTCTCTGGAAAAAGGCATTTGTGCGTCCCCTTCCTAAAATCCCAAATCCCACTCTTCCTAATCACCTGCGTCCAATTTCAATACTCCCTTTCCTTTCAAAAGTTCTGGAAGCCTGTGTGCATAATCAACTTTCTTCATTCATATGTAAAAATAACCTACTGAGTGTGTATCAGTCCGGGTTTCGTCGCAGTCATAGCACCACCACAGCGTTGATTAAAGTCACCGATGATATTCGTAAGGGTATGAATGACAGGATGGTGACGCTAATGGTGCTTATTGACTTTTCAAATGCATTTAACACAGTCGACCACGATATCCTCCTAGCCATCCTTGCGCATCATAATTTTGATGAAACTTCCCTTTCGTGGTTTTCATCCTATCTTCGCGGTCGTCAGCAGTCGGTGCGCTTGGAGCAGAAATGTTCTGGGTGGGCTGATCTTAAGTCTGGCGTCCCTCAAGGCGGTATACTTTCTCCGTTACTATTTTCAGTTTTTATCAACTTACTCACATCTCACTTCGATTGCTCGTACCATCTCTACGCTGACGATCTCCAACTATATGTTCATAGCAGCATTGGAGATATTCACACGGCAGTTCATAACATAAATCGAAACCTTAAGGTAGTGAAGGATTGGGCGGATAGTTATGGGGTGGCGGTGAATCCGCAAAAATGTCAAGCGATCATTGTTGGTAGCTCGAGGCTGCTGTCTAGGTCCGACCTCGCTAGTCTACCTGACTTAGTATACTGTGACAGCATCATTCCACTTAGCTCATCGGTTAAGAACCTCGGTATATTGATCGACAGTGGCTTGACCTGGCGGGAGCATGTTTCTGATGTTTGCCGGAAGGTCAATGCATCGCTGCAGTCTTTATGGCGGCTTAAGAATTTTCTACCTCAAACGACAAAGGTAATGCTTGTACAGAGCCTTGTGTTGCCAATAATTGATTACGCTGACACTTGCTGCCCAGACCTAACTGAACAACAACTTGATAAACTAGAGCGCCTACTTAACAATTGTATTCGTTTCATCTTCAATTTACGAAAATATGATCATATATCTCTTTTCCGAAGTCAACTAAGATGGCTTACTATTCGACATAGGCGTTTCTCTAGAATCCTTTTGGTTCTATATTCTATTTTAAATGAACCAACTTCTCCTGCTTATCTTAAGGAAAATTTTCAGTTCTTCTGTCCATGTAACGACAGAGAACTACGCCCCTCCCGACAGCTGAAAATTAATCTCCCTCGCTTCTCTAGTGACTTCATGCGCTACTCTTTCACCGTTCAGGCTATACTGCTCTGGAACACCCTACCTGAAAACATTCGTAGAGCCCCAAGTAAGTACTCTTTTAAGAAATTATTGCGTGAACATTATCTGAGCTGCCAATGATTTAGTGAGCTTGTGTTGCTTTGTATACACACTGTATCTTATATATATATGTATTATGTATTATATATGTATTATATGTAATATATATATATATATATATATATATATACATGTATATAGTATATTTTTATATGTATGTATATATGTAGTATATTTTATTTTTATATGTATTTATACTTCCTTATTTATTATATAATATGTGTACATCTTTCATATTATATATATGTACTTATAATATATTATGAATTATGTTGTTATGTCAAATATTTTGTAAGTGCTTTTTACCTACCATCAGTATTCTCACCATCGCCCAGGGTGAACTGGTAGAAAATGCCGTATGGCATTATGTAAGCCCTATGTATAAAGGTAATACATAAACATAAATAAATAAATAAATAATAAATAAAAAACTATGCACTTGTACTGTGACTTGTTTTATTTGTTCCTAAACGCGAGTTGCTTGCAATATTTTGTTGTTGCACTCGGTATTTTTATTAAATACTTCAAAACAGAAAGTGCTCTCAAAAGCTTTCCAGTTCTCAACTTTAATTAATTTTATTTTTGTGTTTTTTTTACTAGGTTTATAAGCAAAACTATATGGAAAACTTTAATTCGGTAAGTTACAAGCGTATGGTAATTTCAATTTAATTGCAATAAATCGTTTCACCTCTTCATCTTGCACGCCTTTTATCCACCCACAATACATGATTTTTAAACATAAATATTATCTTACTACTAATGTACTATGGATTCTATGGTACATGGATGTACGGTTAGATATGTACTGCAACTCATAGACATCCCACAGCTGGGCTCGGGTCTCTCCCACAAACACAGCTGCGGGAGGTCTAGAGCAGTAGAGTAGAAATGTGACCTTCATAGAATTAAGTGTTAACCATCGATCACAGAAGAAAAACCATGGATGGATTGTTCGATGTTAGCAGGTTGAGTGTCACTTTGTGTGACGCATTTTAGTTTTTACTGACACATATTGACTAATTAAAGAATAAAAATTTAAAATATGTATGTAACTGTTCCTGCGTAATTGATAGCATTTCGAGACACTTCAAAGGTGATTAATCTTTACTAATATTATAAAGAGGAAACATTTGTTTGTAATGTTTTCACACAAAAACTAGTGGACCGATTTCAAAGATTCTTTCACCATTAAAAAACTGCATCTTCACTGAGTGACATAGGCTATATAATATTACTAGGTGTAAACGAATCTTTTGTTATATCTAATTCCACGCAAGCGAAGCGGGCGTCCACTAGTAAGAATACAGAACTACCAATTTTAACTCGCTTCAAATTGGTACACTCAATGCATGTAGAATACGATCCAATCATCGAATATTCGTTGTAAAGAGCAACTCGCGACCTAAATCTTGTAGAGGCGATTTGTACCCAAGTCCGACTCGGACGAAATGAGGCGAAACTTGGGCTCCACCTAGCGAACAAATGTCGACTAACTTCGAATTACTTTCCTCAGTAAAATACGCATAATGAATCGCGTCCGCTCGTGATATTTGTTCCCGAACTCCTACGAAATTTTCCACTGTAAGAGCGAAAGTTGTTCGAAGGAATGATCCCGTAGAGATCTTCGGTAAACAGCACTTCGTAGTACTTGCGACAGTTTTGTTGGAAGGACGATATTCAGTTTCGAATTGGCGTCTTGGAACATTTTCGCTTCTCGTACTATCATGTTCCTCGAGGACTTCCTTGATTATGCCTATTTGATCAAGTTTCTGAATTTTGTGATCTGCGTCCAGAAATGTCCGTAACGATTTTATTTATTACGTTTGTTGCTGTACTTTGTCTATATAGATGACATTGTGGTAAATAATGGATATTATATTATTATTTTATTACTACCCGATGCATCTTAGATACTGTGTGTTAGGTGTGTGTGTGTGTTGGTGTATGTATTCATTAATCGCATGTGCATATTTTCCTGTGTGGGAGAAAGGGAGGTGCTGCGTGCATAAAGTTATACATACATCACCATACTTTTTTGTTCGCGAATGTTGCAAAGTAGATTAATTTTTGGTTTGTAATCTTAGTTCTTCTAAACTATTAATTAATAACAGGTACTGTTAGCCAGTTCGAGCTACTTTCACTTAACATGCTGTACTGAAAATCAGTGTTGAGTGCAGACCCATTTGCTATAATTTTTATATTTTAGGAAATAAATTCTTTCTTTCTTTTTTTCTTTCTTTCTAATGAAAAGTTTCTTGAAAAAAACTCTTTATCGGTACGTAACTCTTTAAACCTTAATGAGTAAACAAGCTACAGTTGCAGAAAATTCGTTTCAAAATGAAAGTGAAAAGTTTTAAGAACGCGAGCTGAACAAAAACAATGAAAATAAACTTGCTTTCAACCAATACAAGAGTCGATGACCTGTTTGTAGGTTGGACTTGTGAAGTGCATCACAAAACTCTTCCAAGTGGAAGACGGCGATAAATATTTTGTTCAAAGTGAATTGCTTTTTCTGTTCCATTTGTTTCTATGTTTACAGTTTTAACTGCATTTCACCAGTGCCCGTTTATACAAGATACAATTTGAAAAAATAATTACTAAATCACTTGATTTGTCAAAGGATACGCAAGGACAGGTTATTGTTAAAGTTCGCCCGTGGCACCTCCAAGGAACCTAATCTACTTAGTATTATTTCTCAGTAGATAAAAATAATTATTACACAGTATTACAGTTCACCAAGCGATTTAACAAAATAAATGTCACTTGCTGTAATGGTGAAGCGGTTTTAAAATGCGATTTTAGGCATTTAAAAACGAGGGATGTGGGTAGGTGAGTAAAAAATACTTTACAACTTATTCTCAGACCTACTGAGTATACACACAAAAATTCATAAGAATCCGTCAAGGCATTTCGGCGGAGTTTTGTAAAAAACACTGTGACACGAGAATTTTATATATTAGATGAATTATCTAATTATGTACGTCAAACAAGCTTGAGAACAAAACCAATCCCCAAAATTCAAACGGTTTGTCAGCTACATAAATAGACGTAATTATCAATAACATGCTCGTATTTTGCTGGCCGTGCAATTTTTTACTCCACCACTACTGCCCACAAATCGAAATTAAATCTAACGAACATTTATCGAAGCACCGTTGATTTATATCAATCAGCACTGGCATCGCGCAAAAAATAAGCATCTAAAATGAAATTCCAAATGCTTCGAAACTGTCGGCCATCGGAAAATTTGCGGCATACCCACCCTAACGTTTGCCTCGAGAGCACATTTTGCCGTATCAGAGACGGATTCGGCTTGCACCTGTTACGATCCGACCCGATTATAAATTGACAGATCCAGAGTAGTGATGAGGAGAAATCAGTGGCACAGTTGCGAGGGATTCATTAAAATGAAACTAATGGTTTAATTACTTCTAATTTCTGAATGTTACCTGTTCATGCCGCTATTTTGGTTTCACCCGGAAATTTGAAATGTATTCCATCCCATCTAATGCTTACCTTATAATCCATATCTATACTAATATTATAAACTAGTGAACGCCCGCAGCTTCGCTCGCGTTACGTTTCATACTAACTTTGCACCCCCGTTTTACCCCCTTAGGGGATGAATTTTAAAATTTTTCTCGCCGTAAAAACCATCCTTGAACTTCAACGAACATTTTAAAAAAAGAATTGGCTAAATTGGTCCAGGCGTTGTTGAGTTATGCGCTTACCAACACATTTTGCGATTAATTTTTTTTATTTTTTTTATTTATTTATTTAAAAAACAAGTACAAATATTCTTATATATAGGGTATCCAAAAACCACATACGGTTTGTCTTGGATCCCGAGTCACCGAAAAGCAATCCTATTTAGTTTAATAGTATGATACACACAATCTGAGAAACTATGAGCGTAATAAGTCGACAACAAAAGTAATTACTGGTGGGTACATCTGAAATATTATAGGTGGTAGAGCCTATAGGGAACCAAATAGGTTTTATATGAAAGCTAATTGGTTCCATATAGAGTTCGCCCGGGGCAGTACCACCGCCCGCCACGGTACCTAGTACCATTTCTGCCGTGTAATAATTGTTTTTAAAGCAATTGTGGTCCGGTTGGAAAGGTGTGGATTCCGGTTACACTTCTTTAGAGGCGACCATCTTAGTCCTCAAGGGTAGCAACACATCTGTGACTGACTTAGAACGAGACTCTTACTAACAAGTACTAACTGGACTATTACTAACACCAACTAACAGGACTAACTATCACTAACAGTCCCTAGTCCTCATACCTACTAACGAACTGACCAACTAATGTTCTAATTAACTTTCTCAACTAATTGGACTAACCATCCCAGTCCCTAATTGAGTCTTGTTCAAAGTCAGTCACAGTTGTCATGGGTGGCAGCGGATGGGTGGTGCTGCAAGCTCGTTTGCTATCCTGTATCCATAAAAAAAAAAAAAAAAATTTGCGTATCTATTATGCGGGTGGCAATAGTAATCGCCACTCCTTTATGTTGAATATAAACTGGTCTCATCATTTGTGCTTCAATATACAGGATGATTGAAGTGTGGATTTGAAGATGGTTTTTTTTTTTTTTATTCAACATACAAACAACATAATATAATACATATTATTATGTAGGTATAATATATATATATATAGGTATATAATACATAAATAATTATATTTTAATATATATACTTATATGAAATACATTTTTTTTTGTTTTTTTGTTTTTGTTTATTGTGCTTTGTTAGTTAGTAGTTTTTTTTTATTTTTATATATGGTTTGTAGTTAATTTGTGTATTAGCAAAAATTGTGCACTATTGTGCACTAAGTTCCAGTTTGTTTAGAAATATGCTTTTAAATTTACTCTTATAGTTTGTTTCTTTTATATCTTGTAAAAGCTTATGATTTATACTGTTCATAAGATAAGGTATTATGTATCTATGAGTCCGTTTTCCATAATAGTTCTTTACTCTAGGAATATGTAACCTATTTTGTGTAACTTTTCGTGTTAATTTTGATCCGTGTGATATTTTTTCTTGTATTTGTTTATTTTCAAATTGTTCTATTAATAGTTCCATTCCACTTTCAAATGAATTGGTAGTATATTACAGTATTTGAATATCCCGACTATATTTTCGTTTTTATAATAAGTCTCTTTTATTTTTTTTGGTATGATTAGTTTTAATAGTCTCAGTTGTAAGCTATATATTTTATCTAAGTATGTTTTAAAAGTTCTACCATAGCTGGTAATGCCATACGATATTGTAGATTCCGCTAAGGCCGTGTATAGGTTAAGTAGGATTTTAAATGGTATCTTATATTTAATAATTGCAAATTTTGACAGCATTGCTCTAAGTTTACCACATACATAGTTTATGTGATTGATCCAATGAAATCTATCATCAACGAACAATCCAAGATATTTATAAGTTGTTACTTGTTCTAGGTGTTTACAATTACAATTTGACGAGTTTATTCTGTGCAAGCAATCGTGCTCATGTGCAAGTATCTTAATAGGCATTTTATAATTAGCTAAGTGGTTAGAATGTACATGCATTACTTTAGTTTTATTGATGTTTATTACGAGGCCCACATCATGAGCCCATTTGCATACACTAGAAAAATCGTTTTGTATTTTCAAAATAGCTTTTTCGGCATCTTTATCTGCTGCTACTAGGCACGTATCGTCAGCATATTGATAAATAGAGCATTCGGTGACGAGCGTTTCCATGTCATTAACATATGCCAGATAATGCAATGGTCCTAGTACCGAACCTTGAGCTGTTCCTGTTGTATTATATAGATGTGAAAGTGTGTTTGTTTATTTATTTGTTTGTTTGTCCGGCTTTCACGTCGCAACGATTATTATTGGTATGATTTTGATTTGATTTGAACCCTGACTGACTCGAGTGAGAGGCGAGTTCGATAGCCACTGGACCGAAAAATATAGATTTGCGCATCACTCGCCGTTATACGTGACTGTGAAACCATACTTCATACAGCCTACAGCCAGCAAACTTTCGAAGCTCATAATTTTTAATGAGCAGAACCCTTCAGATCTCTTTGTAACGCAACGGGTGGGGACGCGGCATTATTACTTCTTTGAAATAAGCATCATTAACATCGGATTAATTTATGTCATATCTTTGAAATATTATTTTGGAACGTTATGAGGTTTTGTAGATCCGGTTTGAAGTCATTAGGTAGGTGGATGCTTATAGGCAACCTGTTATTAAAATTGTTTATATACACGAGGAATTTAATTGCCCTGATTAATTTGAATTAAAATAAGAAAAATCTTTATTTACTTATTAGTACTTAGTTAGGTAGCTTAAATGCTTCTCTTAAATTATAGGTATACCATAGTGGTATACCGTCGATGTGAAATTATTAATAACGTTAAAAAAATTTAAAAACACGCTTTTGGTTATAACCGAACTAAAATGCAGTTAGTTTTTTAATATTTAAGTTTATAAAAAATATTTCATTGCCATCGCTCCTTAATAATTGTGGTGCAAAGTTTCAAAATAATCCGACGTTTTAAAGTGTACGTTCAAAGATTCTGTTACATACATACATAACATACTTACATAACGAGCTAATAAAAGCTCATTCAAATACTCATAGTTTATATAAAACTAGTGGACGCCCGCAGCTTCGCTCGCGTGGAATTAGACATTCACTAACTTCAAAAACAGCAGTTTCATAGTAACTTTGCACCCCCGTTTTACCCCCTTAGGGGGTGAATTTTCAAAAATCCTTTCTTAGTGCTCCCCTACGTTATAAAAGGAACCCCTGTGCAAAATTTCAAGTTTCTAACCCTTATAGTTTAGGCCCTGCGTTGATATGTCAGTCAGTCAGTCAGTCAGTCAGTCAGTCAGTCAGTCAGTCAGTCAGTCAGTCAGTCACCTTCTCCTTTTATTATATAGAGAAGAGATAGGTGTTTTATAGCAAGTTAAACAAAAGTTAAAATATGAGGTTAATGTGTTCGTTGGAACCTTGTTTGAAGTGGTTTTTTAATTATCCGTTGATTTTGTGTTGTGTACCTTTAAGAGGATATCACAAGCGAACAAGTCGACACTTTTTCCATACAAACGTAGTCCCCTGTTTCCTCGTAGGATAAAGAAGTAACAGAAGAAAAAAAAATACCATACGATTTATACGTACCTCTGCCATGACTGTACGTTTTGTTTTTTTTTTTTCATAATTTGATTAATAGAAGAGAAAAAAAATCATTTAAAATCAAAAAAATCGACTTTTTTTACATACATTTTCAAACATCAAGCAAACTGGTAATTACTAATATATCCCAAAAAAGCAAAACGTACGGGCATAGCTTAGACCCTGTTCTACATTTTAACTGAAAGAAATATTGAAATCGGTCTAGATTTCGAGGAGGAAACAGGGGATTACGAAAGGACGATTTTCTTAATTTTACGTAGGTAAAATGAGTTCGAGACTGCACTTCTCTCTATCGCACGCTAAGGGGTAAGGTTGGGCTCAGCGCGACAGCAATATTTTTGGTAAAAAACTATTCTTCAAAAGTGACGGTCGACTGGAGTCCTCTTAAATGTTTATGTTATTATTTTTGTTAATACTATACGGAAAGATGCGGTCGTTCAGGGACAAAGTCCCTTCAGTAAATAAAAAAAAATCAAGTATTGTATTTGTTACCTACTATTTTTACTAATGTTTACTTCACACGAAAACGAAACGAAATGAACGAAAATGGCATTATTATGGCAGCATTGCATTCCTAGAACCCGCGAATTCGTACCACGTGAACAGCTCAGCTCAAATTACTCGTATGTTCAATCTGAGCTCCCTAAACAATTTGCCGCTATCCACCGGAATTATTAAAGGGAAGCTGACTTCATAATCCTTTGCTGAAACTCGGTCTTGAGTAAGATTCTTGTTCGTGATTCTGATGGAACGTAAAATTACAATACTGCTTTAGTAGCTCCGTGATAAGTCTTTCTATCCCTAAACTGAGGTGAGCTCAGATTACAGAACTAAAGGTAAGATAAGATAAGATAAAAATCATTTATTTCTTATGGATGTATGAGTCCATCATCATATGGCAAGCGGCACTGTATTAAACGGAGAACGCAGAATAAATCGGCAAGCTTCAAAATAAAGTCGTTTCCATGGCTTCCAATATCGGATATTGCAAGACCGCGTGTCGTAAGTCACAGTAATTGGGCCGGAGTGCGCCGGTGCCGCCGAACGGTCGTATTACTCACCAGCCGCTCTTAAGCTATCAAAGATTCATATATTTTGACTTTTCCACTTATACTCTTGGAATTCTCACCCAGTTTTAGGTGAAGTCAAATTCGGTGAATAAAATATACCCGAACTGTCACCATGGGCACAGGTCTCCTCTCAGAATGGGTGGGATTAGGCCTTAGTCCACCACGCTGGCCAAGTTCGGATTGGCAGACTTCACATGCCTTTGAGAACATTATGAAGAACTCTCAGGCATGCAGGTTTCCTCACGATGTGTCCTTCACCGTTATAGCAAGTGACATTTAATTTCTTAAATCGCATATAACTTAGAAAAGTCATTGGAGCGCGCCGCTTGGTTTTGAACCCGGACCGCTCGAGTGAGAGGCGAGTTTGATAGCTACTGGGCTCACGTAACTTACTCGAGTGAGAGCACAACGACGACGACACGCATAGCGGTGAACTAACAGTAGTTAACAGCAAGTGGTAAGCTTTTTCCATCGTTGCAGCTATTTTATTTTTTATTTTATTTTTATTTTATTTTATTTGGAAAGCATACAGTTATATATCAGGTTAACATTTACAAATAGATATCTTTACACCATTTAATTGCTTCCGCATATTGTACTATATCTATATATATAAAAGTAGAAGGTGACTGACTGACTGACTGACTGACTGACTGACATATCAACGCAGGGCCTAAACTATAAGGGTTAGAAACTTAAAATTTTGCACAGGGGTTCCTTTTATAACGTAGGGGAGCACTAAGAAAGGATTTTTGAAAATTCACCCCCTAAGGAGGTAAAACGGGGGTGCAAATTTAGTATGAAACTTTGCCGTTTTTGAAGTCAAGTGGGCAACCTGAACGCGGGCAGACGTCGTTGATGGGTCTAATTCTACGCGAGCGAAGCTGCGGGCGTCCACTAGTTTACCATAAATACGAAACGCAATACATACACTAAACGTGTAGTATTTTCCTTTCGTAATATGCAACTAGAAGGAAAGTTCGGATATTACGACAGCCATAAAAAAAAAATTAGGTAAGTTTTCTCAAAAATCTACAATAGCCATCCTCTTGGCTCTAACGAGTGCCTTAAAGTAGGTTGACAATGGATTGCAGATTGCAGATAAATAGGCGCTATGACCTATAGAGAATTAAATGGTGCATCCGACGATACCAAAAAAAACATTGTCAACGTCGCAAAAGCTGAAAAGACGAAACCTTAATTTTAATTAAACTTCATTACCCGATAACATACTTATCATGAGTTATGAGACTTTGGAATTTCTCCCACCAAACTGCTACGAGTCGAGTATAAGTCATTATAATTGCTCTAAACCAGCCAGCGGTTACCACGGCTGAATGGACACATAACTCAGTGAACCGCGTTGATATCAGCGTCTTTAAATTTAATGGACACTTATCTTAGTATGTCAGCAGAATGGTAGGGCTGTTCCAGCCGGTGTTCTTTATTTTATAGAGGAAACTAGTAGAATAGAATAGAATAATATAGTTTATTTATTTCGCATAACAGTTTCTGCAACACATTTACACATAAAACAAAGGTAACAAATATATATTAACTATTGGCAATATACTTAGCAGTGAAACATTTATGCTATGTTGCAGCAACTACCAACAAAAAAGTTCTGCACTCAGCCTCTTTACGGTCGGTCAGACTATAATACTGATTTTCAGTACAGCCTACATGATAGAGGTAGCTTGAACATACCTAACATTATTTAGTATATTGTGCAGAATAATAATAAAACGCGAATTTAACGTCATAAAGAAGATTAATTTGATTAATAAACCAAAATATTTACCTAGTTCAATTTAAAATATTTCTATTAGCTTCCTGAGTCTTAAAATAGTTTTTATAAAGCTCAAGTAGATCTCATCAATTTCTTTAGGTTTAATGTTAACGCTGTTCTCACACTATCGCGATAATAGGTAATATAAATAAATAAAAGCTACACACTCACACCCTCGCGGTAGGCGTAGGCTAGGCCTGTATTTCGGTTGGCAGACACAAAACAAAAGACACAAAACAAAACACACAGACACAAACAAAAACAACACAATTTAACATCCATGATCCTAGTACAAATATATAAACTGCTCTGGCTGGTATTCGAACCCGCGTTTCGACATTTAATTAAGGTTCACCACCCCACCTCGGAGTTGTTAATAAATAATACAATAATAAATAGGTTTAGATGTTATTTACGAAGGTTCATAAGAAAATATACGCAAATAGGTGAAGATTATTTACTTCCTCAGTAAAAACATAAAAACAATCTGAAACTCTGAGAAATTATCGCCCCTCCTCATGGGAAATAACTCAGCTTCGATTTGATTTGATCGCTGGGCTTGTAAACAAAAATATTGAAAAGCCTTCTTAATGTTTGTATTAATACAGACATTTTATTCATTCTAGTCTGTACATTGTTAAATAGAATCCTGTTTACTGATCTCCAGGCACTGCTTATGATCCTACTTGCTACCTACTGTAATGCTCTTGAGTTCACCCGAGACTCAAAGAATGAAATTGGCCGCTATTTGTAAGCACTGTTTTCCTAAATATTCTATTGGGATACCTAGTCTTGTAGTTTCGAGATTCCCTTTGTTGGGAGTAATAATTTTTCCGATTCATGAATTTTCTTTACATAAAAATTCATAAAGAATCATATTTGATATTTTTAGACACAAATTATGCATAAATAATATTGACAAATAATATACATAATTTAGGATAGGTATGAACGCCAATTACAGGCATGTACAACAATAACAAAAAAAAAATTTATGGTTGTCTGTAAAGTCGGTTTACGGATGATAATTTTACGTGTTAATGTCATAAGAAATAAGAATATTGCGAGAATGAACAACAAAACACAACATAGAATTTAACTACAGAACAGAAGAATATTTGCAAATCCTTTCATTACATTGAATATAATAGTGGAACCGATTATTCGCTCTGTTGCTATGGGTTACAGACTAAAATTGAATTAATCCACGCTTGGAACGCCGATGTCATTTCCATGTACTATAATTAGTGCAACCGGTTAATCGCTCTACTGCTATGGGTTAAATAAAGACTAAAATTGAATGAATGCACGCTCGAATCGCTTGGCGGAACGTTTGGCGGAATACTTGGCGGAACGGAAGAATGATGTCACACTTTTTCGTGCTTGTTGCTGGATGGCGTTTATCGATTTATAAGAAGTTATCACGTCACAAAAATATAGCCACAGTAGAAACAAAAACAAACGTATGTATGCATAATTATTAAGTGCAAAATAATAGAGTCAGTTCTTAGTATTTACATACTATCGGCATATGAAACAGTGTGTCACGAAATGGCGGAGCAGTACCATAACATGGCGCCCAGCCCATGTCGTAGGTAACTTTACCTGATTGCTTTACTTTTCTTTCCGAGAATCGATCTTGTTGTTTCCAACGCTAAATCTTTATCGACATCGGCGTAGGCCGATACCCGAATAAAGTTTTGTTTAGTCTTTCTTATCCTTGTGCACAATTAATGACTTGCACAAATTGCTGCAATAGTACAATTTGATTTTTAAATAAATTAGCAAGTCGAATTTAGAACACTTTAACTTATCCTAGGAATTTTACATACTCTCGCTTACAGCTAAGCTAGGGTCATGGGTTCGATTCCCGGGTCGGCAACAACTGTAATAATATTTTCTCTGTGGTTTAGGTCATAGTCGAAAATGCTCACTAAATGCAGGTTTTTTACATCTAAAAAATAGAATAGTGCTGATAACATACAGGTTTCCTCGTGATGTTATCCTTTCAGCAGGTGACGTTTATCTCTCATAAAACGCACTTAACTTGCAAATATTAATATGCCACAGGGATTTGAACACGGACCGTTTCAAGTGGATGGTCTAAACGCAGCTACTGTTTAAGTCTGGTGTATTAGCTACTATATATCGTCCAACATTTGTTACGGAGATGTTTAATCTTGTGGAAACCAACGGTTTTACGGATAATTACGGTCAACCATGCAATCAAGTTTAATCTGTACGGTCAGACCACTCACATGCAATATGACGATGACTATGGGTAACCCAGAATAGACCAGCATAATAATAATAGTAAATAAATTCCATGGACATTATCACGGCGTTCTGACCCCAAATTAGGCGCGAATCTGTACTATGGGTGCCAGAGACGATATACCCACATACATAGATATTTTAAATACATACATAAATAGATAATAGTGACATCCAGACACAGAACAAACCTGTCCTGAGTGGGATTCGAACCCACGACCCCTGGCGCAACAGACAGGGTCTCTACCGATTGCGCCAACGGGGCAGTCAAGTATATAAGTACTACAAATATCCACGTGAAAGTTGAATTCCTCAAATACCAAATAACATTTCCCGGAGATGACAAGTATGCAGTGTACGTGAACGAAACGTTATCTCGTAAACCTCACGCGAGCATAACCAGAAATATTAACAATTCACCTGCGCCCAAGCACCAATGTTTACGGTTCATGAACGTTCTTCTCAGATTAAGGACGTATATTATAACCGTATTATACAGTATACTTTTCGGCGAAAACACAAAAACATCTTGAAGGTTCGTCTTCCGCGTGAAAACGTCCTCTGTTCAAAACTCGTCCTACGTGCTGACATAATAAGCGGCAAACCTTAGAAATGTTGTCTTACAATTTTTTTCTTTAAGTCATAAAAGGGGGATTTCGTGGAGTTTCTATTGAACCAAACGATCAATATTATGTCGATTGCTTCATAAATTATATAAGTAAACTGGTTAACGTGCTTCAAAATCGAAAGTAGCCTTGATACGTGAAATGTGAATGAATATGAATAAGTAAATCTGTTTGATCTCGTTTCGTATTCTGTAGATCTTTCAAATACAGAATTAATTATATTGATGCCTCCTTATAAGTATTTATTTGTAACTAGCGGACGCCAGGAGCTATTTTCTCGCGTGGAATTAGACTTAATAACATTTTCGTTTACACCTAGCCATCGGCTTTATTTTTTTTATACGTATAATCATCCCAAGGGTATACGGAATGGTTATACGCTCGTATAATCATTCCAAGGGTATAAAGAATGGTTATATCCATCCCAAGGGTCTATGGATTGGTTATACGCTCGTATAACCAATTCAAGGGTCTACGGAAGGGTTATACGCTGGTATAATCATCTAAAGCGTGAATAGAATGGTTATACGCTCGTATAATACGTATAATCATCCCAAGGGTATAGATAATAGTTATATGCTCGTATAACCAACCCAAGTATGATGGTTATACGAGATTAGCCGACATCGTCGATACTTAACACGTAATTATTTTACAAAAAGCACTTATAGATGTTTTATTTTAACATGGCCATGTAGTTTGTGTTGGATGCACATGCACATTAACTGTTGTGTGTATTTTAGGGTGTGTTTTTTTTTTATGGATACAGGATAGCAAACGAGCTTGCAGAACCACCCATCCGCTGCCACCCATGACAACTGTGACTGACTTTGAACAAGACTCAATTAGGGACTGGGATGGTTAGTCCAATTAGTTGAGAAAGTTAATTAGAACATTAGTTGGTCAGATCGTTAGTAGGTATGAGGACTAGGGACTGTTAGTGATAGTTAGTCCTGTTAGTTGGTGTTTGTAATAGTCCAGTTAATACTTGTTAGTAGGAGTCTCGTTCTACGAGTAAGTCAGTCACAGATGTGTTGCTACCCTTGAGGACTAAGATGGTCGCCTCTAAAGAAGTGTAACCGGAATCCACACCTTTCCAACCGGACCACAATTGCTTTAAAAACAATTATTACACGGCAGAAATGGTACTAGGTACCGTGGCGGGCGGTGGTACTGCCACGGGCGAACTCTATATGGAACCAATTAGCTTTCATATAAAACCTATTTGGTTCCCTATAGGCTCTACCACCTGTGCTCGATAGATGCAGACCTGCAGAGCGTATCATACTTTTCATATATTTGGCATGCTGCTTTCACTGTTTACATCTTCAATTCAAAAGCCCACTTCGATCGCATTTACAACCATAAATACACAATATTTCGTTTTCGCGTTTCGTGCAGTTTTGAAACTCAACAACCACACATTTATTACTTCATACATAGGATCAATTTCCTTAGCAGAAATTTGCGATGTATACGATTGCAGTCTCACGTGGAAATTTCATCTTTTTATCCTCATAAAAATTTACATATATGTACTAGATTTTGGTCTTTCTTTATTTGTGTAAGTAGCATCGTTATGCTTGTACATCAAAGAGTATGTATGGGATCCTTCCAAAATACGTGGATCTGTTTACTTAACATAGTAACATATAAATAATTATTATTGCTGATTAAAAACATTTTTATTAATTAAAAAAAAACAAACAACGCGTAAAATTTTAACGTTATAAACCTTATCTCTAAACCATGGTGCCAACCGTACCTATTACTTTGGTAAATAATAAAATGAGTCGAGGGGGCAATGTATATTGGTATTAAACGTCGCATAATCCCGTTTTTCACAGCCATCTACCTGGCAACACAGACTGGCGCTCATAAAGAGCAAATTTAATCAAGAGCTAAGCAATACAGGGGCAATGCCGTAACAAGGGCGATACCCGAATTTCAAATTGGGAACCGTTACGTCAGGGCTTATGTTTTGAACGTTTTTAAAGCGATTGCCTTTGGGCAAAGGTCAAAAGTTTCCGTAGTATTTTTCTCTGAACCTTTAGATATACGATAAATGTTTTGTTTGAAATTGAATTGCTATATATTTTTTGTCCTTGTATAAAGAGCTTTGTCGACCTCGATAATGTATAGGGTTACAGTCTACGTCTTATAGCAATGTTAACTATATTATAAAGAGCTCTGGCCAGGAAGGAAGACAGCGCGTCGCGAACATCATTATTGAAGCCACCTTTTTATCTATGTGTGTATCGTAAAATTCGTAGTTTAAAAATTAAGAAACGATGGTATTTCAAGTACTTACAAGTGAAAAGTGATTCCGTGAGACTTTTTATGTGATTTGCTTTTGTTTTTGCAACTTTTCACTACACAGGAAGGCATATTAATATTTTTTAAATCTTTGTTAACTCGAAGACGACTCGTGACGTATTAAGAGCGATGAGCATGGTTTTAGTGTAGGTGTGTGCGTGAGTGTGTAAGTTTACTTGCAGGAGCACGGTTTAAATGGCTTCACTATTGATGTTCGGTGCGAGCTGTCTTACTTTTTTTGTTGGTCTGAGCATACACCAACATCATAACAATGCAGTTCCAAAAATCTGACTCCTACAAGACTCTTTCCGTACCGTTCCGTAGTCAGGACAATTTTGCGTCTGTGTTCGACCAAATAACCAAATTTGTTCAAAGGGATGTGTCCTGACCGAACTCTTAATGCCGTTACAATATCATTTCTACCCAGAGAACACTTATCAATCCAAGACCTACATAAAAGCTCGCTCTGTATAGGTAGTCCTGTTCCAGATAACTTTCTCGCGTGATCTTTTATCGATGTACTTCTTCAACAGTGTATGGCAATACGTTTTAAGAGTTTTGACAACTTCAGGATAAAATGGTAGTACCTGGATTGGAACACTCTCAAAATACGCTTGCCTAGCCAGAGCGTCCGCATCTTGATTACCACAAATATTGATTTAATTAAAAACTTCCAGGGATACGTCTTAACGTCAGGATCATATAAGCAGTATCATCATATTATCTACTAGCATATAACCAACTTGTATTGCCTATTTAAGCCAGTATTATGGTAGTGGGATAATAATAATATTATTATTAGTGGATTAGTAACAATTAACTCAGTAAAACAGTTTATTAGGATGTACATAAAATGGTTATTGTGAAGTAACTTAGGTACAAATTCATTTATCATTTCAAATTCCAAAGATTGATGCTACTAGAATGCTTCTGATACAGATACATTTTTAATCTGAACAGGATTAAAACTGTCAAAGCGATCCTAGAGTCCAAACTAACCCCGCCCACTCATGATGCGAATGAAACTTATTCTTTTCGAAGTTACTGCGTGACACTTTTAGAGGAGCAGCCCAAATTTACGACGAAACTTGGCTTTTACTATCTGTCACCCGAAGTTGGGGACCGAACAAAATAGATCCTACAAGTTTGGGCCAAGTTTGTGAACTCCGGTCTATCTATAAGGGGACAATCGTTTTAAACGACGCGAATGTAATATCGTAAATTCTTACTTTTACTATAGGGCATGCTTGATTGAGTTCTTATTTCGGTCTGAGACCGATACACCTAGGATAATATCTCTAAGACAATATTTAAGGTATTCGGGTATCTATTGGGCAGGGCCGGATTTAGGGGAGGGCAACCGGGGCTATAGCCCCGGGCCTCCACATAAGAGTGGCCCCCACAATAGACTTCGGAAAAAAAATTCAAATTCCGACTTGTAAACATTTACTAACACACACTACTTAAACACCTTTTCTTTTAATTTTTTTTTTGGCATTATTATATTGTTCTTAAATATTAACAGAAATAATTAATCTATATTTTTATATGTTTGTTAAATAATTATGTACTAAAATAATTTACTCCATTTCACGATAAATTATTGATTGAAAAACTCGACTCAAAAAAGTTTTTCATCTCATTTGGAAAATTATTTGGGGCCAGGGGGCCTCCACTCCTTTCTTACCCCGAGGCCTCCACACCTCTAAATCCGACCCCAAGTCCTCACGCAGACATCGCATACCAGAATCCCGCAATCAACTCCCAAGCACGCATGATGTTTTCTGTCACCGCAGCAGATACAACGCCTTTGAAAAGACATTCATGCGTGTGATTAGAACTCAGTCACAACTCACATGTGTGGTGAGTTGTGACGCATCATTAGCATATCGGTTTCAGCATCTAATTTGGCCAGCG
The DNA here is from genome assembly GCA_944567765.1 of Carterocephalus palaemon. Classification (NCBI taxonomy): domain Eukaryota; kingdom Metazoa; phylum Arthropoda; class Insecta; order Lepidoptera; family Hesperiidae; genus Carterocephalus; species Carterocephalus palaemon. The sequence continues at coordinate 1,837,447 of OX155654.1, read as the reverse complement.
AAGGATACAAACAAATTGCGCGGCAACACACCATACAGCACATGTGTTTGTATCCTTAGTAAATTCAAATTTTATTTATCTGTGTCAATATGTAGCAAGTAGTAAGTGTAAGTGTAAATAATTAGTAAGGGCAAATAATTAGTAACTGTAAGTGTAAATAGTAGTAATGCCACCAGCAGGACTACACGAAACACGGGGTAGCCCTGAAAACTTGAAAGAATACTATTTAGTATAGTATAGATTTAGTGTAGTAATTTCTTTTTAATATATTTCTGTAATGATTTGCAGTTCATACGAAATAAATACATTTTCATTATTCTTTCTTTCTTTCTTTCATTCTAAATAATTAGTAATTGTAAGTGTAAATAATTTAGTAAGTGCAAATAATTAGTAAGTGTAACCTAACACCACGATATTGTGTCTCAGTCTTTAATGGTGCGTCTCCGGCGTAATAGGTGCCCATGGACCACTTATTCGTGTCCTCCATCACGGCACAGCATTCTGTCACACATACTCTCAATTTGTCACGGCCCCCAGAGTTCACGACTGGCCGAATGCGTGCCAAGACCAGCTGATTGATGCTGTTGCCACACAGCTCAATTAGCCGTGACTTGATAATATTGCGGCGTTTCGATGACTTAGTAGTATGTATATCAAGTATCAAGATAGAGACCGTTTATTACATAAATATATAAATGTATGTAGAAGGGAGATCATTCTACAGTATATTTGTCCTTCTATATTGTATAAAAACTATTAGGAGATAAGCTACAAGTAACAAATTATCTTTGCTGCTACTGTTTCTGCTGCTGCTACAACCCATAGACGTCCCACTGTTGGGCACGGGTCTCCCCCACAGACTGTTGGACACGGGTCTCTACCACGGATTGCACAGACAGACAGACCTTTCTTCCTCTTGCGCGACGCTGTAGGCGCTCCTGCGCTGAGGGAATTCGGACGAAGGGGTTAGTGGCCAACTCAGTGCCGAATTTTCCGGAGCCACTCGAATCTCTTCGACTAGGCTTAGCGATTATTTTTACCATTGAAAACAAATTCAACGTGCCCTCCGAAGCACAGTAGCGCCCTTGAAATTTTGCCACTAGCGGTCACCCAACGACAAAGAGACCGCGCCCGTCCTTGCTTAACTCGATCGATAAAATACTATTCGGGCTACGAACGCTATAAATTTCCTTTATTCCGTCAATGAATTCCAAATAGTCAATCTATTTGACTCACTCATTCGACTTGTAAAACTCATATATACAGGGTTATTGGTAATTCGACGTATTCCCGTTAGGAGGTGATAGGGGTGACTATTTGTGATAATTTTAACCCCCATATGCATTATGCAAAAGTGAACCATTTTCGAGTTATCAAGCTTTTCAGCTTTTTTCAAAATAGGTCAGAAATGCAACATCAAAAATTTATTAAAAAAAAAGTATCAATTACAATCAATTTTTTTCTTCTGATTTATAAAAACGATTAAACAATGGTTATTTATCAACATTAAAACTACAATTATTGGTCCAACTTTAAAAATGCGAGACGATTATCAATATTAATTCAATATTTTTTGAGATTTTTGTCCACTAAAATGCCTTAAAAACAAAAAAAACTTATATCAAACTTGGCTTGCAGATTATTTTAAAAACATAACCGTTTTCTTAGCTTTCCAACAAGGCATAACAACTATGAACTTATTTTAAAAAAACTGAGAAAAACCGATCCCAAAGCAAGCAGGCGGAAATTTGTATTTGAACTAAACTTATGGACTTTCTTTAAAATTTCCAAAAAAGTAATTAAAAACAATGCCCAATGTAAATAAAACAAAAAATATAAATATAAAATTAAATTTAGAAGCAGTAAAAGTTTAGTAATAAGAACAATTAATAATAAGTAACAATTACGACTTTTTGTAATTTAGCCTAATTAAAGTTCTTGCTCGAAGGGACTTCCCCTATTGCGTACGCAGTCTCATTATTTTTCTGAGGTGTAAGTTAACTACCGAAGTAGTCAAATTATTCTGCATTATGTGCAATATGTGCAAGAATTTATCGATGAACCAATTTTGCTCGCTTACGAATTTTTTTAACAAATGAAATGCTTGAAGACGTGCCTTTAGCTATAAGGCAAAACATGATATACTAGCAAGACGGATGTCCTGCAAATGTGATTCGGAATAATTTTAACACTTCGGTAGTTAAGTTACACCTCAGAAACAGAATGAGACTGCGTACGCAATAGGGGAAGTCCCTTCGAGCAAGAACTTTAATTAGGCTAAATTAGAAAATGTCTTAATTGTTACTTATTATTAATTGTTATTATTACTAAACTTTTACTGGTTCTAAATTTAATTTAAAATTTATATTTTTTGTTTTATTTACATTGGGCATTGTTTTTAATTACTTTTTTTGAAATTTTAAAGAAAGACCATAAGTTTAGTTCGAATACAAATTTCCGCCTGCTTGCTTTGTGATCAGTTTTTCTCAGATTTTTTTAAAATAAGTTCATAGTTGTTATGCCTTGATGGAAAGCTAAGAAAACGGTTATGTTTTTAAAATAATCTGCAAGCCAAGTTTCATATAATTTTTCCTTGTTTTTAAGGCATTTTAGTGGACAAAAATCTCAAAAAATATTGAAGTAATATTGTTAATCGTCTCGCATTTTTAAAGTTGGACCGATAATTGTAGTTTTAATGTTGATAAATAACCATTGTTTAATCGTTTTTATAAATCAGAAGAAAAAAATAGATTCAAACTGCTACTTTTTTTAAAATAAATTATTGATGTTGCATTTTTGACTTATTTTGAAAAAAGGTAAAAAGCTTGATAACTCGAAAATGGTTCACTTTTGCATAATGCATATGGGGGTTAAAATTATCACAAATAGTCACCCCTATCACCTCCTAACGGGAATACGTCGAATTACCAATAACCCTGTATATTGGTAACTTCGAGTGTATAAATAAGAAAATATAATTTCCATATATAATTCAATGGGGTATCAAGCCGGCAACGGAAAGAACCCCATGAATAACGATGGTGTTTTTGTCTATGTGTTCTTCGTAGGCCGTAACCATCCATCCTCATATGGTCCCGACCTTAGTTTGAGTTATGGCCACACAGGGGAACATTGTTCCTATAGCGTTAACAAGAATGTTAAGAATTTCCCCTATCTACCCTACGCTACGCGATACGAAAATTATTCACAGCGCAGGGTAGTTTAGAACAAGCTTCTTCCGTAAATTATTCAAGGTTGTACCCCAAGTCCGGAAGTTATTTTCGAATCGAGCAATAAAAGCTTGTTTGCCTGCGGTACCGGTGACAGCCCAGTGGCTATCGCACTCGCCTCTCACTCGAGCGGTCCAGGTTCAAATCCAATGACTTCTCTAAGTTTTGTGGGATTTTAGAATTTAAATGTCACCTGTTGTAACGGTGAAGGAAACATCGTGAGGAAACCTCACATAATATTCTTGAATGCATGTGCAGTCTGCCAATCCGCACGTGGCAAGCTTTGTGGACTAATTCCTACGCTAACTATTAAAGAAAACTTCAAGGTATTGAGGACAAGAAATGATACTACAGAATAATAATAGTTGAAATCCAGCGGTTTAATTAGAAGCTTATGTTAGTGGTTACTTGGCGCAGTGAGATGTAAAGATAAATGAAAATGGTCCATCAAATTTATAGAGGCATAGACATTGCCAAGTTAAGTGATTAAGAGACACCTTTACCTATTGTGTTTTGTATTTTAATTATACCGCTAGTTAATTTAAACTGAAAGTTATGTAACTTGGCAATGTCCACCACGCTGCGCTGGCCAAATGCGGATTGGCAGACTTCACATGTCTTCAAAAACATTATCAGGCATGCAGGTTTCCTCACGATGTGTCCTTATAGCAAGTGACATATAATTTCTTAAATCGCACATAACTTAGAAAAGTCTTTGGTGCGTGCCGCTTGGGTTGGAACCCGGACCGCTCGAGTGAGAGGCGGGTTCGATAGCCACTGGGCTGTCACCGCTGGCAAATAATAAGCAAAAATAAAGTACAATCCAGAGCGAATTCAAGCAACAAGCCACCTCTAAATCTTGAACCAGAACGTCATAAATTATTCCGTACAATTTTCTAAGAGGCGCGTCGAGTTCTCATGAACCAGATAGTCGTCGTCAGCCGAAACTTTACTCATAAACATGTCGGGTGCCGTTATAAAGTAGGTTGCCAGTTCCGATGGCCGGCCGTCACACCGCGCTGAACACTGGGCTTCCCGAACTTGGGATTTGACCTAGTCTTATACATTCAACATTTAGTGTCCAAGTAAATAAATATGTCATTTAGCATTGTGATACGTAAATAACTTTGACTGAAAAAGGTTGTTATGATTTATATAGTTTATTCTTATAAAAATAGAATTTCAAAATACATACACAAAGGGCAGACGAGATACTGATAAATGGATTAAAATTCCTTTAATGGTGACAATGGTTACGACTAGAGGACAAGCTACTTTCAACAATATGGACTGGTATCCTAAGACTAAGAAGGACATCGGAAAAACCTAAACTGTATTACTTACGACGTCTCATGATGTAGGATTGGTTGGAATCAGTTGTTCGAAAATACTTAAACGAAGCAGATACAATATTGGGGTGCAAGAAAAATGTAACACGTTTTTATTGACATAAAGCATATATTTTCCACCACGAACACGAAAGACAAAATAAAATAAATTCAGAATTTCCGTGTAACCCGAAAAGTGAAGTATTAAAATCAAATAATAGAAAGTTACTTCAACTTCGCATGGAAAAATGACTTTGTAAATGCGGACGGAATAACAGGATTACATTTCAAGTGTAATCTATCATCCATAACTGAACGGTGTGACAGACACTCATCCAAGTATCATTATGAGGACAAAAGCTTGGTTTACACTTTATACTTGGAAAGTTTCTGAATGATAAAGTGTAATATGTGTACTTATTTCTTTGGAAATTTTACTGTCGACAAACTTTTTATATATTAACTACTATAAAGTTAGAATAGTCGCAATGTAGTAAATGTAGAATATGTATAGTAGTATTAGTAGGTAGGCGTAGTGATTGGTTCTATTAAATATTCCGAATATCAAATTCCGAATATTTTCCGAATATTACATTTTACAGCGGTGCAAGGTATTCGGTAAGCCGAATACCTTGCACCGCTAACTGAAGAATTTTAGCACAAATGTTACTTATTATTAATTGTTAATATTACTAAACTTTTACTGGTTCTAAATTTTATTTTAAATTTGTATTTTTTGTTTCATTTACATTGGGCATTGTTTTTAATTAATTTTATGGAAATTTTAAAGAACGACCTTAAGTTTATTTCGAATACAAATATCCGCCTGCTTCCTTTGTGATCGGTTTTTTTTCCAGTTTTTTTAAAATAAGTTCCTAGTTGTTATGCCTTGTTGGAGAGCTAAGAAAACGGTTATGTTTTTAAAACAACCTGCAAGCCAAGTTTGATATAAGTTTTTTTGGTTTTTAAGGCATTTTAGTGGACGAAAATCTCAAAAAATATTGAAATTATATCGTTTATCGTCTCGCATTTTTAAAGTTGAACCGATAACTGTTGTTTTAATATTGATAAATTAGCATTGTTTAATCGTTTTTATAAATCAAAAGAATAAATTTGATTTAAATTGATACTTTTTTTTAATAAATTTTTTATGTTGCATTTTCGACTTATTTTGAAAAAAGCTAAAAACCATGATAACTCAAAAATGGTTCACTTTTGCATAATGCATATGGGGGTTAAAATTATCACAAATAGTAACCCCTATCACCTCCTAACGGGAATACGTCGAATTACCAATAACCCTGTATATGTATGTATATCAGTCTCTGAGACCCATAGTACAGGCTCGCACCTAATTTGGGGTCAGATGACCGTGTGTGAGAATGTCCATGATATAATTATTATTATTAATAATGTGGCCAACCCGGAATTCGACTAAACTACCTCTTTTACAAAATCACGCTTGCAACCACTCGACAAGGCAGTTTTTACTGCACCAACGAAACTCTATCCACTAGATTACATTAAAGGCGCGAATGAAGGTTCATGTTAATAACCGCCTTTTTACATCACATGTAACTTACGCTTCGCGTTATTTTTATTAAAGAGGTCTCGTTAGTATTCCCTACTACATAATAACTGCATTAATCATTTAATTACTGCTCGCGACAAGCTCAACATGCGTATACGTAATTACTGCTTTAAATTTAAATTTTCTGTTAAACATAGCAAATGGGTATGAAGCAAGCCAAGTACGGTTGGTATGCGGATAGGAAATTCTGTGATTGATGAAAAGAGGCGATTCCATGTACGAACAAATTATACGAACCGCGGTGGCTCAGCGGTTGGACCAGTCCAATGGAGTGGAGCATGCCAATCCGCACTTCGCCAGCGTGGTGGACTAAGGCCTAATCCCCCCCATTCTGATAGGAGCCATGCCCAACAGTGGGACATAGAAAGGCTTGTGTGGTGGTGGTTTATTACAAACTAGCAATTATTTTGGGTAGCTATTTAAAACTAATGCTAATTCATCTCAATCTGCTACAAAATCGTAGCAGTTTGACTGCTACGGTTTGATCGCTACAAGACCGTAGCAGTTTGACTGCTACGGTTTGATCGCTACAAGACCATAGCAGTTTGACTGCTACGGTTTGATCGCTACAAGACCGTAGCAGTTTGACTGCTACGGTTTGATCGCTACAAGACCGTAGCAGTTTGATTGCTACGGTTTTGTAGCGATCGTGCAGCACCGCACATCCCATCTGCAGATGCCAATTAAAACTGTTATAAACTTCGAACAAGACAAAGAGAGTAAGGTGAGTCCTGTTATTTAAAACAACATTAAGAAAAGGTGTTTACCGCAAAATTAATTAGTCAGTTCGTTTACCGAGTCAAGAGCAGGAATTTTACCGACAAATATGAACTTCCAAGTAACCTTTGGAAGTTTTTAGTAAGAGTACCTACTCCATAATAATGTAAAAAAATAAAGTTTCTACCTTTTATAAGTAACTGCGACTCAAATGACACTCTCGCGTCAATGACAGTATTGCGTTCTCCTACCCCAAGAAATGTCGCTTCAGCGCAAGCCTAAAGCCACAACCGAGGTTGTGTTTAGTGGGTAAGGCACGTTGGCTCAACCTCGTGAGACCCACACACCCAGCGCGAAGTGTTTTCACTACCCCCGTCATCATGAATGATCATCATCTCTGACAACTGTCTAACTATCATGGTTCATGAGATACAGCTTGGTGACAGACGGACAGCAGAGGTTTAGTAATAATCCCGTTTTACCCATTGTGAACGGAACTCTAAAAAACTAGCAAAGTCCTACAAACAGTAGATTGCGACCCCGGGCGGGGAACACTCGAACTGTTCCCCGCTGCAAGTGAAACTGGAATACTTCAGTTCAAATATACGCAATAAACTTCAGTCGTTACCTACCTCATTTATCTTTTGAGATTTCGTCGCCGCAATCTCTTTGTGCGGACGTCTTTTAGGCTTTATCTTATGTCGGATTCAGGTGAACTGTCAAAATAATCAGTTGTTGGAACTGCGTCGTTGGTTTGAAAGCGTGACTGCGAAACAAGGGTCTGGGTTCGATTCCCGGGTCAATCACTGCAATTTTCAATTTAAAATTTAGATCAATGTTTGGAGTTGAGTACAATGTACATAATAATATGGTACGTACATTGCTATAAATATATATCGAATGCATTTAAATTCAAGTATTGGTTCACGATTTTTGCAGAAAATGTCTTATTAGTAGTAGTAGTAGTAGTAGTAGTAGTAGTAGTAGTAGTAGTAGTAGTAGTAGTAGTAGTAGTAGTAGTAGTAGTAGTAGTAGTAGTAGTTCAAGGACTAAAGCAGATAAAAAAATTTATTATAGACCCATGCGTATACCTGTATTTCGATTGGCGTACACACAGAAAACACCATAATTTAACATCCATAAACATATTTAATGATGATATTTGTATGTACAATAAATTAGCATCACGGAATCCGAAACCGTTACCCGCGGTTCGAAAGTCAGTCAGTCAACACCACGGCACGGAGTCGTCATAAATCTTGTGACTATTTAACATTAAACCTGAATATTTAGATATTTACCGCCTACTGTACCAAACGCTCGCATTGTCTACCAAAAGCTACCTTTCCAGAGAATTCTTAGCTGACCAATTAATGAATTCTGTTCCCGAATCCATTCATAATACCTGTGCGCTCCCGGTAATTACGACCATTAGGTATTTGGCGGAAGGATCTAACACAAATTCTTATTGTTGGGAAACAAATGGATTCTCTTATCACTAAGGCTTAGTCCCGTCGATTTTGTAAGGGAGATCGATCGACTTGGTAAAGCCGTATAATTTTCTTATTCGAATGAAATACGGATGGTGATCGAGGTTTAATGTGTGTTAAGTGGGGCTTATGAAGCGATTTTAGATGTGCTATTTGAGTTCACCACCACACCACCACATTCATTTTCCACTGTTAGGCACGGGTCTCCTAACAAAATGGGTGAGGCAAGGGCATCGTCCACGCTGCCTAACAATCAGTACTCACATTATTATTAACACCTGCTCACTGGACTATCTGTTCAAAGTGCTGTAAGCTCATATGCTTAATTAATCTTTAGCTACAATAGATATATTTGGGTCGCAGTGGCTTATTGGCATTATGGCCCACACCCCTTTGCTACATACCTTAAATGCTTAAAAAAAGATGACATTTTATTTCATAAGATGCACATCGTTTTAAAAAGTCATCGAGTAATCGTCAAGTCTTCGAAAAAGGAAGATTTTTAGCCGTTAGTCTATCAAAAACTATAGCGGTGACCCAAGTCGCTATCAAAATTTACTCTCAGTCGATGAGTTGTGAGACAAAACCTTACGGCACGCACCAAAGACCAATGACGCACCGAATGAGCAATTTAACGGTGGACACGTAAGGCATGACGGGTATAACCTTGTATGCATAACCGACTTGAAATGAAATGAAATTGAAATGAAATGAAATTTGTTTATTTTCGCTAACAACTACAACATTTTACAATGATATAATCAAATATGACAAAATAATAATGTATAACAGTTGTTGCAGTCCCAGCGAAAAACGGAAAGCACTCAGCATTTGCTGTAACAAAGAAAATGCCACAGCACTGATATTCTGTGCTTCCGTTTTGTCACGTAGTTCGGGCATTGGCGAGTTTCAGGGTGCAACTACTTATTAACAATTATAACAAAAACATAAAAAATAAAATACAAAAATAAAAATAAAAACAAATAGCTTACCAAAACAAAAAATTCTTACTGTACAGAAACAAACGAGACAAACAGATATAATTTTAGTGTCTTAATTAAATTTGGTCTAGCCTAGCTTTAAGTTAAGTGAGAATAGCATCATGTACCTATCATAATCATAATATATCAATTTTAGGTATTACGGAAAAGAATATAAAATTAAATTTTTACAGCTACTGTTGAGTTAAGGGCCAGTGAATTATTAATAAACCTTTTAAAATAAATAACAATTTAGGTATATCATATAATAATATAAGCGTATGAAGAGTAATGAGTGTGTGTGTGTGTGTGTGTGTGTGTGTGTGTGTTATGTATGTTTATAATATCTCCTCCAACATGTTATTTTGTGCTTCATATAGTGTTTTTTGTTTGAATAATAAATACTTTTAAAACTTAATTTTGAACAATTGAATTGTTTTGACACTACGTAATGGTGGTGGGATATTATTCCAGCATTTACTGGAATTATACCTAAAACTACCTCGGAAAGCGGCTGAACAATGCTTTAAGTTATTGATATTAAGACTTGCATGATATGATATTAAGACTTGCATGATTAATTATAACGTTATAGTTTTAACCCCCACAAAATTAAAATTTGACCTGCTGTATCGGTAAAGGATAAAATTTATAGGTGAGAAAACCTGCACGTCTGACAGCTATCCATAATATTCACAAAGGCATGTGAAGTCTGCCAATCCACACTTGGCCAGCGCGATGGCATTGCAAGAGGAGTCACAAACTAAGCCGTATTTTCTGAAAATACCAGCCTTTGTATAGAATTGGACAGTGATGTGATGCATTCCATTTCAACACGAATATATAACAGAAAAAGCGAAAGAAAGGTAACATTTTAAGTTTGAACACATCAACATCAACACTGTACCGCTATTCATGATAAAACCGCCGAGGGAGACTCTCTCGGGGACAGATTTGAATAAAAGCAAAATCCTTCACTTTGAATTCGCGCCAAAAAGCCAAAGCATGTTCTTGCCCGAATATGCCACAGATTACACAAAACTCATATAATCCCCACAGATAAAAACTCCGCGAGTTCTAAAGTTGAATTTTCAAACTTTTGAAAAGAATTACACAGACGAGTCATACGAAACCAGGATGTTATTATGTCTGTGACACTAAAATAGCTTAGTTGCCATATTTTTGTAGTTGTACGAAAGTTTTCGACAACATGTATGTGTTTTTTCTTTTGCTGGCAAAATAAGTGTTAGAGTCGTACAGGTCACCGCAGTGCGGTCGAGTAGACCTTTTGTGGGTATTTGGGTATTAAGTTTTTGTTTGAAACTTGTCTCGGCGTGAGGGTTGCCAGATATAAGTTTATCTCGTGTCTGGTGTCAATTTATTGTATCTGCTTTGACATAAAACTTTATTTTGCCTTATTGGACACTGATCTACCTCTTAGGTCTTCGAAGTTTGTGAAATTGTTTTGAAGTTATTCGTATGAAATATGTCACATCGTTAAAGTGTAAAAAGGTAGAGAAAGGTAGAGGTATGTTACAAATTGGTGTACAATAAAGTGTTTTTGTATTGTATTTATTGAAATGTATCCACCACAACCCTTTCTTTGTCCCACTATTGGGCTCGGGTCTTCTCTCAGAATAGAAGGAAAAAGGCCTTAGTCCACCACGCTGGCCAAGTGCGGATTGGTAGACTTCATATGCCTTCGAGAACATTATAATGAACATTATAATGAACATATAGGTTTCCCCACGATGTGTCCTTTACCGTTACAGCAAGTGACTTTTAATTTCATAAATCGCACATAACTTAGAAAAGTCATTGGTGCGTGCCGCTTGGGCTTGAACCCGAACCGCTCGAGTGAAAGGCGAGTTCGATAGCCACTGGTTTGTCACCATTGTAATGCATATGCCCTCTAAAACCGACAGAATTAAATCACACATGAGTTAAAACGTTTATATAACGTTTGTAGTGTATTTAAATAACACCAAAGCCTAGACATATCAATGTACACAGCCCTAGAAGCATATTGCAGAGGAAATACAAATGAAGGTATTATGCACAATCCGGGCCAAATTACACCCGCTGTGTGTTAAAATTAAGCAGGACTTTTAAAATTAGTACTTCTTTGTTTTGCGATGTAAGCGGAAGTAGCTCTGAATGGAAGGCATAACACTTAGTATGTTTTAACTTTAGGTGGATTGGTAGGCGGGGTTTGTTGCGGCTCTGTTTGAAGCGTACCATCTTTGTTTTGAAAGGTAATATGACATCTGTATCAGGCTTGGAACGAGACTCTAATAAGTCTTATTTTTAATCTGTCACGGATGTCTTGGGCGGCGTGGATGGTGCTTCATGCTTGTTTGCTACTTTTACGATAAAAATGTAGTATGATACATCCGCTACCGCCCTTGACCAGTTGTGAGCAATACTCAGGAAAGGGCTTGAAGAGTTAGTTTTGTTAGTAAAGAATGTCGCTAACATTAATAATTCAAGTTGTTAGTTGAAGTGCGAGCAGTACCTACCTAGTATTAAGGCGCTCTGCCTTAATACTACTGCTTACTATATTTAGTTATTAGTTTTTACTCTCTGCTCATACAGTTTAAACGTTTCTGAGTGAAGTACAGCTCAGCTCTGCCTAGCTCTTCAGTGGAAATGCACTCATACTGACGATTACTGCTTCTATTAGTCCTTTTACCCGCAATGCACCACTCCTGTTGTGAGGCGATCACAGATGCGTTGCTACCCTTAAAGACTAAGATGGCCGACTGTAGATAAGTGTAACCGGCACTTAACTGAAAATAAATATTGTCCTGTGTCCTTTTTAAATAATAATAATTTTAATAAAATAACCTTAAAAATATCTCATTAAATACATGCCAGTTTAAGACACTGCGATCCAAAGGTTAATAATTTATTAGATACTAGTGGACGCCCGCAGCTTCGCACGCGTGGAATTAGACATAACAATACTTAGTTTCGTTTACACCTAGTAATATTATATAGCAGCTTTCTAATAGTGAAAGAATTTTTGAAATCGGTTCAGTAGATTTTGTGTGAAAACATTACACACAAATGTTTCCTCTTAATATTATTAGTATAGATAACCCATAGACGTTCCACTGTTGGGCATGGGTCTATGCTCTAGACCCACCACGCTGCTCGACTGTAGATTGGAGCCTCCAGGGTTAATGGCCAATGTCGAATGTTCTCGAGCCACCCGAAGGTCTTCGACAACTAATCACGGTTGTTTTGACCATTGAAAACAAGATTTAACGCGCCCCTTGAAGCACGATAGCGCCCGTGAAATTTGCCATTAACAACCCATCCACAAACCGACCGCACCCGTCGTTGCTTAACTCGATCTGATGATCGATTTGATACGATTAACATATTGCTATGAGCACAACAATCATTTATCTACTATTCAACTTGCACTTATCATAAGAATGATTTTCAAGATTTTGCCTCTAAAGAGGATTCCACGACTTGTAGTAATAACTACTATAGTTGTGTGGTAGTAACTATCTGGGGCTGTATAAAAATAGAATACAAAATAGCTGAGAGCTGAAAAAAATAGGTTGTCCCATTTTCCCGCGTACCCAAGGACACTTGCGATTGTTAGTGGTTGACAAAAGATTTGCTCGCTTTCTTCCTTCTATTAGAGCCTTTCTTGTGAAGCTTTAGCGTAGTCTCTTTAGGCGTTATTGGGACAGAATACCATGGAACGCGGTCCGACTATTATACTATTGCTTGATTCAATGGAAGTGCCTTACCTAAAAGATCTAGTTGTCCCGCGCGATTGATACTTTAAGTTGATAAAACATGTTTTGTTTGAATTCCGGTTGGAAATGTGTGGTTATCTGTTACATTTCTCTAGAGGCCACAGGATTGAAGTCCACAAAGGTAGCAACATATATGTGACCGACTTGGAACGAGACTCTTACTAACAGGTACTATCAGTAACATCAGTCAGTAACTATTTGAGTGTTATTCAAAGTCAGTCAGTTGTCATGGGCGGCAGCGGATGCGCGGTGCTGCAAGCTCGTTTGCACTCTTGTGTGAAAGAAGCGGCCAAGTGCTAGTCGGAGTCGCGCAAGAAGGGTTCTGTACCATTATCTTTAAAAACTCATGTCTGTTGTTTGGGAGCCCCACTTATATTTTAATTTTCGGTTTTTTAGTATTTGTTGTTATAGCGGCAACAGAAATATCACAATCATCTGTGAAAATTTCAATAGTCACCATCACGGTTCATAGAGGTGACAGACGGACAGTGGAGCCTTAGTAATAGGGTCCCGTTTTACCCATTGGGTACGGAACCTTAAAAATTTTGAGAGTGGCAATGAACCCATACCCTGCTGTTGGCCCTACAGTCTCATTTCGACAAAAGCTATCACAAATATTCAACGTATCAAAGAATAAACTATGTATATAAGGAAGATCTCAAACCTTGTTGGAAGGCTAGAGAAATCACGATATTCAGATAAGCTATTAACTCTTAACTTTGTCTCTTCTGAAGATTCTTTTCAGAGCCCAACAGACACAGTAGAATATCTTCAGTTCCTCAAAGTTATGTGAATTGGACAAACTTAGCACTTAGAGGAATGTAAAAATGGGTGTAAGTTCCAAGATGGCATGATATCCTATCGCGTAGAATAAAAACTTGAATCCAATAAAATGAAACCCCTCACTGAGTCCAGTGAGAAGTAGAACTAAAAGAACTCTGAACCGAGTTATCGAGAAAATATAAAGCGTTTTCATTCCCCGATCGCCATGACAATTTGGCTTCAACTTTCCAAATCCACGCGATGAATTAAATCGCATGGAAGCTTGGAGATTTTATGGTAGCTGTCTTGGGATCCACAATAAAATCAACTCAACCACATTGAAATTCCAATTTTAAACGTTTGTAATAAGATCCGTTTTGGGTTGTCAGTCAACTTTTGGAACTTGTGGGTAATGAGTCACAAAACATCGGTTGGTTTTTTGTGTCGTTTAAGGCTACAAGGATGTTCACTTGATCTACAATCATTTCTACTTCTGTACCAATTTCGCAGTTTTCGTCGGTATGTCGTTGCATTAAGAGTGATTTTCGGTTGAAGGTTTCGGTCGTAACTAGGCTTTCGGCGATGTTAAATTGACGCCCAGGATAACAGAACAGGCCAACATTCGAGCTCTCACGACGCTTTTCAGAAAAGTTTTGTACGGCGACAATCATGCGAAAGATTTTATTACACTATAGACATATTATACAGAAACATATTTTTGAACCGTAAAGAGATATCAACCCACTAAAATTTGAAGGTTTGCTCAAATGAGTTAAAAATTACTACATATTACCAAATACCACCTTTTACAGGCAATAACCACGTCTCAATTAACCGAAACAGTTTCCAGAATCCAGTCAAATTTCCTTTATTTTACTTGGTTATGTAAATTACTTTAGTTACTTTTAACTTTATTGTTTTAGTTTATTTACTGAAAATATTTATATTGTTTAATATATTCCACTTTACCTATATTCCATTTTATATTTTTATCCAAAGTTAACTCACCACTTTTGGCTGCCATCGCGATAGTGGCGCCGAGTAGAGCCGCGGACGCGACCACCCGCCACAGCGCTGGTGGCATAGTGGTCACCACCACCATCGCCGGTCACCACTACACCATCACCGCCACCGTTCACCGTCGCAGCCCCATCAGTCGCTCACCATTTTACGCACATCACGACACTACCACCAAACCATCACACAGATAACTAAACTTAGAGAACTTACTTAATTTACTGATTAAATATGTTTTAGTTAACACTCGTTAAGTCGGCATCTGAAACAAATAATACAGTCAGTTAATTTTTTAATAAATAAATATATCGTGACACGATATCTGTGATCGCACACGAAATGAAACAACGTTTGCCGGGTCAGCTAGTGTAAATATAATTATTATTTAATATTTCGATTCCTGAAATAGAATAAAACAGTTAATAGGATAGTAACCGTAAAAGCAACCGTCACGATCACTGATTCAAAACTAAGCCAAAAGTGCCAATAATTTTTTTTTTACACTTGATGATGCATCGATAATGTGGTCAAAGTAACAGGACTTATGTTGCTGAAATAGAATATATATCACGTGAACATAATTTTAGCTTATCAAACTTGTTTGAATATAAAATTCAATAGATTTCAGTATAGAATTCCGCTATAAGTATGAATTACTGGCTGAAAAGATTTCCGAACGAATACAAAGCTTAAACGAAGGCTTACCGGTGAGGACATGCTTAAGGCCGAGATAATGACTTAGAGAGAGCCTTCGACACAAAGAGATCGAGATGTTATTGTGTTTTTCCGCGAAACGATTCCCCTAAGTGAATTCATTGAAGAACTTAGTTTTTTCTCAAACGATTCCAGATACGCTTTATGTAATGTTCGCAGCCAGGTCCGTTCAGACAAAACTGGTTTGTTGTAGGCCAAACCGGTTTATCCTACGGAAAAACAGATCTAAAACAAAATCAATGGTACAGCCCAGGGATCGGTGATGGGCCCCCTCCACTTCCTCACCTAGAAAGAAAGAAAGAAAGAAAGAAAGAAAGAAAACCTTTATTTTGTCTCAATATAGGTACACACAATAAAAAAAAAAATATATTAAATAAACAACAACAACCAAAAATAAGCCACACATATAAATTAAATTAGAAAAGAAGAGAGACAAAATAGGACTACTCTCAGCCTGTGCCGTGGTACTGAGAGAGAACCACGGCTGCTGGTTTTCAGCGTAGCCCTTTTTTTTCTCGAGCAGTCGTATTATGACTGCTCGAGAAAAAAAATGTATTTGAATGTATGTATATGTACCTATGTGAATGATATGCATAACTTCCTTAAATACTGCACATGTTACCAATTTGCAGATGATACATGCTTAATTATTGCTGGGAAAGATCCCAATAAAGCTCTTGACCTCCTGCAGTCGGATTTCAACATTTTAAATAAGTGGTGCCACGATGCTGGTTTGGTAATAAACCCATGTAAAACTAAACTTTTACTCATTAAATCACCTAACCTAGCGAAAATCCCAATAAATGATATACTTGCTCACGACCATAATTGCCTACACTCAAATAACATCGGTTGCAAATGCCCCGTTATCGAACTTGTTGATAGTCATAAGTATCTAGGCTTACATATAGATAGCAAACTTAATTGGAGCTGTCACATCGAACACGTATGTAATAAGCTAAGGCAATTTTTAGCTAATATGATGATCTTAAGAAACCGCATTCCCTTTAAAGTTAAAATAATGTTATACAATTCGTTAGCTGAATCATATATCCAGTATGGTTTAAGTAGCTATGGACGTACATATAACTCATATTTAAAAGAAATATTTAAGCTTCAGAAAAGAATATTAAAACTCATTTTAAATAGGCAACCTACTGAATGTGATGAAACAGATCTTTTCAAACAGTGTAAAATCTTACCGGTACATAAACAAGTTAAATACTTAATATTAAAAGAAAACTTCTTCAACAAAATATATTGGGACAAAGTGCAACACCCTGTATGCACAAGGGCCGTCACTCGCAGCCAGCTGCGCGAACCGGGCGCACACAATAGATATGGCGAGCGTACGAATGCTTATCTGGTTCCCCGACTAATAAATGAATTACCTACTGATGTGCGGAACCGTATTAACCCACACAATATTAAAAATAAACTTAAGTCTTATTTTCTATGCCACTTGTAATAGGACTGCCTTGTTGGTCCAGTGGTCGCAGGTGTGACTTTAACGCTTGATACTGGGCTGGATCATCAAAGTATTTAGTACCTAAGTAGATTAGTCTTAATTTGCATTAATATTATGTAGTGAACCTACCTATACCCTAGACCTAACTCGATTTCGTTAGCATTTACTACAAACCTGTGTGGTTTACTGATGCTAGCTATTTAATATATGTTTGTAAACATCTGTGTGCCAATAAAGAAATAAATAAAAAAAATAAAAAATAAAAAAATACTTCTTAGAGGCGACCATCTTAGTCCTCAACGGGAGCAACACACCTGTAACTGACTTAGAACGAGACTCCTACTAACAAGTACTAACTTGACTATTACTAACACCAACTAACAGGACTAACTATCACTAACAGTCCCTATTCCTCATACCTACTAACGAACTGACCGACTAATGTTCTAATTAACTCTCTCAACTAATTGGACTAACCATCCCAGTCCCTAATTGAGTCTTGTTCAAAGTCACTCACAGTTGTCATGGGCCTCAATCCTAGCTTGAAATCATTGTAATATGGAATTTCAAGTAAGAATAACCCAATAACGCCTTGGCTTACCCGAGGCTCACACCCACCCGCGACCACTAGACGAGGCAGTATTTATTTATTAAATCTTTTAAATACTAAAATTATTATAATAGAAAATGATAATAATACGTAAATCTTTTTTTAAGCTAGACGTTGAAAACTAGATTGGACAGTAATGGGTTAAAACGTCAATCCAAAGGCACTTGATCACTGGATGTCCAGCTAGCGAGGGTTAACTCTTACGACGGAGACATAAATCTAGCTCAAACGCTGCTATTGGTGCCGTTATATCTAATTTAGAGTGAGTAAATGCTGGATTTTACAACCAATGCCATAATGTTCCAAGGCAAAAATCTAGTAATTACTGAATGATTTTAAAAAAAAGGTAAGAGGGATAATCTTTAAAACTGTGGTGATATCTTAAAAATACTGCAATGATCTTTTCCGATATATTTTACCTTTTTATATTAGATTTTATTTAATTCATGAATGATACATAAATAGTAAAAGACAGATGAACAAATTACTACCCTTTTTTATCCGAATGCTAAAACGGCAACCGGCAGTTATGGGTTAAAGCGTTGACCTAAAGCCACTTGA
The DNA here is from genome assembly GCA_944567765.1 of Carterocephalus palaemon. Classification (NCBI taxonomy): domain Eukaryota; kingdom Metazoa; phylum Arthropoda; class Insecta; order Lepidoptera; family Hesperiidae; genus Carterocephalus; species Carterocephalus palaemon. The sequence goes on along the minus strand of OX155654.1, from coordinate 1,819,200 downwards.
TCACTGGAATGTCCAGCGAGCGGGGGGTTAACTCTTACGTCAGATACATAAATCTAGCTCAGGCGGCTATTGCTGCCGTTATTTCTAATTTAAACTGCCGAAATGCCGGAATTCCATAATTTCTCTTGCAACATTTATATATCATCAAGTGCTTTTTTAGCTTAGCTTTTTTTAGCTTTTTAGCTTACGTATTGAATTATAATCCACGGCAATGCCACGATAATGGCAAATTATGAGCAGATTTCAGAATTTTGTTTCATTTGGTATCACAAGATTTTTTTTTAATATTTTGATCATGATCTTTTTTTAAGATACCATTATCTCGTTAACTATACTATATTGTCATACTATATTTTCTTTATGATGTAGTAACTCTCGTGCGTAAGGATTAATTTATGTATAATAAAACCGCTACTAAATCACCATTTGAATTTGCGTTGTGACGAAATTTCATGGGTGCTTTCGTGCTTCGGAGGGCACGTTAATTCGTCAGTCCGTCGTAAGTCTTGTCGAAGACCTTCGGGTGGCTTGAGAACATTCGACACTGGGTTAGCCATTAAACTCTCCACCAAGGCTTATCGATCAAACTAACTTTAAACAGGGCCGCACTGAAAATCAGCGTCATGATTCAATAGGATCATGGCAAATGCTGAGTGCAGTCCTATTTTGCTTTGTAATACCTACTTAAATCATAATGTAAACTGTATTTTTTTCGTATTAATTTTTGTTTGTAAGCAAAGTAAAATAAATATTTATTCTATTTTATTATTCTATTCTATTCAATACGCATTGGAGCAGCGTCGTGGGATATTCTCTACACCTCCCACAGCTGTTGCTATTGAGGAGATCCGGGCCCAACAGTGGGACTAAGCGCTTGAGGAGATCCGGGCCCAACAGTGGGACTAAGGGCACAAAGTAGATATTAGGTAAATATCTACTTTGTGCTAAGGGTAAGCCAGGTCAAGCCCGCAATTCAGGCTTAGGCCTACCACGTGGGTGTGACAGTGTTTAATCGTTTAATTTTCATCTAGTACAAGGTAACGCTTTTCTTCCCAATTATTTTTGTTGTTTTGAAGTTTGACCCACGTTGAAGCCGTCTTAATCCCAGCCTTGGCGTATTGTACACAGAACTCGTGACTACTGAATCAGAACTACAACAGTTGCAAATTTAACTATTCGCCTACATTCCCATTTAACTGTCTTCAAAATTGATTAAAATTCCGTCTCGCATTGTTAACTCGATTTCGCTTGCGACCAACTTTAAAGTAGATTTACATAAAATTGTAGTTCCACCACATTTATAAACGGCAAAGTTATTTTATATTACCGCGATCAAATGCGAAGTTATCATTTACGGTTGAACTTCAATAAAATATCTAGTTTTAGATTACTTTGGATAAGTTTAGTTTTGTTTTGTAAACACAGAAATATTTTTGTATAATCTGAATTTAGGAATATACTCGTAGACATTGATATATATGTTACCACTAGATTAGTAATCACCGCGCCAAAGCGTTGTCACTGGAATTATGGCCACGGTCTTAATCGTAGCTAACGTCAGTTCAGTACTCTGTGTGACGCCGGCCGAGTTGAACTGACAGAAAATATTTTCAAAATGGGCAAATGCACAGTGATAAAGTGCGATTCAAGATCACAAAAACTTAATAAGTCCACTAAAATTACTTTCCACACGTAATTTTATTGTTTCTGTGTTTACATCTACGCAAAAACGCAATAAAATAAATAAATTGTACAATTTTGAAATATAGGTTCAGTGTGACCACTTAAAACTTAGTTTTAGATCCCCACAATTCTGGGAGAATTTTAAATTATGGATTAAGTGAATATATATATTTTTAATAATAACAACGTTGCAGTGTACCTAAAGATGCAGCACGCCGTGATAAGTGGGTGGAAATAATTCGATTATTGAGAAAAGAGACAGAATGGCTACCTACAAAATATTAAAAGAATTTGCGATACACCCGGGAGATCACATATCCTCAATACTAGTTGATCATTCCCTTTTATTAGTAAACTAGTGGAAGCCCGCAGCTTCGCTCGCGTGGAATTAGACATAACAATAGTTTCGTTTACACCTAGTTGCCACCCTCTTCAAAGACACTATCGATCGAATTTTGTCCTTCGAACTTCATTTTTGTGGAAAATCACCGAGATGAAAAGTACCTACATATCCTACATTTTAATTAATTAATTCAACTGTAAACATTTGTTGCTGATATGAAGCAATTCATCAATTCTATTCATCTTTTAAGTAATATATCTAAGAGAACGCTGCGCGGCGCCACCCACACCGTATAATTTTATTATTGCATTATTTTCTTTAGATTGACATTTTAAATTCGTTATATATTTTTATTCGTTATTCGGATTTTAATAATTTAAGTAGTATTTAACAGGTATTGAAACGGTCTTTAATATAATAATATTTAATGGGATATGGATTAATTCAAAGTTATGAATAATAATGGTTTGATTATTGTCGGCACTGTTATAAACTTTTAAAATGTAAAAAAGTAGTTATAGTGGCATAACTACAGTAGTTGGACATATGGTATCGTGACTTTTTGTAAATAATGATGTGATCTGCAAAGTCGTAGTACATTATTTTATTCTATCATCAATATTTTTCGCAGCGCACGCGATGTAAAGAATATTTTAGGTAATTTTCACACCTTGGGTAATATTATTGCATTTTTATTAAGGATCCCTATTTTAAAAAAAAATGTTATATAGCCTATGTTACTCAGTGAAGGTGCAGCTTTTTAATTGTGAAAGAATTATCGAAATCGGTCCAGCAGTTTTTGTGTGAAAACATTACAAACCTACATTCAAAAACACGAATGTATAATGATGCAAGTTTTACATAACAATAAAACTTGTATTATTTGCGGAGACGATGCATAGCATCTTGAGAGAGCGTCGCTTGACTTACCCTTAACTTACAACCAATCACAGCTCTCCGTTCCGCGTCAACCAATCAGCGTTCAGCAATTTAACGGGTGATCACCAGGTGACCATTCCCGGTGGTATATATAATGGTTATCTTACCGTTCGATTTCATAGAAGTCTCTCACCAGGAGGCCTTAATTGGATGCTATGCATCGTCTCCGCAAATAATACAAGTTTTATTGTTATGTAAAACTTGCATCATTATTTGGCGTGTGACGATGCATAGCATCTTGAGAGACGTGTTTATATCTCCTGGTGATCACGAGAACGACGCTATGTGATAAGGGTCAAGGATTACATAATTACTGCAAGAAACAGCAACATTGTATTAATTAACGAGTTTCAGCAACAATATATGTTTTCAATACTTTTGGGTTTACAATAAAACTGGGAAATGTATTCCCCTACACCAATTACCAAGTGTCAGCATAGCAAAACTATTGCCGAGTGCATATTGTCAAGGGAAGCGGATATTCCCACGTCTTAAAGCATTCATTTTACCCAATTTCCGACATCCTAATTGCTTTATTAGGGATAAGTATTGAAATAAACAGGGCTCAATGACATTGATAACATTTGCAGTGCTATTCGGATTAAATCATGGAAGCGTATATTGATTAAACTAATACTTTTCCAGGGCACAGGATTGTATTATATTATATTTTTGTTCTGTTGTAATAATTTCCCAAATTGTCCGTATGTTGTCGTTTATAATCAAATAGCTGTACCCTGCCACGCTTCGCTGTGGCACATTGTGATTGAATGGTTGCGAAATTAGAAACAAAACAAAGAATACATGTCATTTAAGTTTAATTTTGCAACACTTTGACTGATGCAAAAATTAGATAAAAACAATCCTTGATGCAGATTATATATCATGCTAAAATTTCAGCTCGATCGGTGCAGAACTTTTTGAGTTTTTGAAGCGTACACAAACCAACATAACATTTTTATATAAATAAGATGTCGGGTACAAAATACAAAAATCGCCGTCTACCCGACGATAGTATGGTAGGTACAGTGGAAGTACTGACGTTAACCTACTGGATGTCTCAAATAAGGATTCAATATGATTATTTTGTAACCCTGTAACATGCAAGGCCGCTGGAGTCTGGCGAAATGGGAGTTTTACGGCTTAAGGTCTTTGATTCATATTTTCACTATCAACTGCTTTTTCGAACGTAACGATTACCGATTTATGGATTTATGTAACTAGATAGGTAGTATAATATGCTAGTTCTTCTTCAATCAATAAGAAAGCTTCAAACTTAGATAAGCTTAAAGCTCAAGGTTAAAGTTATTTGCATTAAACTATTTAACCCAATGGAACCACGCCGGCTGGTATGTTATTAGTGTGGATCCTCTCCAATTGCATATGAGTAGAGATCTTCGGGCGTCAGACCAATCGATAAGCCCCAATTCCTGACATAGAGCTTGATTTTCTACACTCGAGGCGGTGGAAGGCCGGGCAACCAGAGGGCTCTCTTCCACATCGGTGCTATCACCAAGAATATTCCTTGTGCATAGAGATGATGAGGGACCCACGGCAGGAGGCTCGAAGATGGGCCCCGCCAAATTATATTGACTTAATTTATAGCTGGTAAGTAATGAATATGTCAAGCCAGTAATGGAGAAAGATTAAGGTTAAAGTTAAATAACTAAATCCCTTTACTTCAGTCCAATAAAATTGAATTAAGAATAAATGTTTCAAGCCAGTAACACCTAAAGACGAATTTCCATTCATTTTCTTTTACTAGGTAGGTATATTGTTATTTTCAATACTACCCAGGTGTAGTTGAAATTGCCGGCTTACTCACGTGAGACTCAAGTCGGAAACAGGCCGACCAAATTCAATCGATCACGATATCCATCAGGAATGAACGCGCTCGCGGCGGGCACGGTGTATACTTCATTCAGATATAAAATACTACTGAGGTACTCAAGACATTGTCGGTACTGTAATACTATGTAAAGTAGTCGTTACATTTGATAAGTATTTAATTTTGTCATATTAAGCTATATGATACCTGAAGCCAAGGTCTGTCACCAATGTGTGGAAATGACCATAACCCTCATTGACATGTTATATATATTAACATGTCAATGATTCACACGGAAATAATGCAACTGAAAGGTTAGGTTAAGTTATAGTGAAAAACTTTAATGTTAAATGAATTGTTAGAAAACGAATTTAAATTGTATGAAAAATACACACAATGATGCACCACTTCAGGTCGCACGTTGTGGTGGAGTATTTGACTTGCGTATTACAAATTATTCCTGAATAATCCAACTCCTGTGTGGGTTCCGTTGCCGATTTCTCGTAGATTTAATCGGAGAAATCGTGGTGGGATTTAATAATAATTAATGGCTAATTGTAAAAATCCTCCATCAATCCGCACTGGGACAGCGCGGCGGAGCACGCTCCAGACCCCCCGCAGCAGCGCCTGTGGGAGTGACCCGCGCCCAGCAGTGGGACGTCTATGGGTCGCAGCGACAATTGTGAAAAACAATTAAACGTTTCATATCAAATGTAAACCCGCGCCCAGCAGTGGGACGTCTATGGGTCGCAGCGACAATTGTGAAAAACAATTAAACGTTTCATATCAAATGTAAACCCGCGCCCAGCAGTGGGACGTCTATGGGTCGTAGCGACAATTGTGAAAAACAATTAAACGTTTCATATAAAATGTAAACACAAGTAAATGTCATTCGTTTATTTCATTAATGGCAAGCCCAAAGTATATCATTCGGACCAAGTTATGTAAAATTGTGTAAAATGATCAGGTAAAAGTACGCCCAGGAAGGTTTTATTTTGACCATCCAGTCCATGTTCCTGAGAAAATGGGCAATTAGAAATTGCGAAATTAATTTTAATAGTTTTGCAACTATGTATTTGCTGATCCAATCCTTTCAGGTTGAAAATGGGCCTGCTGGTTCCGTCGCCATTCTTTGTCAGCACCATGGTGGACAAGAACAAGAAAACACTGGGGCGCAGAAACAAGTCCGGTATTGCCACTATTGCCAGCGATCCCTGTTTTAATAGGAGCTTGCTTTGTTCATTCAATTCGGCCAATCGTGTAGTTTCGAATTTGCTACGAATATGAGACGAGCGGTAAATAAGTGAGTAGTGCTTAGGAGGTAAATGGCAGACGCATTCCCCTTATCATTAGGAGAAGGGCCTTCGGAGCCCAAAGCGCCTGCCACTGTTTCCGATACGCTCGGAGACAGCCTCCGTAGAACGTGCGCCAGCAAGGCGCAAGGCAAGGTGAGTCATTCTCCAGGAGCTCTGTTTGATCGAATGGATGCAAGTCCCGTATTGCCACTATTGCCAGCGACCCCTGTATAAATAAGAGATTTGTTCTGTCGTCTCGGCCGATTGAGCGGTTTGGAATCGGTGACGAATATGGGACGAGGGGATAAGCAAGTAGTGGTTTGGAGGTAAATGGCAGACGCATTCCCCTTATCATTTGGAGAAGGTCAACTTCTTATGTCTATGGAGAAGGGCCTCCGAAGCCCAAAGCATCTGCCACTGTTCCAATACGCTCGGAGACAGCCTCCGTTTTTCAATCTACCCTTTTGTACGAGTTTGCGTCACGTGACAGAAAGGGACGGTCTTAGTCGACAGGTTTGTTTATTCCGCTTGCTTTCCGCAAACAAGCTGTATATGTATTGTACGACGGGCCCGATGGCGCAATCCGTAATGACCCTGCCTGCTCATCAGGGGTCGCGGGTCCGAATCCCACTCAGGACAAACATTAGCGCGACGAACACCCGCGTCTGTTCAGTGTCTGGATGTCAATATCATCCATTTATGCATTTAAAAATATATATGTATGTATTCGGTGTCTCTGACACCCATAGAACAGGCCCGCGCCCAATCCGGGGTCAGACGGCATAATATTTATTATTTATATACTGTTTTTACTAAGTTTTGTGAAAACTAGATATTAGTTGAAATAATTCAGTCATATCATAGACAATGCTTGAAAGAAAGTGGTGCTTGGGGAAGCAGCCCAGTAGGTCAATCGTCGTAAATTCTGATTGATAAGTAGATCGCGTGTTCAGTAAGGCATTACTTAGAGCTGTTACTATAGGCAAGATAATAAATTGCCGAATGGTTATCTCTAGTTCCAATAGGTATTGTGTTGAGTATCAACATACCGGACGTCCTTCCATTAGAGCTGTCAAAACGCTGGAGGACATCAAGGTTCTGTCCAACACAGACAGCAATTGCGTTGGGCACTCTCACTGGGTGGCGATTTCACCTTACCTTACAGTTAAATTAAAAGTTAAAAGGCTGTGATCTCTGATTACGCACCGTTTCCCGGCCAGGTACGAAATCTGCAAAAGCGGCAAAGTCTAGGCGGGTAGATGCAGTAATACGGATAGTTCAGATGGAGAAAAATATTTTTGTCATAGTAAATTTTTGACTTACCGAGTCTGCTCCGCTTTACCTGCGGTTCCTCACTACCAGAGTAGGAGGAGCACCTTGGCTAGACTAAAGCGACAGGCGAGTGCGCCTGTGTGAGCTCGACACATTTAATGGTGTATTTCTTTATCACTCATTATGATAAACACTTTCACCAAGATTTTAAATGAATTAAGAATTAAATTAAAATACTGATTTCACACACGACACCAGATGACGTATGTATTTTTTCAGATGAATTAAAAATGAATTTAACACTTTCACTTTCATCTCAATTACAACGAATTAAAAAATCAAATTAAGATAGGTATGTACTGATTTTACTTTATGTACATTCTGTACTTAATCCAGCAGAGTTTCTGCTTGGTTGTATAAGGGAAATAACGACGCTATGAAATCGAACGGTAAGATAACCATTATATATACCACCGGGAATGGTCACCTGGTGATCACCCGTTAAATTGCTGAACGCTGATTGGTTGACGCGGAACGGAGAGCTGTGATTGGTTGTAAGTTAAGGGTAAGTCAAGCGACGCTCTCTCAAGATGCTATGCATCGTCACACGCCAAATAATATTATTATATAGCCTATGTCAGAACGTGAAGATGCAGCTTTCTAATGGTGAAAGATTTTTTGAAAACAGTGTAGTAGTTTTTGTGTTTTAACATTACAAACAAATGTTTCCTCTTTATAATATTAGTATAGATTCCATAATTTACAAATATTTTAAAATAAGATTGTATTACGAAAGCAAATTATTTACTCAAACTTACAAAAAAGAGTCTAAAAGGCAATTGTATACAAAACTTATGTTATAAAGCGGAGTATGATTTCATTAATTTCAGATCATCAAAATTCTATTTACATATGTAATTCAAATATTTTAAAGTTAATTTAATTTAGTATTAAAACTTTTCTATGGCTTAAAAAAATTGGGTAAAACTTCGCGTGGGTAGGCAACCCTGTCGCGCCGATTCCCGTAATTGCATGTTAATATTGCGATCTTTGTCTAATCTACGCGACGGTAATTGTTATTGTGACTTGTGTAAGTGAGACAGATATATGTTTACATTCAAATGTTTAGTGATTTCAAAGCTACGTCGTCGCGTTTAAAAAGTGGTTACGCTATATTTGAGGCATTCTGATGAAGTTTGCTTCTCTAGTATATTTAACTCAATGCTCGTAGATACTTTAAATAAACTTATCATCACGCTTGTATATTCACGCTTTTCACATCTGTGTACCTATTGCCTTCGTGCTAGATTCCTCGTCGTATTGATAGTATCGACTATTTCGTATCAACGAAACTAAGAAATAGGTGCACGAATTAGAACTGATTGTTGAAGGGACAAATACATTTTAAACACTTCACTAGAGGCACCTGCGGCTTCGCTCGCATGAAATTGTACTGCGATTGTTTAACATATTTTAACAGAAACCCAGAATTATTGGCGATGGAAAATAAAAGCCACCGAAAAGTTTTGATACTTCAGCGCGACAGCGCCTTGACGTTTTTATTCTTTTTTCTTATAAGTATACAGTTTTATATTTTTCTATAATAAGGTGCGTCGCCTACAATTTTTGATTATCGATTAAACACGAAAAAAAAAAATTTTCTAAAAATGAATCCTAGCTAGATAGATTTATCGCTCCCGAAACCCCTGTATACTAAATTTCATGAAAATCGTTGGAGCCGATTCCGAGATTCCAATTATATACAAGAATTGCTCGTATAAAGAGATTAGATTAGATACATCGATGGATGCCGTGGATGAACCTGGGACCTCGAGTATGAGTCGTGAACACTAACCGGGGTGGTCCGAACCTATTGTTTAATGTAACCCAGTCAGCCTCATCGTAACTGCAGTGTTAATGAACCACGTCGTTGGGCCGAGGTTTATAGGCTGTTAAATTATGGCCATCGTTAAAACATAATTTGGTACGGGGCAGGGTTGTTTTGCTGTTACTGAGGCAGTCAACGAGAAGATCTATCTACTCGTATATTAACGTTATTTTTAACGAGGGAAATCTTCGAAAGTACTACCCATTCCTCCTAGAAGCCGTGGTATGTAATTTTTACTCACTTTTTCTTAAATCACACGTTACTCACGTGTTATTTAAGTGCCGGCGATTTCAACTATGAATTTGGACACTCACGAATCACTCCGTAGATAATAAAACTTATTATAACATTTCAATTATTCATTCATATCATCTGACAAACAGGTTCTGTAATCTTTCAAAGTCAATATTAAAAAGTCACTAACGTTAGTTAAAAGAAAATAAAACAGTAATTTATTTAGTAAGAATAATTCCTAATAATTTTTGATGTAGAAAATGTAAGTAAGATTTTAATTCTAAATATTTTCTTACGAGTATACCTATATTACTGTAAGAAAATATGTAAAATTAAAATCTATCTAAATTAAATCGTCTAAATTTGCATGCCGTTTATGCATAATAAGAGTTTAATTTTTTTTATTCTGTGCAAATAAAGAATTGAATTGAATAATGAATTGCTAGCTATCTGAGCGTGTAGTGAAAATGTGTCATCGAGTTATTCAACAAACCGTTTCAATTTGTTTCAAAAAAACTGTATTTGATTTGGGTTTATCCGATTTCAGAATACATTTATTTCCAAATGCTGCAACGATGATAATCTGATGAGATTTAAAATTGTCGCCAACTGTGAAATACGGAGTATAGGAGCGACTTGTATTGTTAATTATTTTCCCAATTGACATCGGTGCATTGGTATATTGTAAATTGTAGAGCTAAAGTTTAAAGCTATACCTCATCAGTGTTTGATGAATCCTTGGCAAAGTATTCACGAATCTCTGGCGAAGTAGTGACAATAACTGCCAAACCGCGGGATTAGAATTCCCAGGCAGATATTCATATCTCAGATAAATATTTATACCCAGGTCATGGATGTAAAATTGTGTTGTTTTACGTGTGTCCGCCAACCGCAAAACGGTGTAAACCTACAGCGAGGATGAATTTGTGTGTGTGTGTATTCTGTTGGACATGAGTCTCTCCCCCAGCCACAGCTGATGGAGGGCTAGAACATCACTGAAGCTATTTTCGAGGACCGTTATTTAATTTTGATTCAGCATTTCATGCCGTCAAAATGCAGTTTGTACAGACTAAAAGGCACATATTCGTCTTTTAGTCTGTAAAAACTAAAATTTTATTCATGGAATGAAAATATTAAAAAACAGCCTAGTGCGCAGCAATCTATTGGAAACACTATTCCATGTTACCAATTTTCAGTACAACTTTTAAAGTGGTCGATTGAGTTGGTTCGAATGGAATCGTTTTGCAGTATCCAGAGTGGATCGGTGTAGGTATCCAGTATCACGTGTATTCCGTTCTTTTTACTTGTTGCATATACTGGTGAAGCGAGGTTTTAGCGAATTTAGATCCTATGTAGATTACAATAAGAATATAGGATGAAGGAAATTTGCTCTCCTTTTCCCATTTATGTTTCTCATACCCCAGATCTATGTGGTATGAGAAACATAAATGTTAAAAGGAGAGCAAATTTCCAGATCTATAAAATTTTTTTTTATCAGCGTCACCGAAAAATGAAAAAAAAAATATCCTACATTATCAGCACGCACTGCTTTCTACATTTTCCAAAAAATAATAAAACCAAAAAGTGTAGGTATTTAGGATTTCGTGCGAGCAATAATATTATTAATTAATTAATAATTAAAATTAACTTAGCGAAATTCGAAACGTCTTCAATTTATCTTTCAAGACAGTCTTCTCAAGTAGTAACTTTTAAACTGTTTATGGTGAACTTACAAAATAACTTACCTTAGTATAACAAACCTAAAAACTTCCGTCAATCGGGTTTTCAACAAAATTATTAGCATTGAACAGCGTGAAGCAAAACATCCAGTTATGAATTGAGATAAGTATTAGGTAATGCTATTCTCTGTTATTTTTGCAGTCACATACAAATAAACCCCATTAATTCATTCGTTCTTTAATTAAGTATGCCGTTAAGAAGTTATTTATCCAATTCCAACTCAAATTTCCCAACAACAGTCTCAGCGACTCAAAATGTAAAAGCAATTTGACGGGACATAACGTTGTAAGTAAGAGGACGCGGTATCCGCTAACTACGAGGAAATTGGACGTGAATAACAAGATTACTCTCAAACGGAAACTAATAAACGCAAAGTGGACTTTTAAGGGCCCGGCCTTGTACTGGAATTGGGCATGCGTTAAGTTAACCACTCCTTTTAATGGGACTATGGTGAATGTGCACAAGCTGGTTGATCCTGTAAACTGGTAATATAACAGTATAACAATAAAATCACAGAAGATAAAAACGGTGAGCGTAGTAGCGTCCATAGCCCAATGGCTCGCGTCGATTCAACGTGATCGAAAGTGATAAGCAACGACGGGCGCGGTCGGTTTGTAGATGGGTGACCACTATTGGCAAAATTTCATAGACGCTACCGTGCTTCGGAGGGCACGTAAAGCCGTCGGTCCCTGTTGTTTTCAATGGTGGAAAAAGTCGTTAAGCCTTGTCGAAGACCTTCGGGTGGCTTGACAACATTCGGCACTGGGTTGACCACTAACCCCTCCACCAATCCGCATTGGAGCGTGGTGGAGTATGCTCTAGACCTCCTGCAGCATAGTCTGTGGGGACCCGTGCCCAGCAGTGGGACGTCTATGGGTCGCAGCGAAAAACGGTGATAGCCTCAAGGTTACAAAACCTTTTACTTATTGCAGCTCCAGTGAAATATGTAAGTAAAAGTTTAAAATTTAAATTTTTATAAAAAAAAAAAAATTAAAACCTCTCAAGTGTCTCGTAGTCTTTATGTAGGTTGTATTGCATGCTCTTTTGCAATCTTCTATTCATAAAACAAATCTGTGCTAACCACAAAGCCATCAAACACAATTACTCAAATTATGGTTGCAATGCTCATTAATGTAGAATTACATGTAGGTACTCGTAGTTCAAAAATGTTTAAAGCTCGCTGATTTTGCCTTGTGTTTCAAAAAGACCACAACATTGTATGTTGGACTATACTAATTAGAATTAATGAGTATGGTTTGATTTGGTTTGGTTTTCGAATAGTATGCCTGCGTGAGAATGAAATGAAATAGAATGTGAGCAGGCGACTCCAAATGTATAGATTGTGTAAAACGGAATACCGCGGGACCGGTAACACGAGTAAACTCAAAAAACATTTACTCGGTTTAGCCCTTCACGGTTCGACAATAACGAATCATTGGCCACCTTTCTTAATAATCCTCTTGGCAAGCACAACTGCATTTAAAATACGATTCATTAATAACCCACTGAATATGAAAACGCAACAAGCCCGGAATATCGGAATACCGATACCGATAACGGCATTGGGAATTGGGTTGCCCGGGCCAGCCAATAAAGGACCACGAATTAAATAATGAACACGCAGATATCGCATAGGTACCTACCTACATTGCGCTGTGATAGTCTGATAATTCGACTTCTCACGGGCCCGGGTTCAAATCCAAGCTGCCACCAATGGATTTTCTAAGTTACGTGAGTTTTAGGAAATTAAATGTCCTGCTGTAACGCTGAAGGAAAACATCGCGGAAAAATGCGTGCCGTAGAATTTAGTTAGATTAGATCGCCATTATGTTCTCGAAGGCATATCAAGTCTACCAATCCGCGTGTAGATGATACGTGGTGTAATATTGTCTAATCACTCCCATTCCAAGACGAGGACCTAGCCCAGCAGTGAGACATTCGACATACGATTCTCGCGGTCTTTTTTACGGCGAACTGGTCTTGTGTGGAATGAGCTTCCGACTGAGGTTTTCCCTTCGAGCTACGACATGGAGCGCTTCAAAAAGAGTGTGAAACACTTCCTTCAAGGCAGGCAACGCACCTGTGATACCCCTGGTGTCGCACGTGTCCATAGACGACGGTGACCACTTACCATCAGGTGGCCCGTATGTCTGTTTGTCCGTCCTATACTATAAAAAAAAAAAAAGACAAAAACGAAACGGTTCTGGTAGAGGTTCAGACACCTAATGCTATTGAATAATAAAGTTATACTAACACATGGTGTAAAGCTAACACCTTTAAATATTTTAAATGAGAACACATTTCTATTCTAATTTATTAAGTTGGTGGATGCTGGATGGATGGTGGATGCTGGTTGGATGGTCCGAGCTCCCACTCTTGCCGCCCGTGAACCTAGAAGCAGTTTTAGGTAACTTATCGTAGCACTATTCTTGTTCCGAGCTACTCAACGCTTAACCTAGCTTAACGATCCAAAATATAAAGCGCCTAGCTCAAGCATTTTTAATTCTGCGATGTACCAACAGACTCCTGGGAAAACTATGATCATCCCTGCTTTCCGTGTCGGTAAAGAAAAACAATGGAAGGACATTTTTCACTCCTTCCAGTTAGCAATTTGAAAGCAGCGACGCACGGTTGTACGGTGCGAGGGACAGGCGTACAGCGGCTGAGTTTTACTCCAATTCCAGTTTGTTTGCCACTGATCGTCGTAGAGTCAACTTTTTTTATGGATGCAAGACGCAAACGAGCTTGCAGCACTACTCCGCTGCCGCCCATGACAACTGTGACTGACTTTGAACAAGACTCAATTAAGGACTGGGATGGTTAGTCCAGTTAGCTGAGAGTTAATTAGAACATTAGTTGGTGAGTTCGTTAGTGGGTATGAGGACTGGGGACTGTTAGTGATAGTTAGTCCTGTTCGCTGGTGTTAGTAATTGTCGCGGTAGTACTTGTTAGTAAGAGTCTCGTCCCAAGTCAGTCACATATGTGTTGCTACTATTGAGGACTAAGAGGGTCGCCTCTAAAGAAGTGTAGCCGGAAACCACACCTTTCCGACCAGGCCACAATTGCTTTAAAATCAATTATTACACGGCGGAAATGATATAAGGTAGGTACCGTGGCGGGCGCTGGATCAACGTTTTTATAAGTAAGTCAAGTGCCTGACATAAGCCTGACCCCAGCCAAATAATACTTAAGCGCGCCGAAACAGTATCTTAATCTTTAAGTCTTATCGAAGACCTTAGGCTTGAGAACATTCGGCATTCGGCCATTTTGCGACTTTCAAATCACGCCGCTGAACCGGATTACACCGGATTACACTGACTGGCAAATGTACTCGCGTTTAATAACGAGTACGCCTGTAAGCTTATAACTTACGCCACGACCTGGCAACAAATAACACGTCGGTGTGTCGCTGCGACGTTTCCAATTTACCCGCCTTTGTGCGCCGCGCGGGGCATTGTGATGCTTACAGAGCAGGACTCAAGGGCGATAGTGTGGGAGCAAACATTAAGCTGACAGCTCGCAGAACAAGCTGCTTTGCTTTCGGAGTTTCGAGCCGCTGCAGCGCAGCACGCCGGAAAAATGAGGCGAGAGAATGTATCTATCATTCGTTTCGAGAGCATACTTCACGTTGCTCCAAAGCAGATCCAGCAGCTGTGTCTGTGGGGGAGACCCGTGCCCAACAGTGGGACGTCTATGAGTTCTAGCTTTTAGCTCACCTAAGTATTTGTATTTGAATGGAAACAAAGTGCTGCGAAGCTTTCGAGCTTTGCGTTCATACACTCCACTATGCGTTCTCAGTTCTGATTAGAACTCATAGCATTTAACCTGAATAAAGTCATAAATATCAAATACTCTGCTGATTTCGGCTTTTGACATCTCCAATAATAGTGAACCAATTATAGAGGTTTATTAATTCTATTTTTAGGGTTCCGTACCCAAAGGGTAAAAAAGTATAGATAATGGTAGAACCCTTCGTGCGTGACTTCCACTCGAACTTGGCCGGTTATTTAATAGATATAAAAAGACATCGCCCATACCAAATACCGAGACGTATTGAATTTTTTAAGCAATTACTAAATGTAATTACTAAATGTAACGTGCTGTAGCGTGTACCTGAGAGTTACGAATGAATACGAAAAATAAAATGATAGGTTTTCTGAACAAGCGATACAAAAAAGATGTTAAAATCAAACAAACAGGTCATGGCATCGTTACAGCAAATTCTGTTAAGCGTTCAGTTTTTGCACGTATCCCAATCGGAAGGCAGTTAGTACCGCGTGCGAGAAATGCCCAAACTATTGCCTCCGAGCCACATCGGATATTCTGACCCTTGCACATATTATATTAACGTATCGCTGACCAGACGAGATACGGCTGAGGCGTGTGTTATTTGGGGTATCTTTTCTGGCCCATTTATTATCTGTAATAGGTCTTTGGCATGCACGGCTTGATTGATTGGTAGTGGTCCTGCGCCAGAGGTCGTGGGTTCGAATCTCACTCAAGACACACATTCGCGTGGCGAACACATCTGTGTCTGGATGTTAATCAAACTAATATTATAAAGGTTTGTGTATTTGTGTTTGTTACTTCTTCATGCTGTAGCTGCTCGACCAATTTTGATGAAATTTGGTATGGAAATATCTGACACCCTGGATTATCATATAGAATATTTTTTATCCTGATACTGCATGCCATTGGGATACATTTTTTAATTTTTTTTAAATTTTTCGGTATATTACTATTCCATTTCTACTTTTATTTTCGCTATATACCTACTATAAATTTTACGCGGATGAAGCCGCGGGCAGCAGTTAGTATCTATGTATATAATTATGTATTTATAAACATCATAATGTACTCGTATCAGCCTCTGACACCCATAGTGCAGGCTCTGCTTGTTTGCAATGGCCGCGTGTGAGATGTCCGTGATATTTATTTATTTATTTATTGTCAATGTGCAAAGATTTTCAGAGCAAGCGGCGCTTTCAAGCCCTGGATTAAAAGTACCCATTGAATTTGATATATCGGTGTTTACCACACCACCAAGTACAGCTTATGGAGAATATAAAAGGAAATACTATGCAGTAAATTCTAGGAATACCTACGATTTTTCCTATAACAGAAGATTCTTATAGGAAATTTCGTAAGTAAAAGGTATTCATGGTTTAAAAATAAGTCTTATATTCGTCCCTGGATCGGTTAAAGTATTATTGGTTTTTTCAAACATGAAATTCCCAATAGTAGCTGTGAGTTTGGATTTGTGTTCGGTGTATGTCAAAAGGTTTATCTACTATGTGGGACGTAACTGATGAAAAGTAGGTGAATTACTCTCCACTATTTTTATCTCTACCCTCTACCATTTATTTACCCGTGATCAATGGTCATTTACTATCAGATAGACCCTATACCTGTTTGTCTGTTAAAAATGTTTAAAGTCATTTTAATGTTGAACTTGAAAAAATATGAATTAAGATTTATTCAACTTGTCATTGATGCAGACATAATTTTTCAACTCAACTATTCATCAGCCTTTCGAGGTACACTGCTGGACAAAGGCCTCTCCTAACCGCCGTCTACCCGGTACTATTGGGTCCTATCCCTGTTAACGTGCCTAATTTAATTGGCACTATAAATTAGATAACTGAAAATCTCCATTTAAATAAAACGATAGACGAATTTCTTTTGCTTTTAAATCAAGGCTACAGAAACGTATCATTTAATTTCAAATAATAACAAAATTTATCCCACGATGCGATAAATCGGTTATCGGTTAACGAGTAAATAGGACCCCAATAATTTCAATCGCACGAATAAATGACGTCAGAATATTTCTCGTGAGAACTCGTTTAGAAAACTCATCTTCTTGGCCGAGGAACATTATTTCTTTGTATAGTGACGAATTTGAAGCGATCGACTCTGAACATAATTTTACAAAAGTTTTATATCAAACATGTGGACGCCCACAGCTTCACTCGCGTGGAATTAAACATAAATGTTATATTTAATTCCATCAGTTATTATACAGCGAGCCCATTGCCACACCTATACCGGGTACAAATCCAGACTCCCATGTATACCAGGAATATCAAATTAGATAAATAAAAATTTAAAAAAATTATGCCAATTGGCATTAGGTCCGCCCATTGTAAGATCTTTTTTTTAAGTATAAAGTATAAAGTATTTAAATAAATAAATAAACCCAATATATACAATATATAATAGGAGAAGCTGACTGACTGACTGACTGACTGACTGACATATTAACGCAGGGCCTAAACTATAAGGGTTAGAAACTTGAAATTTTGCACAGGGGTTCCTTTTATAACGTAGGGGAGCACTAAGAAAGGATTATTGAAAATTCGTCCCCTAAGGGGGTAAAACGGGGGTGCAAAGTTAGTATGAAACTTTGCCGTTTTTGGAGTCAAGAGCGAAGCTGCGGGCGTCCACTAGTATACAATATACCTTTTTACTATAAATTGGAAAATATTTTTCCTGTTTTATTTCAAGATTTTTTTGTTTTTATTTAGGATTTATGTAGAATTAAAGTAGTAGTGGACAGCAAATTCGGCGGTCACTTGGTATTTCGCAGTCCATTTAACCAAATCGATTGTTCGCGCCTCGTCGGCTATCCCAGTTTGGCGGAAGCTTTTTGTTAAATATAGATTCTTTTGTGTCCGCTCTACTTCTTGAAAGGATTTTAAAGTTATCTCTTTCCAACTCAAGATTAATGGTGAATGGGGTCAATGTCAGTCAAATGCTCAATTAATGGACATTTTGTCCGATCAGAACTCTTAATTATAACCAGCTGGATGTGATGTTGAAAATAAGGAAATTCTCAGTAAATAGAACCTGGTGGAAATCTGTATGTTTCTATGTTTTCATGCTTTAGATGCTTTATGGATAGCAAATAAGTAAGTAGCATTACCCATTCTTTGGCGATAAATTAATGGCGATAGTTAATTAAATTGTGAATGCCTTGAATAATTGTTGTGTATACTAATATTAATATGCTCTAGACCTCCCGCAGCTGCGTCTGTGGGGGAGACCCGTGCCCACCAGTGGGACGACTATGGGTCGCAGCGATACTAATATTATAAAGATGAAACATTTGTTTGTAATGTTTTCACACAAAAACTAGTGGACCGATTTCAAAAATTCTTTCACCATTAGTAAGCTGCATCTTCACTGAGTGACATAGGCTATACGAGTATAGTATTACTATGTGTAGACGAAACTATTGTTATGTCTATTAAATAAGTATATCAAAATTAATTTAAATATATTGTATTAATTAATTAAACTAAGCATGTATTGTACAAAACTAAGCATGTATTGTACACCCGCATAGGGTTTCTGTTGAGTATAATTGACACTGTACCATCTTACTACCAACAGACAGCAATAAAGAATTTGAATTTGCTTGACAACTGTGACAAACTTTGAACCAGAGACTCAAGGATAGACATGGTTAGTCCAGTTAGCGGTGTTAAAAGTGAATTCGTTTCGATAGTATACATGTGGACCCTAAGAGAAAGGGTCTGAAGGGAAGGAAATACTAACTTATTTGGCCGTGGTAAAAGGTTATTAAAATTCCACCACATGGCCAATAAAGAGATAGCCAACTGCTGCAGTCGCATTCAATTAGCACAGCTGCTACGATAATACGGTGCGCACTAATGTCAATTGCAATGTCATTCGGATTGGCTTCGAAGGCTGCTTACACACCAAGCGTTTATATACTACATTATATTATTTTTTTACTTTTACGAATCAGCAAATGAAATTCGACAAAATCTTGCTCATACTATATTTTTCTAACTTAAAGCTAGCAAGCTTAAGTGGCAATGGGCTGGCCACATATATGTTAGAGTGGAGACAGCGTATTGATGAAACGAATTCTCGGATCTCCTGCTAGATGGCGCGCAATTAAGCATCTGCGCAAGGCTTCGGGGACTAAATGGTTTAGAAGAGCCGAAGG